>VYXH01009758.1:890167-960416 GCA_013397275.1 Burhinus bistriatus | reverse complement strand
CTCCGGAGGCGGGACTTAGCATCCGCTATATAAGGGAGGGCCGTCAAGGACTGCAGTGGAGACGGAGGCGTTCGGGCCAATCCGCGCCCAGCCACCGCCCCCTTGGCGTGATGTCATCATCGCACGTCAACCTGTCACCGTACTTATGATGTCACCTCACAGCAGTGCCTCGTCATGAGTTGCTGTGGCAGCGATCGTCACAGCCGCCCCGCTCCAGCGAACAGGGAGAAGCGCTCCGTGAGGTAAACCCCTCCCATGCACAGGAAGGCTTCGAAGCACCACAGCAAAATGACATCACACATTGGCAGGCTGTCACCACACTACAACACACCGCGGTCAACTCGCATCTGTGCTTTGGGATGACGAGTGTGTATCCAGTCCCGCAGCGCAGGGTCGTGCAGCTGCCAGTCCCAACCCGCTGGGTCGGCCGTGGTCCCGAGCACCGGGGCACGGGCTTCACACGGCTTTTCCAGGGCGGATGGTTCAGAAGGGCAGGGATTTAGTCCCTCCCCGGGTAGCCCAGGTATTTTTGACCCTAGACAAAAAAATCATAAACCTTCTATACATTACCATACCACCTGCTTTGGCGTTAGGACTGCTTGTTTTTTAAAACAGGTGCTGACTAAAAAGAAACTATATTTTTCTATCTCTCCCAGCTTTCTTTCCTGTGATTTCTATTCTCATAGATGATTTTAGAAAGAAACACACCTGTATTTTCTTTAATAAATCCATTTAATGTATCATATAGACTAGATGATGTCAGTTCCCTTTAATAGCTCCACTTTTTAATATGAAGAAGATACTAATTCTAGACAGACAGTAAAAGGGCTTTTGCATCACTTACCAAAACATGTTGGATGCTGAGTTACATATTCTTGGCATCTAGGTCAGATTATCGCTACGCTTTTCGTTATGATTTGGGTTATTTTATGTGGTTATAAAAAGTACTAGAGCAGTTTCCAGTAAGAAGCTGCTATTACAACAAGCTAGTGTAACACTTTGAAGCTATTAACCTACATAAGCGTTCAAACATCTCCATTTAGAAGCAAGCCTGCAGAGGAGTATCATAAAGAAAACTTTACTAGTTAAGGAGTTAGTTAATAAAATGCAGAAATTAAATAGTATGATTTCTGACTGTTCCAAAATAACAAATGAGCACGGAACTTCATCTGTGTATCTACCTTATTTCTTTGAGGGTGATAGTTCACAACTAGCATCTAACTTGCAGTAGGAAGCAAAGTGTGCTTTTGCAAATATACACATTAATAAAATAGGGCTTTAGTCCTAGCTTGAAGATGTACTTAGTATTCTCTTATTTGCCGGTATAGGCTGTTGGGTTTCTTTATATATATTCCAGTATCTGTAGTTTAGATACTACATCAAATGCAAGTTTATGGCAATTTTTTCTTGGCCAAGGAGGGAACTTTACAACCATAAACAACATATGTAAAAAAAAAAAAAACCCACACAAAAAAACACCAAAAAAACCCCAAAACAAGAATTATATAATCTTTTAATTGCATTGTGATTTTATTGTACAGTCTTCAAACAGAAGTATCACTTGAAAGACATCCAGTTCCCTTATTTTGTTGTACTGTACATGTTATGCAAATAAGAGCTGGGGTGGCACACAAAACAGAATGTCACTCCGGCTTTTCAAATAATTAGTTGAAAGAAGCAGAAACTTAAAAACATAGCTGGGAATTTACAGCCACAGAAGAGCTTTGCAAATGACTGGTTAAATATGAAACACAGATGCAAAGCGGGGAAGGGAAGCTGGGCAAGAAGAGGGACAGCAAATTTCCAGTTTGAGGCTGAAGTAGGAAAAACACCCTAACAACTGTACACAACTGTCAACATGCTCAGTATTTACATTCTGAGCATTACCAATGCTACAGATAAGCAATGTACTAAAAAAATAACTTAAAAGAAAGCTATACAATTGGAGTTATAAATACTATATCTTTAAAACTAGTTAAGTAGTGTAGGCTGAAAAAAACCGTTCACAGTTACTCTGAAGAGAGCTGTACATATATATATATATTGCACAGTAGAAAAGTTCATTCATTATACCATGTGTAAACAATTTTTATCTTCTTTGGCAATTTCAGGACCTAGAGGAATACTTGCTGTGAGCAAAAGCACTTGGGTACAAGGCACATCAAAAGCTTTTAAAGCTGCAAGATAAATCCTTCTGACGCTTTCCAGTTAGCACCGTCATTCTCTTTAGAAAAACATGTACCTGTCAATTCAGAACAACATATTTCTACAAGTGTAACTCGGAGGTCTGGTGACAAAAACATCAGCTGTTCTTGGCTGTTATTCTACAGTAACAGATTTGGCCAAATTTCTTGGAAAGTCCACCTAGAATGAACAGACAGACTTTCAGTATATGACAGAATAATACTGACATTCTGCA
Source organism: Burhinus bistriatus (assembly GCA_013397275.1). Lineage (NCBI taxonomy): Eukaryota > Metazoa > Chordata > Aves > Charadriiformes > Burhinidae > Burhinus > Burhinus bistriatus. The sequence continues at coordinate 957,997 of VYXH01009758.1, read as the reverse complement.
TCTGACAGTTCATTTAGTGTGCTTTTTTTAGACTTCCTAATGAGTTCTGCTTTATTCTAGACACATTAACACACACAAGAGACTATAGATCTGCAGATAATGACTCACTTTTGAATTCATCCTTGCTTCCAAAACCCTCCTAACAAATACATATTTGTTTTGTACAGGGTACGTTTCCAAAGCAGTCATAATTTTCAAACTGACACACCTAGCTAGCGTCAACAAACTAAGCTGTACAAAGCACTGAACTATTTTAGGTTGAAGTGCAATATCACATTTTAAGATTTAGTTATCTGAAAAAAGTTCTGTCTGTACTCTTAATTAATCAAACTAAGCAAACGATCTTTATAATTTTTTAGGGGGATACTACTTAAAAAATATAAAGCTGAAGAATTGGCACTGAAATGCCACTTCTACTACCATAGTCACTATAAGCTCTCCTAACTACACTAACTTTACACTGGCAGGAGGAAGTTCAAAACTGCACTAACTGGAACGCTAAATATAGCGAGCACTTACATCATATCCTCTGAGAACAGCCAGGTGAAATGACAGCAACTGGAGAGGAATAACACTCAAGACTCCTTGAAGGCAGTCAACTGTATGAGGCAGCTCAATGGTTTTGTAGGCAAATTTTGAGCTTTCTGTGTCTTCTTTAGAACACAGAATGATTGGACGACCCTGAAAATAAAATTTTGCAGTGTTAAGTGAAGAGCTGGCTTTGAACTGCTTTGAAATATTGGATCACAGCATGCCCGTAGTATGTTTGAAGATGCTAAGGGGGCTAACAACGACAATGCCAGTATTACATAATGACTTTTGTCATTCACTGTTTTGTGACACTTGAATGTTTTCACCCTGTAGAGTTTTAACATTATTACATTTGCTTCAAAATGAACAAAAAAAAACCCGAACGGCCCACATGCAATCAGTTTTCACTACTGGTGTTAACATGTAATGACAACCTACAATGCAGATACAGCATCTTATTTATAACCTAATAATTAGGGGGGGGGCGGGGGGAAGTAAATTGCCAATACATCCTTTTTCTGAGGCACAGTCAGAAGCAATACAACATGCACAATCTCCTTCCCTATGACACTGTATTAGTTAAGCAGGTTACCTGCCGAGCAGTGACCTGTTGCAGAGCGTTCTGGCACTTGGTAAAACAAGGATCCTTCATTATCACCATGATAACAGGCATTTGTTTATCGATTAGGGCTAACGGCCCGTGTTTCAGCTCACCAGCCAGGATACCTTCAGAGTGCATATAGGTGATTTCTTTTATTTTCTAAAAAAAGCAAATGCCATAAAGTTACTAGTAAATCAGATGAGAAATAAAAGCTATGAGAAGCAAAACACCAAGGCAGTACATCTGTCACTTAAATACAGACATATGGTATCAAGTTGGTATTTTCAAAGATCAGTTAATGGTGAAAACAGACAGATTCATCTGCTGGGATTTCTAGCAGGCTGGTGGTGGAAGCAGAGCTTGCCTGTGCACGTGCATTTGCAGATAAAGAAATAAGAGTAAGCAACAGGAACTTTAAGAACCAAACACCCAGCACAACCTTGGCTAATGCAGTCTAGCTTTAACATTTCAAACTATTGCATCCATTCCAACAAAATGTTCATAACAATTTATGAGTTTCCTGTATGAGCATCTCATCTGAACATCAGCCCACTGTGTTTTTCTGATGTTATTTTCAAATGGGTCATCATTTTAAATTATTGGGTTTGGTTATTTTTGTTTTTAAATAGACTCATTAAACACTGCATTCATTATGTGAAAGAAACAAGAAACTGGTATCATATCCAGGTTCACCTTATGTATGTGTACAACAGGACTAAATGCTCTTAGTTATAGATAGCAGTTTTACTGCAGCAGAATGAAGTTGTAATGAAATATTAGAAATAAACTATGTTGCAGAAGCCACAAAAGCTCATTTTAAGTAACATCCAACAATACTGAGAGGTTCCTACCAGAGCTCCTTCCAGACAAGTGGCATAATTATATCCACGACCCATAACCAGCAGTGATCTTTGTTTGTACAGTTCAAGAGCCAAATCATGTATCTTCTCATCCAATGACAAGACTTCTTTAATCATCTCTATTGGGGCACATAAAAAGCATGTATAAAGCCTTTTTTAATTGGAAAAAGAAGTTTGCTTGTAGTAGGATGTTCTAATGAACTATTAGAACAAATATGCTTAACATAATTCAAACGTTAACTTTGCATCTTTGCAACTTTGACTGCAGTTTAAGAATGTTTTCTCCAGCCTTATTTACAGTAACAAATTTAAAGTGATTATTGGTTTAAGCAGCGCTCATACATCCCATTTGTATTTCTAAAGGAAGTTGTGAACTTCCGTTCTAAAGTCACCTTGACTTAGTTTCCTTTTATCTATCCTGATGTAAAGTGAAAGGCATTAAAAATTTCAAATCATCAATTTAGGAGATCAAGTAATATTGCTCATACAAAACTACCTTATTGTAAAAAGAAAACCCAACCCATGAAAATTCTGATCTTCCTGCCAAGTTTCTTGGAAGGGTACTTGTAAAACTGGCAAATGAGCGTAGAAACTAATTGTCCATTTTTCTTGTATTGTCTGCCTTTCAGGAGGAGGGTGAGAGTGAAACTTAAATGAGAAACAAACATCCCCGAGTAGTATTTTATATTGCCCATTGAACAACATCCCCTATCCCTCCTCAAACCCAAAATATCAATATACCTGGCAATGATTTTAGTCCACTAATGATTTCCTGTCTCCTTTTCTGCAAGGAAATTCTGTCTTCAGACATCATTAGGCCAAACATTACAAGAGACACGAACTGGCTGGTATAAGCCTGCAGACAAAACAAAACATTTAGCAGCTAAGTCTGCAGAGAGTTAGTATGATCTCAGATTGAAGTGCTACAATTAAAATTTTAATTGGATTCCACAAGGGAGAAATATGAAAGTCAAACACTGAACAGCAATTACCTTTGTACTTGCCACACCTATCTCGGGTCCTGCATTGATATGTACACCACAGTCAGTCTCCCTGGATATTGAGCTTCCAACTGTGTTTGTGATGCCAACTGTTAGAGCACGACGTTCTTTACAATACCTCAAGGCCATAAGCGTATCTGCAGTTTCACCTGGAAAACATTTACATCTTGACTTTAGGTTGACAGAGGATAGTAATGATTCCTGAAAAGGATAAAATTCTACACAAGCATGTTCTAAATAACTGCCTCCACACTTACACAATGCAAAATGAAACTGAAAACAATCTTTCAGCACTCACTCATTGTCTATGTATTTGAATCGTCTGAAAGAAACTTTTATTCAAGACAAATCTGGCCCATTAGCCGTCATCCTCCTTTGCAACATGCAGAAAGCAGTAAATCACTGGCTTTTTAAAATTTTTCTAGTTTTCACTCAACTGAAGACAAACAGTAAATGCAGCTCACCTGACTGACTTATAAAAAAGCACACGTCATCTCTGAATACAGGTGTGTTTCTATCCAGGAAGTCACTAGCAAGTTCTACCATTACTGGTAATTCAGTTAATTCTTCCAATACTTGTCGAGTCTGTATTCAAGCAGCACACAATATTTGTTAATATTGCCACCCATAAAAGTCTTGACATCTTAAGAGTTAATCTAAATGGATTCTTATTACAAAAATTGATGATTACAGTTCATCAGAGCTTTAAAAGCCAAGGTGAAAAAAGTTAATTTCTAGCACGGTAGGTAACAGCATTGGAGTATTAATAATGAATGTGGCACAAAGAAAAACTAAATAAAAGGGCAAGATCCCTCAATGAAAGACAAAGTTTGAGATACAGAAGAAAAAAGAAGAGCTGTTGTCTAAAAACCCAGCAACTAGGAGCTATATATGCTTTCAGCCAAGGCTGAACATACGGCTACTGCGGCGTGATAACTGGTCCCACAGCCAATAATGATCAGTCTTCGGCATCTTCTGATTTCTTTCAAATGATCCTTCAGGCCTCCCAGCAGAACTGTAAACAAACAAACAAGGATATATCAACAGTGTATTTTATTTTCTAGTTCATATGTTCAAAATCTGCAGGCTTAGTACAGCTTGAATGCCTGTTCCGAGTTACCTGTGCTGCTCTCAAAATTCACCCTGCCTCTCATTGTATTGACAACTGATTCTGGTTGTTCAAAGATTTCCTTTTGCATGAATGCACTGAAGTTACCTGTTTAGAAAAAAATTACATGGTAATGCTTAGGTTTGTTATTTGAAGTCTATTACAGTTCCAAAGAGATGACTTTTAAGATGACCTGTGGTAGCAAGCTAATTTAAGTTGACTGTATTAGCTTAAAGAAAAGCTTAGGAATAGGAGAAAAGAAAGGAGGGCTTGGAGTTCACTCTTTGGTTGGTTTCATTTCCCAGCACTGACAAGTTAACTGAACTCCTTTTTAAGGAAACTTCTGTATTCCATTTCAGTTCTTAGTTTACAGTCAAAGTTTGCAAAAAACTACAACAAGATGTTAGTTGTATTTTCACTCAATATTGAGATAACTAGAAGTATCTAGGACTTTTCCAATGCTAAAAATGGGTAGAGTCCCATACCACCCATCTTCCCTTGGTCTTAAAGCTCAGAATTGTCAGCTCCCAGTACAAACAGCCTAAATATCAGATCATTTTCACAACAAATTAGCAGTTTTCTGCCTTATCTACTACACAAACAGTCAGTAACTGTCCATCCTTGATGACACTCGTTTACAGATGTTTCAGCCTACCCTTCATGATTTGCTGCAATTCCATCTGCAAGGTTTGGATGGCCCGGGAAGGATCATCACTAGCTGAACGCTCGAGACGGTGAATTGAAAGCTTCCCATCGGTTACTGCTGCAATGTCATCATCTTCTAAGAAAATTACTCTGTTGGTGTGCTCAATGATAGCACTACAGAAAAAAACAGAAGACAAACCTGACGTGTCAGTAAGAGTTGGTAGCAGCACTCCTCAAAGCAACTGAATATGCTACACGGCACTTCTAGCCTCCCTTCTTATCTTCCTTTTGGATGTAACTGCAGATAGAGCCATCTTAAAGGAAATGGCTCCATCTGCTGCTCCTCCTGCACTCTCACAGGAACCCAGAGCAGAAGGCTCAGGAACCACAGCATCTCACATCAGCGAGTTCCTGCTGGTCTGATCTTGCCTTCCAGGGTCTCTGATGGACCCCTAAGGTTAGGATCTTGGTCCTGAGAGAGACAAATGTGTACCTGATGTCAAAGTTCCTGCTAAGTTTGGAACACCACCACTATTTCCTCTGATAGCTGGATTAAAATGCCAAAACCCAGACTAACCTATAGTCTGCCCAGATACTCGGCTGATGGTGTCTATTTGCTCCTAACTCACCTTCCTACACTGGATTTATTTTACACAGAGGTTAGTAATTGGCAGATATTTACAGTTTAAATGCTGATGTCAAGCCTCCGCATTTTTCAAGTACCTTAGCCTGTGGGCCTTAGGAAGTTACCTGGATTAGAAGCTATCCTATCAGAAAACAATTGTACAGCAGCAAGATAGTGTAAGATTTCCAGAACCACCTCACTTCTAAATAAAAACAATATTTTGAGAAGTGTTTAAGTACTTTTACTACCTTGCATCTGAAGCAAAGAAAAATTCTACTGCCTTATCCCCAACAGCATGAAGGCAGGTAGAGCTGTCCAGTCTTTTCATTCGTGAATTGCATATGTTCTTCACATTCTCGATGTTGCCTATTAAAGAAATGAGACACTTTAAATGCAAAACCAGATCTGTTAAAATTAGAGGTTACAGACTGTACAGGTTCAAGGTATCACAGCTACACAAGTATTTTGGGGGGATGGGACTTTTACATGAACTACGCATTCAGGAGCATAAAAATAGAATATCCTCAGCTAAGAAGCTATTTGGGGCATCAGCTGGTAGTTTTATAGTACAAAGACCAATTACCCTAATTTCTAATCATAAAGTAACAACAATTTTAGCAGTTTAAAATAATGTAATTTGATTTATCAACTTACATGTTCTATATAAAACAGGAATCTGTTCAGTGGAGAGCTTGTACTTGCTTCTAACCCCAATGAGCAAAGGACTCCCTCTCCTACAAAGGGAAAGCACACAAGTTTTTATATAAATAGAAAGGTGCGTGCAAAGAAGTCAAAGGACATCTGTGAAGTTGAAAGACAGTATCCCATCTAGCCTCCTAAATAGGAAGGTCCTCCTCAACCCTGATCCTAAAGCTGTTACGTGGCAGGAGTTATATATAAACTTGGTTTGTTTCTGTAAAATTCGCCAAATATTATTATATGTATAAGCACCATATGCCTTGGTGATTCTCGCCCATGAACTACGCCCAGGTAGAGGAAAATGTGTATGAACTAGTTGTTTTCCTTCCAGTAATAACAAAGCGGCTTAGCACAAGCATCAATTTGAATATCGTTTTTAAACAAAGCTTACTCAGCCTCTGAAGTGAGACAACTATAAGCTCCAGTGCTCTTTACTATTGAAACACTGTTCCACCCTTTAGCCTTTTAAACTCAGAAATGTCAACTGCACCTCTGAAACTGTAGAGTACCAAGATCATTTTTTAATTATATGGGTCACGCGCCATATTGAAGAGCTTATTTAAAAAAAAAATAAAAAATCACAGGAATAAAAGAGTAATTCATGCACCCCTCAACACCTCAGATTACAAGTTTAGCTTCTCTTAATCCCCTCACTCCTAAAAAAACAAACTTGAAGCACATATAGAGTAGTTCATTTCAGAAGATATTCTCCAGTTAGAGTGATGGTACAGCTGGCTTTTTCACGATTTTAATATAGTCCTATTTTAGGCCATAGAAGCAATGGGCTTTGTGGTTGCAGTATAAAACAGCCTTTATTCCCACTGCTGCTTCACTTGCTACTTTAATATCTTTACATTTCCTGAAAGTTGTTTTCCAAGTCATAAATAAAAGTAGAACTTACACAGAAAAAAACTCATAAATGCTGTGACAGCTACAGAACACTATTTGTACAACCTATTAGTATGATGGCATTTTAGCCAACCTGAACATACTTCTCTGTGTCTTTATTCAGCATGGAGTAAAATCGAACCATACACCTTCCCTCCCCTTCTAGATATAGGAGAAATGTTAGCACACTCTTTATATAACTTCAGAAACAGAGGATAGGCTGAGCATCTTTAGTGACACACTGCAACAGATAAAAGGACAGACTATGGGAATGAGTTTGTCAGTGGTACGTTCTTCTGAATGTGTCATTTGGATGATCTCCAACCGAAAGTGTATTTGCAGGAAGCAAGAAAACATCTGATTACTTTTTGCTACTGTCTTTGCATCCTCAAAAAGTGAGTAGTCACAGCTAATTTATTAAACGAAATCAAGTTAAAGATTATAAAGAATCAACACAAGCCTCCTGAAATTCTGTGACCTGCAGTCAGTACAGCTCAAATTAAGTTATATTTAATAGTCAGACGAAGATACGCTCAGCAGAGCTTTACTGCACTTCACAAGGATTCCACTAGTGCAGCTATCTACCTCCTGAGTTTTGGTTAATTAAGCAGGTTGAACATCAGTATTCTAGGGGGTTTTTTTGTTTTGTTTTTAAGAGATGTTAGCGTATTTTTTTTTTAACCTAAAAAAGCACGAATTATGTATAAAACAGACTTTTACTAACCTGGTAGCAACAGCTTCACCTGGATAATGGATGCTCTTGAAAACCAATGCAAAAGCACCTTCCTGGAAACCATGGAAACAGGGGGAAAAAAAAAACAAACCTGAACAACTTATCTCAGTTAGTTGCATCTCATTAAACTGGGGCCCCTCTTCCTGAGAAGGTTTTGAAGGAAAGCTCTTTACTGCTATCAGGAATCTCTTCCTGGAGGGCAGACCGCACCTTTAAAGGAATTGGTCATGGAGCAGAACAAGCTAGCATGCAGGAAACAGTGACACAGCTGAACGATCAGGAAGTGAGCACTTAGCCTCTCTTTATAAATAAAAACAATACCTTCTAACTCAAGGGTTAAGAAAATCTCCTGAGATGTTAATTGTAATCAACATGAAGACATGTAATCAACATGTTAGGCATTTACTTTTCGTAAGACTTTTAATAAGAATGTGCATGTAGCTGCATTTTATCATGCGTCTTCAGCTAAAATTTTGGACTTACTACTTCTAGTTTAAGCAGCAAATTCTCACTAACGTATTTCCCAAAAAAATCTCCACTGAAAAAACCCCCACCAAAATCCGCAACACAAGAACAAAACCAGGAACACAAAATCAACCGCTATAGTGTTAACGCAACTTGCAAACCTGAGAAGTATTCCAAAAGCAGGAGCAAAAGCCCCCTGCCTTGCAAAGAGAAGCGAGATGGTAACATTCACTCCTCTTCCAGGGACTCCCGTCTGAGACTATTCTGCTCTTCTTTTGCGGTCAGGTGAAGTCACCCTTCCCCTCAACTAGGTGGCTGCACCACTATTCCCTCTTGACCCATACAGGCCTTCCCTCGGTGTGAATTCCAGCCCTGCTCTAGGGGAACCCTACAGAGCTGCTTTAGAGAGGAGAAAGGGGAGGTGAAAAAAGGGTAAGAAACTGCAGGAAGGGGAGGGAAAACATCTGCCCAGAGAGCAGGGGAGGAAACAAAGCAAGCTTTCTCCAAGTTTGCAATGCATCTATCGAAGTTTTTAAGCGTTCACATACTAAGTAACAGTAGATTCCCACTTCGCAGTTTGGGAACCAGCTACGCCGTGAATCAGTACAGCTTGTTAGATCTATTTCCAAATATTGGAGCCAAGACATACTATTAGACAAACGTGAATCACGGCAGTGTTTTAACATGATCGGAATAGCCTTTAAGAACACACTGCCCTTTATGAGAGATTTCAACCCCCAGAGGCTCCTGCAATTTTTTTTAATTAGGCTGCTTCATTAAAAACAGTGATAACCTGTGGTTTTAAAAATAAAAACAAACCTAAACAAAAACTACTGCTAATGCAATTTTAAAATTTAGCATTGAAAAGCCTTTGAAGTTTCCAAAATTTTAATCTAATTTCTTGGTCTATTAAGCATTGTTCAGAGGCCAAAAAGCATTATTTGCAGCACCTTTGAAGGACTCCTGCAGAGGATCTAAATGCATAAATGCAGAATACTAAGAAACCCCACAAATAGCTTATACGTAGTACAGGAAAAAAGGAACTTCTGACTTACCAACTGTTGAATAACTCTTTCCACCAAGGCTGAAAAACTGGTGTCCTCGCTCTCTCTGTTGTCATACATGTATTTGATCAATTTGGGGATCGTTTCTGTATCCGTTTCAGATTCAAATTCATAGCCTTTGCTCTCCTGCAATATTATATAGAAGAGTAAAAAGTGTTTTCAGCCTCAGGCAAGAAACACTGAAGAGCCCTTCAGCTGTCTCCCACCAGAAGCTGCACAGTAAGAGAGACTGCTTGTAGCACTACACCGGACTAGTGGATATATATCACTAGAGACAGAATATAAAGACTTATCCTGTCATAGCTTACTTTTTCAGAAATACTGTAATAAGACACGTAGTAAGACTCGCTTAACATCTCTCAAGCAACAAGAGACAGGAGGGAGCCCACTGCACACACCCTCTCAAACAGTCTGAGCGCAAATTGCTACTCTTAAGTACTTCGCATTTACAATTACAAGAACATATTTTACTTCTGCATATCCTTATTAGACAGACTCCTTCAGGCTACTATTTTATAGGTGATATCAAAAAAATTGAATTCAGATTCCAACAAAGCCATGAAAGATCTGACAGTAGTTGGTGGGGCATTTAATTTCTAGTTGTAGAATCAAGTTGCCACAGACTCACCAGAAATTTTCTCAGGTCCTTATAATTTGTGATGATTCCATTATGGATAACAACAAATTCTAAAAAGGAAAAAAAATATATACATCAGTAATAGAAAATTAAGATATTTAACTCAGAACACAAAATTAGAGGGTAAAAAGCTTAGAAGTACGCTAGAAACTACCTGCTATAGCTTTCAGACCTACAGTTTATCATAACATGGACAACAGAAAGCAGAAGCTTACAAATTCTGAAGGCATATGAAGGTTGTTCCAAATCATCAAGACAGTTTTAAACTATACCTGGTAGAATAGCACCAAGCCATCTCAAGTGAAAAGTCATACAAACTCTCCCTTTTCCAGCCCAGACAATATTGATGCAGTTATATTTTAAGTCTTACCTTTTAAAACAAGAATGTTGTCCTTTGACTAACTTGCATCAATTTTCAGTAAACAGATCTTATTAATCTTTAACGTTGTTACTTTAGCCTCAGAAGAGGTTATTTTATTGTAAAAGTGTCTAACTTAGATAGACTAGCAACAGCTTAGCCCTAGTGTACAAAATAGATACTGTAACGCTAGTAAGAAGAGAGTACATATGTATGTACCATGTGGGTTCAACAATTTCAGATTCATACAGCTCCAGAATGCTGCAGAGATTACATACCATTCCTTTTATCTGATCTCTGAGGGTGACTGTTTATTGCACTTGGTACTCCATGGGTTGCCCAGCGAGTATGAGCAATTCCAAAATGTGTTTCAAAATCTGCTTTTGAATCCAGGTCATCTTGTTCTATACACAAGAAATTCAATTTACTGAATATTTAAAGCTGAGTCTCTCTCATACACACATGCAACTAGTAAAACACTAAGAGAATTCCTACAGGCAAAAATCTAAAAGTTATCTTCTGGCTTCTTTTAAACCATTTGCTTTCTTGACATTACACTTCAGATAGTTCAAGCTACTGTGATTAAAACTTTGTTTGCCGAGACTCAAGCATTTTTAGCCAATACTAACAGCTAGGCTAACAGACCACAGTACTACAAATTATAATGTAAACGTATTAAAACACAACTTTAGTTCTTCACAGATGGAAGCACTGCATAAAGCAGATTGTGATGACAGCCAGATGCTTAAATGCTCGTAAATTCTGTCAGAGTCCATGTTCCGACTTTTCAGCTACCAAACACACAAATCATCCAAGTAAAGCATGAAGGGAGCCCAGGTCTTGAACAAAGAAGCAACCAAAAGAGGGGAGAGTAGACTGATAATTTCACAGCACTATACCTAAAGATCAATTTGCTTTTCAAGTGCAGTTTTGGGGGGCACAAACAATGAAAATGCCATTGGATTACACAATGCAGTTATTCCTGGTACAAAATCACAACCATAATTTCATAGTCTGACTTTCTGCTGAGATGCAGATATTATCTGACGGGGAGGCCAAAGTAAAGGGGTAACTTTTAAGATACCCACTGTACAACTCTTCTTCCAGAGCCTTTACTTTTCCTCTTTTCTTAACTAGTTTGATGAATCTTTCTTTATCTTCATTGTTAGTTCCATCAATGGCCACTCCTGCAATACAGGACACAGTCACAGGCGTTATTTAAAACATGAAATACACCGGATGAAAAAAAGGCTGAGAAAATACAGACAAGCACGCACTAGTGAAACAATTATTTCAAAATTTTCCTGCAATGAGATATACTTGAAGCCTGTTGCCAGACCTGTATATGTTCAAGTCAAACTAGGCGAAGCCTATATCCACTGCGTAGATGAAAATACACATGAGCCATCTGAAATTTTGCTTGAGGACAGACTGATATATTTTGCCCAATGAAATCAGCCAACTCAAATTTAAAGACAAGTTTAATCTTCATCCTTTCACTGGGACTCGTGCACAAAAAAGGCTGAGGCACAAACTACATGACCCTGTAGGGAGGTCTTCTTCCTCACACCCTGTTTGCTTTGCTTAAGTGTACTAAACCTCAACTGCCATCTGACTACAGAGCTAAACACCCAATTTAAAGTCCTGAGAAAAGCTGAAGAAGAAAATTCAATAATCGAGGTAATTAGTTCTGATCTTTCAATCTGCGGGACAAAAAAGAGAAATCCAACACGCAGAAGCACCCAAGAAGTCACATACATAGCTACTGGTTGCTAAAAGTAATTTGTTGAGTTAGTTTACATACCTGCAGAGTCATATCCTCTGTATTCTAGTCTCTGTAATCCTTTTATCAGGGTTTCAAATATTTCCTTCCGAGTCCGAGGCACTCTGTAGTTTAGATAAGCAAAAATTCCTGTTTAAGGAGAAAATGGGAAGGGGGAAAAAAGAGAAGCAAAGGTTTTTTTAGAGTTTGTATCCCTTCAGACTTAATTCAAAACCCTTTAAAACTAGCATCACAGAGAGGTCCTAGGAGGACCCCACTTCTCTTTTAGTACAATTCTTGCTACCGGGTTTTTAAATGGAAAGAGTTCAAACATAACAGAGGAATCAGGACCCTCATTTTCACCATGCAAACACACACACTTTCCTGGCCAGTTTTGCTCTCCTCATTTTACCCACCAAGAGTTAAACAGTTGAGAAGAGCTTAAAAAAAATTCTACTTGTCATGAAAACCGCAGCTGAAAATGGGAACATTGTGATCTATTTCACATCCAGATCTAAAACTAGACATTCAAAGAAGGAATATATTCACCAGTACTAACACAAGGAGACTTTTGTAATCAAAGTCATGGCCTTAAATACCCACGGGTAGGTACTAGGCACAACATCTATTTCTGAAAGGCTCCAGCTTAATGCCATATACAACAGTCACTTCAGCAGGAAGAGAATAGAGAAGAAAACATAAAGAAAGGGCAGAAGTCAAAAGGATAGGACAACAAAGGAAAGAAACAGAAGATAAAAAACCAGGGTCACCCAAAAAACAAGCATTCACTCTTTGCGGTGCCGCAACACAATGCTGCCTGCCAAAACCAACTCAACAGAGACATAAGATCCGTTTGTTTGCCCCGTGTTACTCAGGTCAACTCTTACAGAGGCATCATAGGAAAGACGTGAACTCCCTCCTTGCCTCCTCGGCAAACAGAGCCTGGAAGAGTCTGCAAGTCTGATCCCTCTTCTCTTGAATAGGCCAGTCATCAACCAAGAAGTGGCTTTTTTTTTTTTAGTTTTTGGGTCGGTTCTCCCTCTGCACAATTTTTTTTTTTTTGGAAGGCCAAAGTACACAAGCATTTTTTCATTAAAAGGAGTTTGGGGGATGTCATTTTATCTTTAGAAAAGGTGTAATAAAAAGGTCACCTGCAAAGGAAAACACAACCATTCCTTTGCTCTTCCTGCGACTTCTGCATTTATAAGGATAGATTAGGCCTTTTTATTAACTCTTGCAGATCTGTACCCCAATAAAACAGAAACGTCTAATTTCACTGTTTCAGCAATTTCTCCAAGCAACAAGTCAGGACCAGAGACTACAGTTAGCAAAAAACAGACTTTAGGAGCTCAACAGATAAGCAGTTCAGACAAGCAAATGTTTTAAATAGAGAAAGCCTTTGTTTGAAATTTAACACCCTCTTCCCCTTCAATTAAGGCTTTTGAACTGTAAATGGCTGTAGTGAAGAAGCTGTTATAATGATGCACCAATAAATCTCCCTTATAAATATTGTTGTGAATTCGGTAACTCCACTGGTTTTAAGCCATTAATACTGTTAATTTGGCAGTAAGACTAAGAGACTATTACATTGGTCTCTGAATTTATCTTGGAAGGATTAAAGGGTGGAAAATGCTTTTCTGCTACAGAATTGAGATTTATGAGGAGCCCAGCCTAATTATTTCTAGAGCGTCCAACATTAACGGAGATATTAAGACAATAGTTGCATTTAAAGAGGTATTTGGGAATTTGAAAAGCTAAATACTGTTCTTCATGGACACTTTGAAAAATAATGTCTCCAGTTATATACAGTCACCTTAGATGGAGAGCTTGATGATCATTTTTCCAGACAGGTATTTACTGTTCTCTGGCACTAACCATGAACCTCAAGAGCAGCATTCTTCAATTTTTTCAAGAAAAATTTCTCAACATCATTCCAAAACATTGCTACACACCTCATTTCAGATCCAGCTCTACTTTCTAGGCCAGATTTCACAATGTATTTAAGACACATCAGCCTTGCATGTTCCATGTGGCATCTTTGACTACACAGAGCTCCAGGAAAAACCTTCCTTTGGGACTGTCCTTACAATGCTACCAGTGTGCTGCAATTGTTAAAAAGATCCTTGTTTCCAGGGAACTGTAGCTGTGCTTCCACACACATGAATGAGAAGACACAGAAGTCACCAGAGGCCACTTACAATGAAAGCAATAGCTGCAGCCCGACATCAAGGAATATATTATAAACTCTTTTAGTTAAAGGAAATAAATCTTATTCTCAGCACTGTTTCTCTAGTGCTTTTCTGTTTCATGATTTACCCACTTGCATATTTTCTTCCCTACTCAGTCATCATTTTGGCTAGATTTAAAGCACATTGCTCAACTCATGTAGAAACAACTTTTGATAAAGACTTCTTGCAGCTTAATTCCTTCTGGAACCACACCAATATGACTGAATCTTAGTTGAATCACATTCATCATAAGTGAGTTTTGTGATGCTCACAAGTTACTTCATAATGGCCTTCCCAAGCTATTAGATGCCATTTCCAGAGCTTCCATCTCTCCTCCCCAATGAAGATGCAAGTGCTCTCCAAGCTAATGCAATACTGAAGTGATATGTATCAAGTAAGGTAGTGTTTGTCAGCACAACATAAGCAATGAAATACTTTCCTAAGTCATATAGACACAAACATAGAATCCAGTGAAAGCATTTAAGAAGTCTTTTACTAGCGCATTGCTCTCTTGACCTGAAAGCAAAATCTAGTTTATAACTTTCCATAATTACAGAGTTTGCATGGAAGCATGAACTAGGTCAATCATGTATGGCTTACCTTTAGAATCAGATACTCAGAAACAGAAGGTTGTTAAAACATTACTAAAACCAGCTTTAATCAGGTGCAGACACCAAAAGCAAGGCTCTCCCTTCATGTGCATATCAAGACTTTATAAGTTTCCCCTTTCCCTTTCAGGATTGCAAGCAGAGCATCAAGAAGAGGAAAAGTTCACTAAGTATTTTTTTTTGCAGGAAAAATCCACAAGAACTAGTGCAATTGCAAGACTTCACCAAAATCAAGAAGGGGGCAGCCTATACTTGGAGTTTGAACAAAATTAATTATTTTTTTAAAAATAAAAGGATGCCTCTATTGGAGTAAGCACATTGTTGATGCCAGAAACTTAGCTTTGAGAAAGTCGCAGTCTCAACTTCATATCCTGATTAAACTAATTATCATTTAAAAATTGATAGATCATCAGTTTAAGAGCATCTTGCCTGGTTTTTAAAAGCTGCATACTTTTGCTATACTGTTTTCTTACATGTAAGTGTGGTAACATCTCAACTTTGTTTCCTAAAGAACATGTTTATGGCAGTATTTAATGACCTATGTGTTTTCAAAACAGAAAACAATGGGTTTAAATCTTCATGTGTCAGGGAAAACACAACAGGACATCTTTTCAACACTTAAACCTGGAAATAGACACAAAAATATCCCCCCCCTCCAAAAAAAAAAAACAATTTAGAAACTGTTGGTTGCAACCTCGAGAACTCCTGCACTTCCTACAGCAGATCAGCATAGCAAGGAAGATACGCGACATCTTTCATGATAACAAATGTCATGTAAAAGGTCTCCAAATGTCGGTGGGAAGAAAAGTAGCACTACTCTCTCACTGCACTTCATGAGCTGCTGCTCTCTTTGCCACTTCATACTGAGTCAGTTACTCCACCTCAAGCTAGAGATTTTACCAAACTCCTTTAACACTGTTAACACCCTCATTTCCCAATCAATATACAGCCCAGATATGCTAAGTTTTTGATACTACCATTACATGTCTCGCTGCTTAGCGCTTGCCACCAATACCTTTGGTTTGCTTCGGCACTGAGCCAAGCCTCTCACCTGAAGGGGTTTTGTTTAGAAGACACTGAGTCTGCCTCATTGACAGCGATCCGAGAGTCACGTAGGAGCTCAAACAATATCACCTCGTGTTTCCATCCAAGTGAGAGAGGCCTACTGGACTCCTTGCTCTTTCTGAGGTTACAGTTAAAGAGGATGTGGAGGCAGGGAAAAGATATCTAGCTCAGAAAGTACATTTTTGGGAGCAGTAACTCAAGTCACTTTCAGTCTGCGTCTCACAAAAGAGGTTTTGTTCGTGATGGCTAAGAAGTACAAGCACAAATTTTTCTACTTTCAACAAAAGTATCCTTCCAGACCTCAGAGGCGGTTTCAGTGAAGGGATAGGTAAAGTTTCACTAAAATTTCCTCTGTAACTAAAATAGACTGCATTAGCAGCTTCTGAACCCGCACTTTAATTTTAACCTGATGCAAAGCATATCTAAGCAATTGTATACACGATGCGGGCATTATCTTCACCACCTCATCTTTATTAGATAAAGGAAGGTGAACAAACTCCCATCAGCGAAGAATTAAACTCCTCCACTGCCTTTGTTTGAAAACCACAAACTCTTCCTATCGCGGCAGCTGGGAAGTGAGTCACCACTAATCCCTTAGTCCTGGATTAGCGAAGGCAGAGCCCGGCCGCACCAGCCAAAGCAGCGATGCACTGAGGCGTCTGGACCAGGAGGAGCACAGGTTACCAGGGCAGCCAAGACACCCCCAGAGCGGCCGGGCGGTGGGAACGGGACGTTTTCCGATCCCAAGCCCCAGGAACAAGCCGCCGGACAGGGAGGACACAGAGAGACGAGGCTGTGGGGAACAGAAAGAAAATCTCCTTTCCTCGGGAGGAAGGAGGAGCTTTACCTTTACCTGCCCTCACCGCAGCAGCCCCTTCCCACCCCCACAAAATGGATACAGCGGGGCCAGCCCCGAACGAACCCGCTGCGGGGGGCAGCGACGGCGGGATGCCGAAGCCCCGGGCCCCGCTGTCGGAGCGGGGCAGCCCCACACCCCTCCGCTCAGGGACAAAGCGGCCCTTGTCCCGCACTCCGGTGGAAGAGACGGCCGAGCCCGGGCACAGCCCGCTTTGTCCACGGGCACCTCGCTCCGACCGGCGAGCCCCAGCTCCGTCCCGCCCGGGCTGCCCCTCACGGCCGACGAGGGGCGGGCGGCAGCGGCCCCGTCACTCACCGCACATGGTCGCGCCACACGATCCTTCCCGCTGACAGGAAACGCGGCTCCCGCCCGACGGCCTCGCTGGGGGACTGCCGCCGCCTCCCCGGCTCTTATAGCGCGGCCGGGTCGGCCCCTGCCTCCCTGCTCATTGGCCNGGAGCCCGGAGGGGAGGCGAAGCAGTCCGTCCTGTCAGGGCAACGTGGCCGGGCCTGAGGCGGAGGGGCAGGGGAGCCCCTCTCCGAGTTTGGCAGGGGAAGGTGACCCCCGTTTTCCAGCCTTTTCGGCCACACGCATTTAGAAACACGTTCCCAGCAGCCAACTTCATCTGTGCCGGCAGGACCCAGAGCACCTGCGTGTGTGCTCAGGGGAACGGGGCCCATAGGCGAGGGCCATCCGCCTGCGGAGAGCCTTTCCCTGTGGTAGCAGACTAAACTCCTGGTCAGCCTGTGTGGTCTCCTCCATTTACCTGGCAAGAAAGAAACTGCAGATCGGCTTCAGGAGCCTCCTCCAGCCTCTTCGTCCTGGAGTGGGCTCTCCTGGGGGCAGATGCCATGAGAGTGATGGTGGCCCCAGGCCCTGGCTGGGCCGGCATCGTCTGCAGGGCACATCTCCGCGCAGGCTTAGTCCCGCAGACTCGAGCTTTATCTTCTTCTGAAGAAACTTGTGATGTCTTCTTGTCTCAGGGAGCTTCCTCCGAGCAAAGGGAATGGCAGCTTTTAAAGCGAGGGGCTTCCAGCGTGCTTGGGACTGCGAGCATCCAGAGAAGTGGCTCAAGCCGCTCGTTGAACAAACATGATTTCAAGCGGCTATTTGAACAAACATGATTTTTTAAAAATACTTAAAAGTTTCATGATGAGTCAACCTGCTTACAGTTTCTTCTTCCTTATTAAATATTTCATAGAGATGATCCTAGTTATCTCATATATAGAGTTACTGAAACTCAAGCGCAAGGCATCTTATTTAAGCGAGAACTTAAGGGCTCATTTTCCCTTGCATTTCTTGTTGTAGTTAATTTTTTTACATAAAGTGGTGGTTCCTTCAAACTTTGTCACTTTTTCTCTTGATGGAGAAGTTGAATGAAGGATAAAGATCAGACCGTCAACATTGCAATTACAAAAAACTTTTTTTTTTTTATAAATCTCTACCACTTCAAGAAAGGGAAACTATGCCTCAATTTTAAAGCAAAGACCTAGATTTAAAGTATTTTCAAGTCATAAAAATTAGAGAAAATAGTGCTAGAAATTCTGCTTTAAATAAGTTTATAAGAAGGAATAAATTAAGTGTATTTTTTTACTGCCTGTGTGGAACAGCTATGCACACCATGCTAGGTTAAACCCAGGTTTGTTTTCCTTCCCCCCATCCCCCAGAGTAAGACCAAACAGGCCCATGATTTGTCACCATCGTAGTCCCGGCTCTGTCACTGACCTACCATGTGACATCAGGCAAGTCATTTGGACACTCCATTCCAGTTTGTCTTGTCTTTTTAGGTTACTTTGCTCCTCCTCTGAAGCAATCTCTGATCTTGTTTCCCCCAGTCCAACCCAAGCTAAGTGCGAGGTTCCTAGTCTCAGCTATGCTTGTAAGTAGCATTGCTAATCATATTAAATTATATAAAGATAAACTTTTTTCTTTTTTTCCTCCCTGTGCAACATGAATTTGAACTAATGAGTGGTGCAAACAGTGGGAAAGAAGGACTTTTTTTTTTTTAAACATCACTGCAACACTAATCGCCAAAGATCACAAGTCAGAGCCGAAAATTCACTCATGCAAGACATTTCATGTTTCCATGTGACATTCCCAGGGAGAAAACCAAACAAAAATGAGACTCAACTGCAAGTATGGACTGAATTAATTAGTGGTTAACGTGTCACTTTGATAACTTATCAGTCAACACTTCCCAGACTCATCTGTCTGATGCCATTTGGCTTTTTCATGACTTTTTGGAAGTATATTAGAGAATACAGTAATTGTATCTACTGGTGGGTTTATTTGGCTTGAAGGGGCAGATTTTACAGCAGTCAGATGAGACGATCAAACTGATCCCACTTCACCTTAAAACTCGTTAAAGTCTAAAAGTCAAAATACGTGAAAACATTATCTACCATATGCAACACAAGAAGGATATAGCAATTCTGCTGTTCTCTGGAAAAGTGCTTTTCCCACAAAACCATTGACAAAACCAAACCAGGTAGCGCTTTTGACAGAGTTTGTAAATTGAAGGTTGCCATTTTCATGCTATAAGAGACAGGCGTCTAAGAAGCAACAGGGACAACAACTGAGGCAACTTCTCATGGAAGTCTGAACACAAATCTGAGTCGTACTCTAGGGATCAGGTATTTTTGGCCAGCTACTTCTTTCTTTTTTCTGTCTTTGCACAAGTGATCAAAAATAGAAGATAGTAGGGTACAGTATGGAGAATATTGTATCACTGTTTTAGCATCAGGTAACAAGGAAGTGGCCTGGGCAACCATTAGGCAAAGGCGAGGAGCAATGAAAATCATCCAGGATGTGGTTGGAAAGAAGAGGGATTTATGCTTAGGCTCTCTCTGAGCCTAATGCAGATACTAGTTCTTACAGCATTTATGATCTGCCCTGAAAAGCAGCTAGCAGCATTTAGATAGATATGTAAAACTGCATTTGCATATTCAAAATATACATCTCTAAATACCTTGTTGTGTTCCATGCTAGACACCAAAGGGGACTGAATTTCCTACTGAGGAGTTTCAGTAAATTCGGTTGTCGCAGGGAGTAAAAGGACTAAAACACTCTCATTAGTAAACAGGGGCAGGAAAAAAGCAGTAGCAGATGTGAACTGCAAAAAGGAAGAACTGTGATAAATATCAGGAAAAAATCAGGAGGAATGGTTACGCAAGAGGCTGCAAAGGCTGGTTTATGGCCCTTTCACTGGTGACACTGCTGGAGTAGACCCCATCCTGTGAGTGACCTGTGTATGGTGCGAAGGATGATGGGTGACCAAATGGAAGTCTCTTCCAACTCCAGCACTTCTATGATTATAGCTGGGTTGTAAAACTCCTTTTAAATTACCCTTTTTGGACTGCTGGTTGAGCGGCTACTACATTTTCTGAGAACTAATAGCCTGTTGCTAGATTCATACTGGAATACACAGCACAAGTTCTTATATCAACAATGACCATTCATTATTTTAGTTTTATGTATATATAAAAAAGAAAGAATAACAAACTGGAGAAAAGGAACACTAGGAAGGATTCCCTTTAAGAGTTTTTCGTGCTTCAAAACGTGAAAGTTGAGAGACCAAAAGCAGCCATTGTACATTACAGATCATCATCCTCCTCAACCAGACTCCTGCACTTCTGCAATTTTTATGTATTACTCCCAATAAAAATATTTAAAACATTGAGAAAAGATGAGCACTCCCATCACCATCACTTTATTTTTAAAAAATGGCACAGACTTATTCCCTACCAGGGCTCTCAAGAATATTTGAGCTGCCAGCTTGATCTGGATTTCTCTTCCATTTCTTCCCGGTCTGGGAAGCTTCACTGCAGTGAAGCTGAATTTCACCGACAGGAAAAACAAATGTAAGGGGCTGACCTTGCTGGCATTTGAAGGAGGTTGGGCTCTGCAGGGCATGGTGCTCCTGTGCTTCAGGACAGGACCCAGCTACGTAGGAAAGGCCAGCCGCCCTCTGCATCCATCTCAGCTCCACAGCGAGACTTGAAGATAATTGGCAAGTGCCTTTGAAGTGAAGACAGCAACACCTTTCTTCTGCTGTGAAGTTCAAAGGAGAAGAAAACATGTTTGTTATATTGA
The DNA here is from genome assembly GCA_013397275.1 of Burhinus bistriatus. NCBI lineage: Eukaryota > Metazoa > Chordata > Aves > Charadriiformes > Burhinidae > Burhinus > Burhinus bistriatus. The sequence goes on along the minus strand of VYXH01009758.1, from coordinate 937,168 downwards.
TGGTTCTCTCAGCAGAGGTGTCAACTAGCAAGTGACCCAGGATCTGTCTAGGACTAAGGAGTTGGTATTTTCAGTTTAAGAGTACATAATAGTAATTAGCAGCTTTTCATTTGAGAATCATCATTCATCGCTGTCAGACAGCTGTCTTTGAAATGCTAAGAATTATGCGTGTTAGGAGGAGTTATGCGTAAATGTGAATACACGTCATACCTATGATTGAGAATTAAGTAACCATGATTTAATTCAATGATGGCTTTTCAGCAGAATTGTCATGATGAGCATATGTAATGTAAAACCAACTCAGCTAATCAACTAGATTTGAAATACTTTAAAAAGACAAAGGAGCATTTAGTAATCATTCATCTAAAGCATTATGTTTTAAATAGCATTAAATGGTTTCCCGAGTTTTTGATGTAAATTCCTCGTAACAGGAGCTGCAAACAAATTAATAGAAAGTGTCAGGGAGAAAAAGAAATGTTTGGAAAAGTCTGTAGATTTTTTGAAGCAAGCTAGCTTTTGGTGCTGGATTAATTTTCTCGGCCTGTTGTGTGGTCCTTCAGGTCAAGAGTGAGAAATGCTGATGGAGCAATACAGATATCTGTATACCTGCCCTCCCCTGCCCCATTTCTGGGAATCAGGACCATCCACTCAGTATTTTTGATAAATACAAGATTCTCACAGATTACCTGGGTTTGGAGGGAGCAAAGCTCACTACTTACAATAACTGGGGGAAACATGCCCATGTAAGAAGTCAAAAAGCTTAAATTCCGAAGAGAAAGAAAGCGTTAAAATAAATCCTGAATTCTTTCCAGAGTACACCGAATTATGGCTTCACTGAAAGTGTTTGAACAAGGAGCTGATTATAAAATCAAAAAGGCATTGCAGCTACTCCGTATGGCTCATACAGCTACATCATACCACAGGACCGGTCACAGCATCACCTCTTACTTCTCCACTAAAGGAAAGCCTGCACTCCTTCCCCAGTTCCCGTAGATCCCCCCTGGCAGCAGCCACCCTCCATGTGCAATAATTTGGCACTTCCCAAGCTGCAGTGGCTCACTCAACACCGCAGAGCAGGGTGAAGTACAACTTCTGCATTGCTCTGGTTAATTTTATTTCTAAGCGTATGAACCTGGCTTGCTATTTTGGTAAGAACAATTTCATTCCATTCTTCTCTTGATTTGTTTTCACAGCTTTAATACTTCAAGGATTTAAACTGGCCTGTGAAAGGAACACCTTTGAAGCCAGAAAATAGTTTTGCTGCTGGCTGCCCTCCAGTTTGCCCTTTAGACAGTTCTCTGGCAAGAAGCTTCTGATTTTGCAAATCGAACCCTGCTGTTTTGCGGAACACATACCTGTACTATCCACAAAGTAAGGCAAGGGGATGCTGGATAACAGTCCAAGTTTCTCCACCGTCTCACCCTCCAACATTGCTTCTGCCACTGCTGCTCAGCAAGAAGCTGCCACAGCAGCAGCTGGAAGGAGCTGGAGGGAAGCAAGGTGTTGGGGGTACGAGTTGCTTCCATACTCCAGTTATCAGCAGTTCTAGACTAAAAGAAAACAAATGCGTTTAGCAACTGATTGAAGGAAAGTCATCTCACAGGTGGGTTATTTTCAGTCCTGGGGTCACAGCTATTGCCCTGATATCTGCTCTTCCCTACAGTTTCTGTATTTTTCCTCTCTGAATGCTTGACACAAATCACAGTTACGGCTTCTTTAAGTTGTTTTTGTAACATCTTATGATCTTGTTCTCTTGGCAGCTTATTCAAAGAAAAATGGCATAAACTGTGCTTAAATAGAAGCATTCATTTTCTTTCACTGCCAATTAATGAGCCCTCTATATCTTTCTTTCTAGAGATTTGAGGTTATTAGATCTGCCTGCTGTAATCTACCAGTCGTCGAAATCAGGTTTGGGCACATTTGCCTTGGTAGAAATAAAGACATTCCACGCAGGGGATTTCGAGATGACTTTTCTATCACCAGCCACATGCAAAACCAGTTCAGGTCTTGTGCAGTTCCTCTGTGCTAGGGATTAGGAAGCACCTAAGAAGAAATAATGCAGGGCATCAATTTGTTCACTACATACATAGTATTGCTATAGGACAGGGTGATAGAGACTGCTGAAGAAGTTACATGTTGATAAATTAACAGAAACGGAGCGCTTTACAACCTACGACAAGTGTGCAGGATGTTAACCTTAAGTTAGCATAAAATGGAGGAGAAGTTGTGCTGTGATATGGCAGCTCCCCCACTGCATCACCTCAAGTGCGTGTCCCACACCAACCCACCTCTGCCGCTACCGCCCCTCAGCCAGGCTCACGTCCAGCCGTAAATCCGTTCCCTGACAACTTCTGCAAACTACACAGTTAAACAACTGTTATGACCAATGAATTGCACTGTTTTACTGCCAGTAAAAATTCCTTGTATTTTTCCTTATTTATTCTATTATTTTTTTTAAATATAGTTTTCCGTCCTATTAAGCATAGGATTTTTGTGTTACAGTAAAATTAAAAATCTGCTTTGGGGTTCACTCACTCAGATGGACTTGATCTCCTCCTAATAGCTCCAATTACTAAGTGGATTTAGAACCTCCCGCTTAGGGTGTCCCATGAAATGCATGAAAGGATGACATCCTCATGGGGGTGTTTATGCTGTTCCACTGTAAAGTTGCCTTTGGCAACCAAAGTTGCCTGTGGTATTGTCATTGGGCTATGATTATTTTGGTGTGAACATACCAGACGAGGTAAGCTGTAGGTTGACTGAAAGCAGGAAAATCAGTTTTGAAGCAAAACATTGTCCTCAGCTTACCCCATCATTGTATGTAGGCAAGTGGGGGACAAGATGATGGTTACTATAATCTGCACAAAAGTTAGGGAGGAATTTAGGGGCGTAGGGGGAGGAGAGAGTTGCCAGAAAACCAAAGAGGAGAAGATATTTATGTTTTCTGTATTTGAGTTACATCTTAAAAGTAATAATCTTAAATAATATTCTCCTCCAATCATAACATTTAATTTCAAGTCAGATCTGAAAGCTTTTATTTAAGCTGTACATTTTGACAGCAAACACAGGCAGTTTTCAATTCACTTGACCAAAACTGGCTGGCAAACTTGAAACCAAAACAGCTAAATCCCTTGTTTGTACAGCTGCGTGCACCAGACTCTCCTCCACCCTCCCCGAATGATGGTGCTGCAGGACACCAACTCTACGTCCAGTTAGCACAGGGTCCTGCAGCAGGCAGACGGGATGATCACAGGTCTCTTCTGGCTTTACGAGCTACGAAGGTTCTGCCTGTGTTTTTGAGGGAGGTAGCGCTAAACTCTTTTAACCATAGCCATGTCTAAACTGGTGCTTGTACAGCTACACACGTGGCATTGCTGTAGCCTAAGAGAGCGTCTGAGTGCAATACAGTCAGTTCAGGTTCAGAGGGTGGCCCCAGATACGTTGTTATAATACAGTTTGATTACATCAAATTAACTCAAGCATAGGTAGGTGTTGAATTAAAGGCATGAAATGGCCAATGTTTAACAGGAGTAGAATATGTGCATTTATAAATCCAGCTGGCATGAAAAATTGAAGTTGCTTCTAAGCAACCTAAATGAATGCAGTTTCACCTTGTATGTGCTAAAAACATTGTAAGTTCATGGGAAATTTTCAGATAAGGAACCATTCTGTTTTATATTACATATCTTCCGAGTTCATTTACCACAAGCAGCACTAAAAGAAGGCAGAAGGAAGAGCTTCACAGTCTGTCTTGCATCTGCCACTGGAGTTGGGACAAGAATTTCCATGGAGGGAACCGAAGGCAATGCTTTTTAGGGAAGACTGTCAGTTCACCAAACAAGCACCAGCACCCTTGGCACTAAGGACCAGCAATTTGCTACTTTAGCTTTGCAGTGATTTCTGTGAAGTGTCATTTGCTTTTTGAACTGGGTCATGCTAAGGAAATCCCAGCTAAGAGTCTTTGCCTTTTCCAAGAAATGGAGGATTATTGTCTCCCATAATTACACATTCCAGTTTACAGAAAAAAATTCCAATTTCGTTTTCTCTGAGCAAGGAACACAGATGTTAACTGAAGTAACAAGCCACAGCACCTTCCCTACATTATAGATGAGAGATGAGGGCTGCCGAGTCCTTACCTCCAACTGGCAAGGGTCATCATCCTGTCTGGATATGGGCAAAGCTTTCTTGTGACATGACTTCTGCTTTGTGGCTGCTATGACAAATTGAATCTGCTCCCTCCATGTTTGCAAAGGAGGAGAACATCTAATTCAGCTTGGAATCCAAGAGGGCTAAGAATGAAAAGCAGAAACGGGGATTTTTTTTCAAGCAACTGGGTCTCCCAATCCCAAAGAAGTTTACCTAACACTTTTGAAGTCCCAGGCAAAGTAGTTTTGCTAGCCTGTATTTATGTAAGGTTTAAAGGATTTCCCAGACTGTAGGTGTGCGTAAACCACCTTGCCGTTCACGAGCCACACAGCTTCCAGAAGCTCATGTTGAAATATCCTTTGTAGCGGATACACAGCGTGTGCTGAAAAAATTTAGCAGTAGAGGTTTCACATGCGTGTTTTCTCTCTCTCTCCACATCCCCTTACTTATTGAAAAGGCAGCTTCCTTGTTATTTGTTACTGTGTCACTTGTGCTTGTCAGAAAGCTGTTGGCCCTGGACCAGAGCCCAGACTCTCCTGCAGCTTAGCACCAGAGGAATGTAACGAGATAGGAATTATTTGTTGTCCAAAGGATACTGGGAAGTAACATGGCAGGGAAGGGTGGCTCCTGGGGCAGGCTTGGGCTACAGGACCTCAAGGAAAACACTCTAGAGAGGAGTTGCCAGGAGCTGGGACAATGCCATTGCCCCCCCAGATAGAGAGAGCCTGGAGCAACAAATCTAGGTGGTGGGAATGGATGAAAAACCTACAGAGTGGAAGTCACAGGTATGAGACTGCGAAGGGAGAGCTCAAAGCAGAACCTGGCTAAGAGCTCTGTGCCAGGGCAGCAGGCTGGCAGCAGGGCTGGTGCCCAGCTCAGGAGGCTGCAGCACTCCTGGTACTTTTACTCATGCAAAGAATTTTTCACTCCCCCCAAAATAATTCCACCTCCAGCTTCTTCCAGGCTGTCACATTATTGAAATGCTGCAGTCTACTCTCGCTAAGTGCCTGGAAAACAAATTCATCCAACAAAAAGTGCAAGCACAAAACTCCACCTTGGGAAGACACAGCACCACATTAAAGAGCTTTGCTCCTGCCTTGAGTCAGGATGTCACAGGTCAACATTCGCTGTGCAATTTTTATTTCTGTGCAGGGTTCCTGTGTGTTTTTTGGTAGGAGAAAAAGATCCTTGTAGGGAGAACTACATAGTTTGAACTCTTCAGCGAATAAATTAACGTAACTTCTCATGTCTCCTCCCCTTTCCTTTATGAGGTTAGCACAACTGCAGTCTTTAGTAGCAAGTATCATATTGGTGCTCTCCAAATAAACCTGAATTCCAGAGCTCTTAAGAGCTCCTCTTCTCAGTAAAGGTTTGCACTCACAGATAAAACAAACCAGGAAAAAGAAATTCGCAAGTGTTTGATTTTTCTGTCCGGTCACTTCATTGGTGAAAGAGAGCAAAGAAACTCTTTCACACCCCTTGCTATGAATTTTCAGCTCTGTTTGCTTTGACTTCTTGTAGCTAAGCCAAGGAATAAAAAAAAAAACCCAAGAAAAAACCCCAAAACTAAACCAACCCACGTCTGAAAATTTCCACTAATGAATTCCAGACTTCTGGACTGCAAAACCATCTGCTTTCTCCCAAGTCATGTTGTCAACAACTGAGCACAGCTGTATGAAGGGCAACAAAATATTATACAGTTACTTGTGTTTCTACACCCCCAAATTTGCAGGCTTATTGAAGTACATTAGCCAAAGCCAATAGGTTTAATGCAAGGCTTTATCGCTACCTTTACCTTTGGAAACACCAGCAACATTACCCTCGTCACATTGGGCAGACAGGTAACATGGGTGGCCCATCTTCATTGGTTTTGCACAGTCTTATAAGATGGAGCCAGCAGACAGCACGGCACACTACCAGGGCTTTTAACATCCAAGCTGGGAGGCAGGAGTTGGGATGCTGCACATTAATGATGTTAACTAGCTCAGATTCTCTCCTGTTGTACCTGGGCAGCCCAGCGGCTCTCAAGGAGACAGTGTACATTGAGCTTATGGTGCCTCAAACCAAATCATTGTGTTAGCATTGCAGACAACCAGATGAATTCTTTTGTCCAGCTCTGAGGCTATCAGTGACAACCATCTACAAGTCTGCTAATGACTGTCACTGTGCAGTATAAGGGCAGTAGCTTGATTTGCTCACCTGAATGTGCTGATGACACCATGGAGCAACCTCTGTAAGAGAAGCAGCCATCACCCCTCCCCCCCATCACACTCATTTGATGCAAAGAACCTGATTAAAGCACTAGCACTAAACCCTTTCCTCTTTTGAAAAATAATATAGAATCTTCAGTGACTTTGAGAGGATCAGGACCACCTTTCTACACCTTACCTGCAGACACCAGCTCCAGCAGCACAGGGTTCCTGGTCACACATTGGGCATTGTTTCAAGGCAAGAGCATCAGCACGGAGATACAACAGCAAAGGCACCAGCCTGAACCAGCCTCTGCCATCTGCTGTCAGTAACACACGGCTTCCCATGGCACATCACACCAGGCAGCCTGATGCTCTTCTTGAATAGGGCAGGGGTTTTATCTTTTGCCTCTGGAAGTTGGTTTCTAAGTAAACTTTCTTTGGACACATACAGTTGAAGTGATTGCTTCTTACCTTCAGCCCAGTAAACAACTCTAGAGGCAAATATTGCAAGGCAAATAAAGTTTTAGCTAAGTCTAATCCTGGTATCTTTGAGAGCTCTATCCCTAAGTGCAAATTTTTCCTTAAGAAGTCCTAGATGTATTTACAATTTTTAACGAAACACAAACTAATTAATAAATAGAATTAATATAGCAATTTCAGTGCACTACTATGAGGGCCAGGAGAGCTGACACTTTGGAATTCTTCCTACATCCTCCTTGGTTCTCTGGGCAAACCCCTAGAATGTTTTTTAATTTTCAAGTTTCCTCACTTCCTTTCTTACAGCCTTTCTTTTAATAAGGCACAGGGGAAAGAGAGGCTTTGAGGCAGACATTTAGAAACTAAAACCACATATTTAACATAGAGCCTGTCAAATATTTCAAGTCAGAAATACCCAGCAATGCATAAATAGTTTGTGCTTCAATTGTTACAGCCTACCTGAGTATTTTTTCCAGATAGGCTGGGGAAAAACACAACTCAGGATAGAGCACATCTTTCCTCCTAAGGACAGAGCTCCTATAAATCTCCATGAAAAGGAATAAATAGTATTTCAGTTATTTTACAGACTAACAAAATCCAAAACCCAATCCTAGTCTTCCTCTCCCTACTCTGTTAATGGTGTAAACCACAGCTTATTCATCACCTTGAGCTTGGTAGATCCCCATTTGGCTGCTGATACCAAACCAACTTAAGCTTCCTCCTTATCCTTTAAATTGATGGATCTAAAAGTACCAAAAAAAAAAAAAAAAAAATCAGTTCTCCTTCATAAGCATAACCAGTCAGATACAATTTTCAGCAGGGAAGGGTGTGGTAAAGACTGCAGCCCTTAAATATAGCCAAGGGTCACCCACAAGTAGGAGAAGTTCAGCCACACAACAGAGTAATTTACGTGATCTTCACCAGCTGAGAGCAGCTGAGTTAATGCACAGATGGAGACTATAAGCTTTTCAAGGAAAAAAAACCCAAACACACAGCTGCTTTGGGAACCTTAGTTCCATTTTCCATACAGATGGCTTAAGGACTTCGGATGAGATCTGAGCTTTCAGAAGCATAAGTTATGTTTGTGAAGGTTGCATTCATCAGGCTCTTCCGAAAACCACTCTTCTGCAAACTGGCTCAAAATGGAGCAGCTCTCATGGCAACGTTCAAGATAAGCAGTGGCCTATGTTGTACGCTGCTGCACCAGCCACCTGGTTTTGCTTTGCAGCTAGCGGGATCTGCCCCCAGGGTTATCCTGTGTATCACCCCTTGAGTTAAAATAGGTGAGAATGAAGCTGGAGCCTATTTCTTGCTTTCTTGTTCAGACTGGTGGTTTCTTGGGTTTTAGTGCTTCTTATCAGCTCCAGGCCAGGTGGTCACTTAATTTACCCAAGCCCAACTGTTGGCCTCAGGGAGTCCCTGCCCAGTGATAATTTGCATCCAGTACCTGTGTGTCTGTTTACACTCATATTTGTCCGTTTTCCTTAGACAGGCAATCAGCTGCTAGGAAAATTCCGAAGAAAGCATGTTGTTATTGCTAGAAGTTTCAAAGCACAGAAGTATAATGCTGGGGGCAGTATGCAGACTTTGTAGTTTGGGGCAAGGGCTGTCTTTTATAGGTTGCGATCTCAAGTCTGTGCACATGGCTTTTAATGTGCAGAGATTTATGTAGGGGGGATTATTCACAACACCTACTATTCAAAGTTTGTATTTGTTTTAACAGGGCAAAGCATCTGCAGAGGAGATAAAGAAAGTGATAAATAAATATTCTTATTCCTGCTCATGGGGTAAAGGACTTGCCAAAGGCCCCCAAGAAGCCCGAGCCAGTGTGATGCTAAGCATGGAGCCCCTGTAGTGTCTCTGGCCCAAACCACAAGCCCATCTCTCAGCTCACACTTGAAAACAAAAGGCGATGAAATATTTCAGTTTTCCATACAAGAGGTCTCCCAGATGATCTAGACAGCTAGGACCTGCCCTTTACAAATTCAGCTTCTGAAGACTCTAACTCTTCTTACCTTGCAATTCTTACTCTATTGTTGTGTTACTCGGCACTTGAGAAAACGTATCCAAGAAGAGATTGAATGCTTTTGTTGCAGCCAACAAAAATAAAGGAGCAATTCCAGTACCCTTCTCCTCTTTACCTGTTCTTACTGTCCTGTGATATGTATTGCTAGTGAAACAGTACCAAAATGCAATAAAAATTTTTCCTTCTTTGGTAACCTCTTGGCAAAAGAAAGAACTAAGAAGTATCCCTCGAATCAGCTCCATCTAGTTCTCAATTCCCTTTTATTGAAGGATCACCTCTAATAAATAGCTTTTGTTTCTCACTTTCCTGACAACTTAGAGGAGGTTTCAGTAATTGACTGTCTTTTAACGGATCTGACCTCAGTTCACTGGGCAGAAAATTAAAAGGCATGTCTGCAAAATTAACAGGAAATACATCCTTTTCTGGCATGCAAAAATACAGTTCCTTTCTACCCAATTTGGCTTAGATTTAACAAAACATGTTACACAGATGGAGATTCTTTCAAAAACAAATTAGCCATCCTAAGCTAACCAAGCTTTAATGGCGCTGATATGACAGTAAGATACAAAATAAACTACCCAGCAATATTAGTTATGTTTTCCCTTTTCTGTCGATGTATTGCTTGTGTTTTATATAGTCATAATTGTTAGAGTAATAATACTAAAAGGCAAAGTTTGGCCTATGAGTTTCTGAAAATGTTCATTTCCACTATTTGCGGTACAATATTTGGGGCAAATGGATTCTATGCTATGCCTTTTGAATAAATTTCAAAGTGCAGAAACAGTGAATTAGAATATGTTTTTTCCCTACGCAATTTTTCTGATGAAATATTGTTTGTAACTTTTTGAGGAATCATAAAATTTTCCAGAAATCAATGTTCAACCATTCCGCTACTCAGCAGTCTTACTCGTGCTAATAACAACCGAGTGAATTAATCTTTTCTGTTTGATAAGATTTTGTTATGTTCATTTGGTTCTAGCCTTACGGGTATGGAAATAGTTAGGTCCCTCTGCTTTCCTTATTTGGATTCAGGGAAAGAAAGAAGCTGGTCTTTTGATCCTGTACTGCTCAAAATGAAACTAAACCCACAGAACATTTTGCCAGATCTTTTGTGGTAAAGCAGTATCCTAACTGTTTGCAACAAGCTTTTCTGCTTCCTTCCACAAAGTGAGACATCAGAACACCACCGTTGGGAGAGGAAGATGACAAAAGGAACGTATCTTCAGTGCGAAAGATTTCCCTTTTCAGACTGTATTTAGGTATCTAAAAGGTTTCCGAGAAAACGGCTTAGCACATGCATTATATTCCCCAGCACCCCAGCTGTTAGCAGCTGGATGCGGTGTTTCAGCAGTTACTCTTGTAGGAAATGTAATAGCAATTTGCAATAATAGACAATGGATGTATCCATGGATGTAGACTGGGAGCCTAATTTTGCAATATACCCCCCTCCACACGACTTCCCTTTGAAGCACAATCCCACTGGCCAAGACGCTGAAGCTCCCAGTCTGCAAACTGTTCAGAACAGGCTCTGAGCGGCTGATTTCCTGACCTTCAGAAAGTGCTATGAAAGCAGAACGTGCCCCTTAAGGGACATGAAATACCTATCAAGTCTGCTTTCTACTTAGAGGTGTCTCCAAGATGAACCCTAGAACTAAGCTTGTGGCATTTTCCTTTAGAGCTAAAGCAACAATTAGGCCAGGGGAAGATGGTTCAGGGGTTAAATGGGCTTTAGCAGGTCCTATTTCAATCTCATGCTCCACCACTGATTTTTTTATATAAATGTAGGTAAGTCACTTAAATCTGGATCATTAAAAATACCTAGGTACTGCCTTGCTTTTTATCGTAATGCCTTGTGCCTAGGCAACTTGGGAATTTAAAAGTCCTGAGCATCTAAAATCAATTCAGCAGCACTTTGAGCCCTCAGTAGCCGTGCTTTCAAATTACGCACAGGAAGAGAGCAGTTAAGGAGGGAAGGATTTCCTCGGGGAACCGGGAAATAAACCCCACTGAAACATCAAAGCTACCCACAAATGACCTGATATGAAAGATGTTCAGATGATAAAGCATCTGCCCAATAAGTCTGTTTGACCTGTGTATCTGACAGAAGGAAGAGGCAGTTCCCTCTGCCAGAATAGCTGTGAACCCTCTCCTGGACACCTGTGTGTACGTACCGTAACCCATCCCCTCCCCGCCAAACCCATCTCCTGCTCGTGCCCTCCTGTTGTGCCTCCAGCTCTTCCCTGTGTGGGTGCTCTGTGTTATCCCGGCTCGATGTAGGAGAACAGATTCAACTTTCTGGTCCCCCACCAGTGTCTATTTCCCTGACACAATCTGCAGGAGCCACGTGAGTTCAGATAATGAGGATCTGTCTGTACAAAATGTGTTAGGCTTTATTCTACTCTTGGTAGGAGTTACTTCAGCTCTAAAGCAAGGCTGAATGAATCTGTTCCTCACAAAATCATCTAAATACAAATTTATGTCCCTAACTCTTTCTGAAGTCTTTTGATGACATCTAGTCTGGAAAACACTTCACATGACTATGCCAATAACATCTCTAAACGTTCTCTCTAGTGAAAGGATTGACAGAAAAAATGTAATTCCTTCCTAACTACTCACTCTACTGCCTGCCTTTCCCCTTGTGCGTAGAAACACAGTCAAGCGATGGGATCACGTGCATCTTAGTGACACATACAACTGAGCTAATGCAGGAAAAGGTTGTGTTCAAGACGGAAATGACCTGTTGAAGTTGTAGCGTCAGGTCTTGCACCACTGGGAATTACATCTCATAGTCTTCTACAAGAAATATAAGCTCAAGAGTGGAGTCAGCTAAGCAAGAGGTAGGGAAAAAATGACCTACAAAAAGTCCAAACCATCATCTAGCTAACCAAATTACATTAAAGTTGCCAGATTTGAAGATGTGTATGGAAAGACAAGTATGCAGCTACCAAAGACCTGTAAAAGAACCACAGAAATATGCAGTTTCCTATGTGCGTTTGCTGGAAAATTACTTGTAGCTGTGTTGCTGAATTGCCTATAGATCCTCAGGGCAGAATCCAGCTGATTACACAGAGAGGATGAACTGTCTTGTGGCACCTTCCTGACCTCTAGTTGCCGTGACTTGATTGGCTTTGTGCTGTCTACAGCCATACTTTGGATAACCTGGCTCATCTTCTGAGTCCTCCTTTTACCGGGTTACAAACCTGTCACAGCAGACAAACGGTAAGCGTAGCTGGGCTAGACTAGCAGCATAGATTCAGCCTTGCATTTAAAGGAAGGGCCTGCAAGGAAAAGCAATGAATAGCACAATTTGGGAAAGAGCTAAAGCTGAACGTTGTGATTTGTTCTTGGTGTTTCCGGTAACAACCAACAGTAGAAGACTTATAATTATTTGTATCATCTCAGTAGGGAATGATGGGAAGTTTTAGGATTCTGCAGCAGAAATGGATCCTAGAACACAGCTGGAAAGGTGATGTCAAGTATCACCATTTGTAGATACTCAGTTTGAATCACTATCCAGAGGAAAACACCTCTGTAACATCTGCTGTTCAGTTGTAACACCAGCTCTCTGAGATCAGCACTGCCTTTGCAGAAAAAGGTCTTTAAGATAACAGTGAGGATGAACTTTTTAAACAAGATAGCACTAGGTCTGAAAAGCTTCTCATGCAGACACCAGGTTTACAGCAGTGAACCATCTTACCAGACACTAATTGTAGCAGATAATGACTTCTTCAATGACATTATAGACAGGGCTAGATTTTTGGGCCCGGGAGAGCTTGCATTATGACAGCTCAATAGCCTTCATTTGCAATACAAAATCTATATCAGAATTGTTTTTTTTAATCTGACATTGCAGATTACACAGCAGTTTTGACCCTCATAAAAAGTTTTCTTCTTGATCTTCACCATTTGACTGAGCCAGTCTTAAACTTTCCCAGCAGGGCACACTGATGAAAACAGGATGCGATAGTAGGTTCTGCTTTCTGTACAAATCCAGCCTTGCACATTAGCTAAACCATATTTGCTGCAGGGGAAGAACTGTTGATTTTTTTTCTTCTTTCCCATCTGTTTTTTTCTTTCCTCTGGGGCATCCATTCTAACATCTAATCCTAACACTCTGAGCAACAACATCAGTGCGTGCGTGACGCCACTAGTGAGGTAGGATACTTATCAGGAACATCAGCAGCAGCCAGAACTTTAGCCTCTGAGCACAGTTACTCAGTGGCCATCTGAACATTTACACTGAATGTTTTCTTTTTCGACTCCCACCAAAGGGTGTTTGTTTTTGTCCACTCCTTTTATTTCCTCAGTAGCAGCAGAGACGTTTTGCATAAGGCAAGGGGGATACTTCTGAGTGTTTGGATCCTGTTCAAGAAGGACAGATTTATATGTTTACCCTAGAAATGACTTACTGAATCATACTTGTGAGCAGAGCCAGGGAGCCCCTTGCCTCCACCTCCCCCAGCCAGTCCTCAGGGCTCTGCCACAATGTGGTTTTAATTATAAGCAGGAGCTGCTGCAGCGTTTTCTTCCTTACTACAGTATTTTTCATTATGCAGGCTGGAGAACAACTAGGAAAATTAACCTCTGTTAAGGAAAGAGTTGATTAAACCTATTGGGGGACAGAAGTGCTTTTAGACTCATGTATGTGTGGTTGTGTTAGAGATGCAATGATGGAGGGTGAGCGGAGCCTACCCTGTTTGTATAGTGCAGCAACGTGACAGAATAAGGATTTCTTGACAATGGACCTCAAGGCTCAGCGTGGATCTTTGGTGTGCCCCAGGTTATTGCCTGCAGTTCAGGCATATTTATTTGACTTGGTTACTTCGGTGGTGATCCTACCAAGGAATGCTTCTGCTTGCCAGCTCACCACCTCTGAGCAAAAATGATAAAGCCCTTCTAGAAAGATGAAGATGTTGAAGAAATTAATCTTCAGTTTCATCTTTCCTTGGACTTTATTTTTTCATGCCTTTAGTACATGAGGGTTAATCAAATCCAAGATATCTCTCTTGTTTCTGACATGTCACTGTAATGCACTCTGGAGGAATACCAGAGCATAAATGTTCACTCTATTGCCTGGAGGGGGAGAAGGCAGAGATCCCATGAGTGAAGAAATAATTGCCACTTTTTGATGACAGAAATATTCATCCCAGTAACTTGCCGAGTGACTGTGCTTTCGCAAGGCTTTTTTTGCCAGCTGCATTCATGTCACATTTGCTCTGCCATGACAGATTAGAGCCTAACTGCCCCCTCAGCAAACCATTCTTACATTATCTGCAAAAAAAGCCATGACACCAACAGCAAGATCAATGCTGTGCATTTCAGCCCCGTTTACCCCAGTTCCCATCCGTGCTTGGCACAACGGCAACCAGGCAAAAGAGACTACGCTTGCTGCAGACCCCAGGGGTCTCTGGGTTGCTGTGAGGATTTCAGCACTGTCTTTTACCCCATGGAAATGTCCTAATAAATCCCCCAAATAGTATCAAAGCTTGGAGGGATTTCTACCTCCACAGCCCTTCAATATGCATCAGTTTCAGAGGCTGCTATAGATGGAATTACTGGTGGTAGCATCATGGTAGAAGAGAAATTTCACTGGGTAAGAGAAAGATCTCCTGTTACCCTCTTAAGGGGAGAAAAAGTGAAGAGCTGTAGGGCAGAATGGCTCTTTGACATGTTAAGTTACAGTCACAAGAAGTTACCTAAAACATCCACTGTTGATTTGCGTGACCCTGGAAGCAGACACGTGTCACACAGAAGCTCTGCTTGTGCCTTTCTTCAGCTTCCTCCTTTTCTTTTTCATCTCTCAGTCCTTCAGCATGAGTTAATTTAGAGGAAGCTTTACTGAGCGATATCCTGTTTTATATAATATTTTTACTTTAATGGGGATGAGAGATGATGAAGCTGAGCAGTGAACAAGTCTATCTGAACTTTTGAGGTTTCCATGGGAATTCCTGGTCCAGGGTTCACGCAACCCTCCCACAGCAGTCAGTCGTGAGCTAGTCTTTGATGCATGAGACATGACAGAGTCACCCTTCCACAAAACGAGACATTCCCAAATTCATATATTTTCTCTTCTGATACTTCCTTTTCAGCTGTGGCTTTGCATGAGATAACCCAATTCTGTTGGTTTTTAAAGAAAACACAAAAACTAGCAGATAAAATGACTTAGGATATTGAGCAAGGAACCATTTACCCAATTGTAACCACTTGAATAATTCTCCAGATGTGCCTAGAGCATCCCTACCATGTTACATGAAATTTTCTGGGGCAGAGAATACGAGCTGCCACGTCTCTGACAGAAACAGCGCTGCAGAAGCTCATCTAGAGACACGTTTTCAGTCTAATAGCAAAGCTTGGAGCAGTGTGACATTTCTTGCATTGGGTGGGACGAATGATATTTCATTAATCATTGCTCAGTTTGGAGTTACATCACTGTCTATGAAATTGAAAAACAGAGTATGTTGCGTAGTTTCAATAGGTTTGACCATCAAATTACACAAGTCATCAGTAGTTTGGGAGTGGAACAGGCCGCCCTTCCGGGTTATAACGCCCAGTGCGGTTTTTTGTCCTACCTAATGTCTTTTGCATCTGAAAATGGCTGTGTCTAAATCACACTTAAAATGACACAACTGAAAAATTGTGTCATTGACTTCAACTTTACCAATGACGATGGTGAATATGCAGTCTGTCCCAGCAAAAAGACGTCTACTTTTCATGTGTTAAAAATCAGACATAGAACTGCTAGAGTGAGGCCTGTTAAAATTTGTCAGTGTCATTTTAAATAACCAACATTAGGGATTTTTGAAACTTGCCGTGTTTGTGAATGGGAAATACATAACCAATACTCTGCAAATTGCCATCACCTTCCAGTGTTACAAGGCAAAACTGGCCATTTTCAGTTGCGACCTTTGCCCACTCTTGTATGTTGCTCAAGTACAGTAAAATTAATACCAAAAGACTGGATGAATTCTTTGAGGGATCCAAGCTATGCACCGCTGGGTACCCGGATCCAGCTGGCTGCCCTTTGCAGCAGGGGGTCTTCGTAGATGTGGGCTATTGTGGAAGGAGAAATTCTGTATACACAGCAGAAGACAAGATCCTGCAGCAGATGCTGGAAGTTTCTTGCCAACCCTTAGCCTGGAGAGGCCGGCTGAACACTTGGAGAGTTGGCCAGTTCTTGTTCCTGTCGAAGTGAATAGATTTTGGCATCATTCTCGATGGGCAGCATAATCAGTCTTCCAGGGGGGTTTCTCCCACATGTGTGATTAAGTCTGTGTACAGGCTCCTGAGTCAGTATTTCATCGGTCATTCCTTTAATTGAGTTTGTACTTTTCAGACATACAAAATAAACATTGATTTCCTTTGTTAAATGGAGAGCAATAAACTGGGGTTGCATACTTTTATTATCAGGAAATAGTATAATACTCAAAAGTCAAAAGCATGCAGTTT
Organism: Burhinus bistriatus; assembly: GCA_013397275.1. Taxonomy (NCBI): domain Eukaryota; kingdom Metazoa; phylum Chordata; class Aves; order Charadriiformes; family Burhinidae; genus Burhinus; species Burhinus bistriatus. Next base: position 920,881 of record VYXH01009758.1, on the reverse strand, counting down.
AGTATGCTGTACATCTAACCCTGGGATGAAAACATCCCACTATTGATATCAGAAAAAGACTTTGCACAATAGTGTTCATTTACATATGTATTTACATTCATACATGAAGCAAGATGTGGCTAGCCCATAAAAATGTAGAGAATGGTCAAGTAAGAGAAACAATATATAAAATGATAATCTTCTCCATCTACAATGTTCAACTACATCTGTGTTGGATCAGAGTTTGGCTGCTGAGGATGAACTTTCAGGATATGTTGTTCCCATTTTTGGTTCTTTGGGGAATTGGGGAGCTTTTCCTCTGCATTTTCATGAGCTCTTCATTTTACATTGCAAAAAGCTGAGCAATTACAGAGTTATAATGTGGTAGATGTTTAGGCAGGAGAAAATGATATATGGCATTTTCTTTTTCACATATTTGTAAACTTCATGTGCCCACAAAGACTTGGGCAGAAAGCTCCTCAGCACATAACCGTTAGATAGCTGGGAGGCAGATTCCCTCCCATCTCTAAAGTGGAAGAACTCAAGATTTTAGAGCCCGACATGTCATTGCAGCGGCCAAAATCATCATTAATTAATACTTCCAACCCTGAGACTCCAGTATCCAAACACATAGAGTCAGAGACTTTACTGTCGCACCAGGAGTGGAGCTGGGCAGTCCCTCTAGTAGCTTTTAGAAGAAATATCTATCAAGAGGCAAGGGTTGAAGTAATTATAGAAAATATAAGAAGCCAAGAGTACGAATAGCTGGCTACATTTTGAGATTTTAAGACCCAAGACTCAGAATACACCATCTGTTGTATAATGCTTCATAATGAATTTCTGTATAGTCCAGTTCTTATCCCACTTTGAAGAGCAATCCTTTACCAGGTACAGTGGCAAAGAGTTCATTCCCTGGCATTTGTTTTCCATTGACATGACTCCATGGCCAAGAGCTGACCACGTCCACTCAAGCCTTTCAAAAAGCAACCCTATAATTGAGAGATGGCCAGTTTCTGTGTGCTCAAGGGCCCACTTCATTTCTAGTCACATATTCACATGACAGTTCATGTAACCTAATAACCCCTGCCCAAATCTGCAGCAGGCAATGTTCCCAGTGGCCAAATTAAAAGCTATGGGGTTTTTAATTCCAGATCTAGCTCCTTCTCCTAAACCATAACTATATGGTTGATTAGAAAGCTGGATTTCAGTAATTGGGGTAGTGCACTGAAGATGGTATCTAGGAGACCTTACTTCATACGGTGTAATCAGCCTGCCGTAAGCACAGGCTCACAGTAGTTTGAAGTGGAAGTACCACACTGCAGTGCCACCAGTGACAGTATCAGAGTGGAAGCGGTTTAATCGGCAAATGTTTTCCTCATAACACTGGGGAATTCTAGATCTGATCATGCAGCCCAGGTAATGCTGTCTGCCCTGTCCTTTTTTCCCTGTCATTTTTAATTCTTTTGTTGCTGTGGGAGGTCTTGCTGGGATGTTCCTGATTTGGAGATTGGTGTTTGCATCATTTCCCTTCTAAAACAGGTTTCCTCTCTGTTGTGGTAAGCAGTGAGACATTATAGTAGTTCACATTTGTTTAGGATTGTGGATTTTTTTGATGGTAACTACTTACACATCCCCTTTTTGTAGCAGCTGTTTTTCTGTAACTTGCATCTGTGGCATGTTTTTGAGGCCAGGAGATAACAGATTTGTTGCTGAATGTAGACATAATGTACATTGTCAAGACTCATATGCAGTGAAAATCTGCACCCCTTCAGAATGCACCAGGGTTTATTTGTTTTCTCAGTTTAAACATCCCTCACTGATCACTTGCTGGCTGGAGTTTGGCACAAATTCTGTGGTAGGATCAAGAGAGCTGATAGCTCAGGAATATCTGAATCACTAACTCAGTTTTGGGAGTTGAGGGAGGGGTGGGCATTATACTCCTACAACGTTTTTAAGGCAATAAAGTTAAAAAAATTGTAACAGGCTGCTATTCTGTTTCTTATGACACAATGTTCAGTCTTAGCTAATCTATCCTGGTAAACTGCAGCACAGTTCTACTCAGAAAGCAGGGGTTTGGGTATACTCATATGGCAAAGCCCCAGGACAACCAGCCAGATTCAGACCTCACTTCAGAACTGCCTTCCCCTGCATCTCTGCAAAAGAGTGACATTCAAGCCTGACACCTGGGCAGTCCCCGCTGTTCCTTAGTCATATGAGGTTGTCCATAAGAACAGTACACAAGAGGACATGTGAGCAAACCTTGGTTTCCATCTACAGACAAAACGCTGTTTGGGTTTGCTGTGCTAGTCACCCTCCATAGGGCCAGCACGCTGTGGTTCAGGTGACTTTAGAGATGTCCAAAGTGACTGGCACAGAAGGCAGCATGCAAGAGAAATAGAAGACATTCCCATGTAACTTAGACTATTTGATCCACTATGAGCTTGGATATCCAAGTTGACAAAACTGTGCTGAGCTCTTGAAGTCCCACATTGAACCCAATGTGGTTCCTGGGGGCTTGGATCTGAATCTCTCCCATCTCTTTGGCACAAGGTGGTTCTGATCAGAGATGGGCAGATCAAGTCACTTCCACCCCTAAAGGCTAATCATATGTGGACAGGACAGAGCCTCCTGCTGCTTATTTTAGTGTTTTGAAAGAAGAGCATTCATGGGTTTCGTTGCAGAAGTCTTCCTTGCTCTCCACTAGCTCAGGAGAGAGGGGAAAGAAAGGTGACCAGAAAGTATGAGAAAAGCAAAAATAATGGATTTTAGCGGAGGGTCTCCTGCACTAGGGCTACAGTTTCATTTATCCTGTCAAGACCCAAAGTCTTCCAAGTGTCATGCATCAAAAGGAAACCTACAAGGAGAAACACAGATTTATTTTTTTAACTTGGAATGGAGGATTTTCTTAAATTTAACAACCCGCAGCATTTTCATTTTGCTCCAAATCTAATTTCCTGAAATTTTATGTTTTCTGGAAGATGATCATATCTATTTTCTTCAAATCTCTCCTTTAACTTTAATCACTGCATTTCATACATGGAATAACCATTATAGCAGCTGAGTGTGCCTGAAGTCTCATTCCATATTCAGATGCAGAAAAATAGGATGAACCCATATTGCAAGTTATCAAAGGTAACACCAGTTACACTGACAGCATCTTTCCTTGATACGTGATTGTCTGAACAACAGGAATGTGGCAGACCTCAGCTACCAGGACTTTGGTTAGGTATCACCAGGAAAATTATATAAATTGGAGGAAATGGGTATTAATAAGGAACTGTTGATTAAGTAATTTTCCCATCTAAAGAGAAAACGCTGATTTTGCATTGAAAAGGGAAATACCAAACCAGCAGCAGAAAAAGGAACTACTGACTGCCCACGTCACATGGGGAGTTCCTCAAAGACAGGTTTTGATAAATTACATCTTCAGTGTACACAAGTGAGAATGAACACTGATTGCTTTCTATAAATACTTGGAAAGATAATGCCTGTGAGAGAGAAGAGGTATGTAAGAGCAATTTTGGCAGGGGAACAGATGAGGTTAACTGACCACAGACCAATTCAGGCTGGGAATCAGGGGCTTTCTCACCATCTGAGCAGTGCAGTTCTGGAATAGCCTCTAACAGGCGAAAACCCCAACTAACCGCACTGCATATTGTGGCATTACCCAGAAGGGGGCTGTGCCATAGGGTGAATTATTTATTCCCAGATTTATGCCACTGCAAACCCTTGCAGCATGTGCTACAGAGGTGGCAGCTGTTCTTTAGCCCTACCAGTATCACAGATGGAGCCACAGCAGGGTGATGCTCCAGCTCCTCTCTCAGTGCCCTGTTATGTGCACCGGCTCCCAGGCATGGCCGCTGAATCTGCCCTCTGGCTCCTGCCTCCTGCAGCACAGAAGCGTCATGTCACAGCCTCTAAAAACCTCATAGAGAAACTTCTCTAAAATAGAACAAAACTGAGGTCAGCAATGCCAAAGGGGTGAAAATCCTCGTGTGCTGCTGGCACTCTGGAGGCAGCGGAGGGCTGGCATGGTCCCCAGGGTAACCTATAGCAGTCCCATGGCTGCTTCATGAGGATCTGCACGATGGCAGCCCACCATCCACCCTTTCTACCTTCTTCCTCCCTCTGCTCTCCGTCTTTCTTCCCAGTCTGTATTCACCCAAGGAGATGAGGAGGCAGACAGCACAGGGAAGATGCCTATCATGGAGAGAGATGTGGGATTCTAGAGGGTCTGTTTTCAGCCTCCTTTGTGCTCCTTTCACCACTATGTGAGTGGTGCAAAGAGGTGAAATGTGGCTGCGCGTCCTTCCCTGGCAGTGTGGAGGTAGGGCCAGCACTCTCCCAGGCCAGCTTTTTGTGGGTGCTGTGTGCCTGGGAATGGTGGGTGCTGTTTTAAAGGGCAGGAGGAGGGAGCTTTCCCTGGCTCCTGCACAAGGGTCACAATTTGACCCTTAAAACCGAAGAATGTGAAGTCAACTTGTGAAGATTAGAGAAGTTGTGATTTGGATTTTTTTAAGTTTGCTCTACGCTTTAAAAATCCCACAAGCATGGAGGAAAAAAATGCACCCATGCAGTCTGAGGCTCTTTTGGCTTCCAGCTCAGCTCAGGATGACTGTGGCACAATCGATTCCAGATGCCGAATTTCCGGCAGTGGCTCACACACATACACACACACACAATTCCTCAGCTCCGCAGGCTCAGACATAATCCCAGACTACTACAGACAGCAGAGACTGGCAGCATGAGAAAGGGAGACATTACGAACTCCCAAACTCATTCCCCCTGGACCTGACTAGCACACAGGCTAGTAAATATTTTGCGTATTTTTAGGAGTGTATTGGCAGGATGATGTCCCCTGCCTGTGGTAGCCACAGCACATTGTGCCAGGAGCACTGGTTCAGAGGGTGCTGAGCAACGTCATTTCTAGCCCCATGGGACTGCAAACAGGATCAGGATCAGGCCTCCAGAGGTGTAGCTCAGTGATAAAAGTGGCTGGTTAACCTGTTGCTGGCTGTAGGCAGAAAATTAATGATCTGATTCCAATTATAAATATTCCAGAGAGGGCTAATGATGATTAATCTGTTGTTACAGAGTTAGTCTTTTATGACTTGTTATTTATTGCTCATATGACTGTACTCACCCATGACACCTGTTCCTCACAGAAACATCTATCACCTATTAAATCTTTGTAAGAAATTTAGTAGGGTAACCGTCATATATAAATAATACTTATGTCGCTTTTTAATATGATGAATGACACTAGAGATCAATTGACAATGCATAACCAAAATTTACAGGATCAAACCCCCCCAGATACATTTTACATCTTGCATTTTGTAAGGCTGCTGCCCAGTATCAGTAACAAGAAGCTATTAAACCGCAGCAGCTCTCTGGCACGATGAGGGAGACCATCTCCACTCCTCCCGTGCAACACAAATCAGAGCCACTGCTGCAGACAGTAGACTCCAGGAATACCCACAGGCAAAGGCTCTAGCTGGGACTCAGCACAAGGTCAGAGGAACCAATTTTATTAAGAATTTTTACTATGAAGTTATAAACTTGCAATAAAATGTTAACAACTGCTTTAGGCTGGGATTTTCCAGAAACTTAGGGGGCAATAGGTCCCTAAATCCCACCGAACTGGTACCCAGCTTTTACAGGCTTCTCTCAACTGCCCAGCTTTCACTCTGACTCATTACCCATTCCACTGCCATTATTTCTTCATAAGCTTTTGTTTAAGTTATTGTGCTCTTAATTTCCTGTTTCACAATCCTTTAGTGATGCCAGCAAAATATATTAATTCAGATTTCTGGATTTGCATTTGAACATTTAACGGATTAAAATTAATCACAGCTTCTCATTGGCTCAAGGCAATCAAAGGTTTAGTACACCCATTTCAGGTTAATATTTCTCCTGACTGTCACTTGCCAAAGCCCAAGTGAAAATAAAAGGCAACTGGATCTTTACCAGACACATAAATACTGGGGCAAACCCAGGTCTAGCACAAACAGGTGAACCTCCATTAATCGCAGTGAAGATATGCTGGCTGCGTAGATGTTCAGCTTGATCCTAAGCAAGGAAGTGTACCGACAAAAGTAAGGCTGTACTCACGATGAGTAATGAACTCCCGCAGCTCAGGTCTCTGACTAAGGGCTGCCTCACCAGCACCGTCCTTATTTCATCATATATGAAACTTTTTTTTTTTTTCTCCCTAGCAAGAAACCATTTCTCCCAATAGATACATAAAAGCAGGTTAAGTGGGCGTAAAGCTGGGCATGAGCGGAAGATCTGTCAGCAGAAGTATCAGGTTTGTGGGAAAGGCTTGGAGACACTCTGACATCAGGATTTACTTCTGACTTGACTGTGCCTCCAGAGTCTCTGTTATGCAAGATTTCTCCAGTGGCTGGCCAGGAGTGTGAAGGGAAAAAACCCAATAGCTGTGAAGCATCTGGACTGCCAGGAACATCCAGTTACAGAGTAATTCAAGTGCCTCCAATGAGCCACACAGAACAAAGGCGACTTGCCCAGATCACCCAGTGGGCCCATGGCCAAACTGGGGCGAGAATCCCAGTGTCCTAAGTCCCAGGCAGCTGAGTGTATCTCCAGCTAAAAGATTTCTATGGGCAAGATGGATTTAGCTAGAGTTCTTCAAACAGACTTTTGCCCCTGATTTATGCACAGTCCACCCTCACCAGTTTAGCAATGGAATCTGGCCCTTTTAGTCTCATTTCCATTGCAGATTAGCAAACATCTTAGAAGAGTCTGGTGTCAAGATGTTTGTTGGGGTTGGTGGTTTGGTCAGATGGTAATAAAGGAAGTTAATTCTCTAGGGGGGGATGTGTGTAGTCCTAATTCTTTCTTCTAACCATATGTCCGGCCAGACAAATCCACAAACATGCAAGATGGTGACAACTTCAGCCAACAGAATTTTTCTAATTATTTTTCTGTGCACAAGATCTAGTGTTTCTGTACCTCAGATTCCATCCCAAGTGTGTTTAAATTGATGGAAAGACTCCCGCTGGGTGCAGCAGGCTCTGGGTCAGGGCCCTGGGACAAGAGGCTCCAGTGGCTCCATTTACTTTAGAAATTCCACTCGTGAGTGCAAGGCTTGTTGGAGGAGTCCTGTTCCCTCAACATGAAACAGCTCCCAGTGCTCTGGTCTGTTGTTCCAATCAGTGCTCCAGCCAGTGACATTTTGGGTACATAAATAATTACCCTTTGGACTCTGGAGGCATCCCTTTCCCTGCCAGCCAGCTCCTGCCCCCTTCTCTTGTGCCTAGCACTGGTCTATAGACCCTGTGTGAGCCTCAGGTGTGAAAAACAGGCCAGTTCCAAGGCCTGAAGTGGAAACTGGAAAACAAACCAAGCTAAATAAAATATCCAGGCATTTTGTGCGTATGTAGCAACATGTGCTGTTATCCAGAAAATCTGAAGTCTCTCCTAGACTCTAGACGACGACCATCTTTACTGATGATGGGAGTCATTTAGGTCATTTTCTGTTGCTGTACCCAGTACTGAAGAATGGAGATCAAATACAAAAGAACCACTTGTTTTCCAAACTAGTCAATATTTATAACCTCTGTTTTCTTACTGATGGTGCATGTCTTTTTCTCCATTTTAGGAAATGCCTTGGGAGGTGGTGACTGTTGAGTTCCTGAAGAGGGGAAGGAGCTGTTTTAGCTACTGCAGTTTGATAAAACCAGCATTGCTGGAAGCTATGAGTAAGTCCAAGATGGATAGTTAATATCTGTCAAGCTTATACCATGCAGCATCCACCATAGATAGTCCAGGCAGCTCAGGGTGAGTCAGCTCTTGTACTGGAACCAGTTGGCTGCAGGGGAGAAGGATGGGAGGGAGGGATGGAGAGAAGGAGAGGTGGGGGCCGTGGTACTGCCAAGGCATGGGGGAATGCATCCTGCACCAGCTGATGCTGTGCTACAGCTTAAGGTCTTCCTGCCCACCTCAGTAAATTGGTGGCTGTGTTACTGCCAAGCTTCAGGCAGCCTAATTTATGTTGCTTAGACACCAAAATGGTGATGCTGAAAGCAAGCTCTGCCGGGTGCAGAAGTCGCCTCAGACCTGAGACCTGCCTGCATTTAATCTGGCTGCAGCCCACGCAGGTGGCCTGGAGACTGCTTTGGGTTGCACTTGCCTTCAGCAAAGCAGCAGAGAGGAAAGCGGATGGTGGTGGTGTAGGTTTGGGGAAGCTGATAAAGCTGTGGATGGAAAGGAAGGGATGGCCTGGCCAGCCTGGTTTAAGTCCAGGTAGCAGCAGGAGACAGGTATCATCCCCACGTTGGGGAAAGAAATGACAGTTGAAAGTGAACAGAGGGAAAAGCTGATTCCAGCAAAGTTAACAGTAAAATTTATAGTGATTCCACTGCATTTCATAAAAATTTTGCTGCATTTCATCTGTGGTTATTAAAAGCCAGGTGTTCTGCTCATTTTGAATAAAATGTGGTGGATATTTAAATTGATACAATTTGTTGCATTTATAGTATTAATAAAGCTAAAGCCTGTAAAAAGGAGGCATTTTGGGGAAATAAAAACCTTCTGAAAGTTTAGTTAACACAGGACAGATGTTTCTTCTCCTACTGACAGTCAGCAGTTCATAATAATGGAATTTGCTCCCTTTTTAATTAAAAAGGCTAGTGTTCATTGAAAGGTGAATAAGAATAGATGTTTGGCAAAGGATCTCAAAGTATATTTTTAAAGAGATCTGTTTTATTTCCACACTCACAGCTGCTCCTAAGTCTAAATCTCTGAACTGACTCTGCTGCTTTCATAATTAAATATGATATATCCCCTTATCTTCTCACTCTGGAAATCGCTCGGCATTGAACACTCCGTTATGCAACTTCATGTGCTCGCGGAGGGACGAATATGGGTAATACAGGCTGGTTTGGGTTAGATTCACTTCACTTGTTGGAAAGCAACTGGAACCAATTTTCTATTAGAGTGCTATGCTTTGTCATTTGACATCAGGCAGAATCATGCCACTTTCCCTTCGAAACGTCATACAGCAAATGAGACTGATGCTTTCCAGCTTAAGGCTGAAAGAGTCTATTCAGTTCCCCCTTCCCTGGCAAACCTGCCTCCATGGGAAGGAGTCAAGGCAGGCTGTTTCTCAATGTGTGTGGTCACTTTTCTCATGCGCTGGAGCAGGAGCATCTCAGAAGTTCGAAAAAAGAGAACCCATGCCAGGCTCGGCCAGTGCGGGGGAAGAGGAGAGAGGGCGAGGAGGGCAAGGTTAAATGCAGGAGAAGATAAATCTCCCAAGCCTGTGTGAAGAGGCTTGGCTGTTCACTGGTGAGAAACCCAAGGGGGAACCAGTCCCTTGACACAGAAGACAGGGGCCGAAGGGCTTGCAGAAGGGACAGGCACTTGGCTGGGGACTGAGAGTCTGAATTCTTCGTTTGATAAAGGGAAGAGATCCAAGGCTGATGGGCCTCCCATCAAGTTTTCCTGGAGAGGAAAAAAATTCTCTCCAGAAATCCTGCCCTGACCTCTCCCTGTGCTCCTGTGCCTGCCCGGAGCAGACTGGTCTGTTACCCAGGTCAGAAAGGATTTTCCTTGGCACCCAAGATTAGATCACATTAGTTTTTGTTTGTTTTTTTTCTTAGTCTTAGGGCTGGCTAGAAAACCATGTTAAGTTTAATAAAAAAATGGAAGTTTCAAATTTATTTTCTTTCAGCTTAGAAATGAAATTGAAACTGTTCAAGAAAATTAGCTCCCCCCAACTCACCCTAATAAATCTTCCAGCCAACTGGAGCCGAGGGGTTTTGTTTGCTTGCTTGGGTTTTTTTAGCAAAAAGCATAATCAAAACATTCCCAGTCTTTTTTCTTTTATGGGTGTAGAGGGAAAAAGATAGTTTCAAACTTTTTTAACCACCTCTAAAGAATTCAGAGGTCTGAAAGTTAACACATTGCCTTGGTGAGGGTCAGCTTTCACCCCAGCCGGAACCAGCTGTGACTGCAGTTAGAGACAACAGATTGTGATAGAAATGCCCATGACAGATGGCCTATCTCTCTCTCTCTCTCTCTCTTTCTCTGTATGTATACATACCAACCCTTACATTTGTCCACCTTTGCAAAATGTTTTGTGACCCTCAGATGAATGCCGATGTTTTAAGAGCAAAATATTATTGCTTCCTTGTGGCAGGAAAACAGCTTTCCATCTTGAGAGCTTTACTAGCTAATGTGGAACAAAAATAATTTAACTGCTTGCTAGAAATGTGGAAATTAATTACATTCAATTTCATTGAATTCCTAGGGAAAAAATATTTGGGGATTTTAACAGCTTTTAAATAAATCTCCTGCCAACTGCAAACAGCTGAGCTCCAGAACACAGGGCTTGGCTCACAGTGGGAACCAGCCCAGGGCTAACTGCTAGCGTGGCTTTTATTCGCTGCTTTTTTCCAGGTACGGCTGTCATCCAGGAAGATGACAAACTCCAACACCTTATAATTATTTCAGCAAAAACAACTTGGAACAATGCATCTGAAATTAAAAGGTACCAGAAAGATGGAAAGTGTGGTGAAAGTACTTTCAATACCTCTTTCTATTGTTCTTCGAGGATAAAATTCTCTCTTCTGTACAATTTATATGAAGTGAGAGCAAATCTGACAACTCCCACAACTACTGGACGCCCCGTGTGTCGGCAGTCACTTTGGCTGGGATGTACAGAACAGACTCTGAACCGCTCTTCCCCCAGGCTTATTGCTGGAGCTGGGCTCGCTTTCTATTTACACTTCAATCCTCTACTGCACATCGGAGAGCCTCTCACAATGTCTGGGGTGTTCCAGCAACTGCAGTCCATCAAATGCATTTAAGAATGCAAAAAAAAAAAGATAAGAAAAGCTGGGGGTGAGATGCTGGGCTGGGAGTCGGGAGGGTTTGGTGCTGCTCCAGCACAGCCAGAGACCTGCCAGGCAGGGTGGGGAAACGCTTCCCCTGCCCCACGCTCTCCTTCCACTCTTCGCTTCATCTGTTTAAGAGCACGAAGCCTTTGGGAAAGCAGCCTGTCTGCAAGGCCGTACGCAGTACAGAGTACTAAGCAGCTACACTCTCATATCGAGCTTTTAGGCATCAGTGAAATATCAACAAGAATAAATTGGCTTCGACAGCAACCCTCCCCTCCCCTTCATTGCCACTAGCTGTGTAGCAAATGCAACCTAAAATCTCCGCAGCACCTTCCCAGACCCAAAAGTCCCCCAGAGCCGCCCTGAGCCCCGCAGGAGCTGGCTCTGGCAGAAGGGCTCTGCAGCTGTGCCGGGAAAGTCAACAAATTCTGACATTTGTTCAAATAAAGGCTCAAATTCATTTGACTGCTGTGGTCTTGTGTGGCTTCCTGAAATTGTGTGTGGGGCTATGCCTATGTGTGTGCGTGCGTGTCCACGAAATCATGCCAGTAAAACGCCATATAACATGCTTGCGTTGGGCAGAAGGGGTATTCGGCATAAGTATTGTTCCTCGAGGGGCTGCTGTGCTGCAGCCTGCAGAGAGCAAGGGATTGAGACAGAGGAATTTAAGAGATACGTCTATTCATTTCTGAAAGAGGAAAGGAATTAGGATATGAAATGAAACCTGAAGACAGGATTACGGCAGATGGAAATAAAGGGTAGGCATTTTGAGTCAAATGCCTTATTCCTAAAATCTTCTCCAATATTTTTAAAACAAAGTTAATGAAAATTTTTCCAGCCATAATTCTCTTCAGATCTGTGTTTGCTTCTCCCATGAGTTGTAGCATGCCCCATGGCAGACCTTGTTATTTTTGAGAAATGTGAAGGCAAAGGGATATATGTGCATTAGGAGCACTAAACCTCAAACCTTTACAGGACTTTTCTTGTAGAAGAACCTCAGAACATCTGTTTATTTTATCATGTCCATTGCCATGGAGATGTGAACACCCTGTGTTATTCACAGGAAGATGACATAGCTATTCTTCTGCAAAACAGAAATTGCTTTTTAAGTATTTCCAATCATAAATCAGAAAAACACCCAAAAATCCACGGTCCACCCATGGCCCAAAATACCACACCCTATTCTGTCAATTTAAAATAAATGCCTGTGATAACCTTAAGCTCAACTGGGACGTGTCCTGCAATGAGAACTTCAGCAGGGCAGCTTGCCTTCAGACCTCCGTTGCTGCCACAGCCTTTCTCTGAGTAATGCAAGGATTTGCATGGGCAGCCTGGCTGCAGAAGCAATGCTCATCCTGGCAGAAAGCATTTCTCTGCCTGAATTTCAGATATCGACTGTTCATTGTAAATACGCCAGAGCAACCCACCAGACCGTGACTCTTCTTGGACAACCTGTCTGAGAGACAATTAATGCGTTTTAAGGAAGACCATTATGATTGCTCTCCAAGCAGAAAGCTGCTAATGGAACAAAACACATGCGGTTATAAGCCAGTCTCCAGGCTCTACTCTGCATTAAATCTTTCAAGTCTGTCACCGACTGATTATTTTAGCCATAATATCATGTTAAATACCAGAGGCCCAGCAACCCCAGCGCAGACCTGCCCGTGCACTGCCGTCCTGTGGTTTCCCTTTCCTTTTCCACCTACCTACCAGCAACCCCTCTCTGCATTTTCCCTCTGCCCTGTGGGCAGAAATATTGGTTCCTCTGACACCTCTGGGTGCATCCAGCACCAATGAGCCTGGAAACCCTGCTGACAGGTGTGCTCTGCCTTCTCCCCTGGACTCCTACTCATAGGAGCACCAGAGGTGAAAGAAGGAAAACTGAGACACCATCAGTAAGTGACAGATAAACCCTCAGGTCATAAACTATTGGCTTTGTCCTTTTGGGAATGTAGCTCCTTCAAAATACACAGAAATTTGGCTAGAGATTGCAAGCTCTTCTGCAGAAACTTCCTTTTTCTGGCTTCCTTTTGTACCCCACTCTCCACTAGCTCAGCATTTTCCTACTTACGTTATCTAAATAAGTGGATGTCCCGTTTTTATATAAAAGCAGCAAACCCACGCATCTCTTAGTATGTCATTGGGGTATGAGATGATGTTGACTGAGGTACCACCAGTGGTGGCTGCGCACACAACCGCGTCTCAGGGAACACTGACATACTGCTTTGAAGTGGCTTTGCGAGCTTTAGTGGGGAATGTATGGCCGCTGGATCCCCCGATCTATTTGGATAATTAGCACTCAGCTGTATTGGGAATTAATTCAATGCCTCTGGCTCTTGCAACATTACAAGGACAATTGCCAGGCACAAGGTTTTCCTTTATAAAACATAGCTTTAGTCTCATAATCCCAGCCTAATATTTCACCCTCCAGCTATTTCCCACATTTTATGATTAAAGTAGGCTTTCAATTAACTTGTCTTATGGATCAGATGCCACCTGCAGATACAGATACAAACATGAAAAATGGAAGGTTGCTCAGAGGCTAGAGAAAAATCCCACACTTTATCACTTGTTTAAATCCTGCCAGCCTGATAGAGAATGGAGGCTGTCGCTGGTGGCTCTGGAGGAGATGATGTTTAGTTTTCTGGACATCCACCATTTAGCACATCTTCCATAAGCACTGGCACTGCTGACTTCTATAGTACTATGGGACACAAAAGGGATCATCCTACAGACAAGTGACTTGTTTAATGGAAGAAGACTACAAGCAGGTATGATTATTTATTCCAAGAATATTTTAATAACTAACTTTACATGTCTTTCAGAGTATCTTTCTGCAGGATCTTAGCAAGCATTGACCTTCTTGTGCTGTACTCCCTTCCTGTACATGCTGGTGAGTGAGAGGGAACGCCACTCTCCTAGACCTTCACACCATTGGGAAAGCAACTGTTAAAATCTAAAATGACTGGCTAATATTATCAGCATAAACCCACACATTGCAGGAATTCCAGCTGATATGAAATAAAGTTGACTTATCTCACTACAATTTCCACTGGGAAAACCGCAGTGAGATACAGTGGGGTTTCCACAGTGTTAGCTCGTCCTCTGGCAGATTTGGCCAGGGGCATTGCCAGCTGAGCTCATTAGAGCCCTCAGTGGCGATGCAGAAGAATTGCATAAGTCTATGAGATAACTTGTCTATTCTTCTGGGAGGGAGAGCAGGAAGGTTTTAGAGGACTTCCAACATGCAATGTAATATTTTCTAGTGGAGTTCAATCAGCGGCTCACAAATTTTTAAGGTTATATAGACTATTAAGTGGTCTGGAAGACGTAGTTGTAAATGTCTGTATTCTCTTTTGCAATCTACATAAACAAAATTTGTTTCAATTTTATTTCCACTAGAAAAATTTTAGGGAATCACTAAGTTAAAAAGGGTTGAATCCCATCTCTCTGTGCGTTAACTGCAGCTTACCACCCCAATGCAAAGGAGCACATGGATTTTAGGCCCAGTCTGCAGCTATGCCCTGTAACCTCCTATGAAAAGATGATTGCAGTCAAATGAGGTATCTGTGCATGAGGGAGTGTTTAAGGTCAATCCCAATGGGATTCTTAAAGTAGAGAAATACCCTAATTACTCCAGAACTACCTTCACACACAAGGGTTCAACTATTTATAACATAGTTGAGACTTTATTCTTGTAACATTCTGGCAGAGACTGCAGGAGAACATCAAGTAATTTGCCTTCAAGACAAATGTGTGGACGATTTTCATGCCTTGGCTTTGCTTTCTAAGATTCCCAAGAAGCAGGAGAAAGAAGACAGGCTCTCAGGGGCAGTGTGAAGGGGCAGCTCAGCCTTGCCAAGCCCTGCACCACTCCGGCTGGGCTGCTGTCAGTGCAGGAGTCGGCCACCTTGGGACATCTCCAGGGCCACCAAGGGTACTTCAGCCACTCGTGTCCACAGGGACCTGGGTGAGGCTTTGCCTCATACAGAAATGGGTTTGCAGGTCACAGGTGCTGCCTGGCAGCCTCTAGTGGCACCGCTGTGTCCCTGCAGACCTTTGCTTGTCTTAGTCCCGAGTTTAACTGAGCAAAATTTGGCCTTGTCAGCTCTCCAAGTTTTGCGCACAAGCAGGTTTGGTGCCTGCGCATCCCTGCCCTCCCTTCGCAGGTAAGTCAGGGTCTCACACAACGTGGGTCAGGGAGGTGATGGCTGCGAGATAACGCAGTTCCCTGTCTTGGGGTCGCTTACATTTGCCACTGTGTGCACGTGTACAGTTTGCTTATAAACAGCATATTCAGGCCCAGCAGTCACAATTAGGATCAAATAAGGATCCCGCTGTGCTAAGGAGTGTGTTTGTCTGGAGACCTCTAAATTGATAAATGGTGAGAGCCAGGAGGATGGACAGCATACAACATAATAACGTTTTTAAAACATCCAGCATTTATGGGGTGTTTTTTTCCCAAATTAATACTAACTCTCTTTCTTTGGTTTTTTTGCTAGACAACCACTAGCTAGTCAGTTAAGTGACATCACAGCAAAAATAAAAATCAAAATGGGATCTGAGGGTAAGGAGTCCTGATCTTCTGAGTGAAGCCAGGGCAGGGGATCAAGATAGAAGAGTCGGGAGAGAGGCAGGGGAAGGAGCTGCCATGTCGATGAGAAAGGGCCCTCTTGCTTTCGGAGCAGGCACAGTGCAGGGCAGAAGGAGGTGCCACAGGACAGCGACAGAAGAGGGAGATGCTGGTTTACAAAAGCCCTGGCAGATGGGTAGGCACGTGCATGAATCAAAACACCTCCAAAGATTTATTAAGAACCTAAGGATAGACTGCTGGTTGAAAAGTAAGTATTTACCCCCAAATCATCTTATTTTCAAATGAGATGGAAATAAAAGAAGAATTTAGGAATTATGACTAAGTAATAAAATACTTGCAACAGGGTCATAAAAGTCACCCAGTTTCCCTACAAAGGCAGCTGTGATAACAGAGTTGCTTTTCCTTTCCATTTCTTACAAGCCACTGAATGACTGTAGAAAATCAAGTGCTCTGTGTAATGCTCCGCTCTGTGGTTGGCACAGTCGAGCTGAACTTTTTAAGGAGTGTAATGTCCTCTGTGGGGAAGCTCTATAGAGCCAAACCGCAGGGCACGCCAGCCTTCTTCCTGCTGGTGATGGTTATTGGAAATGAGACTCCAATATGCTCAGGACACCGCAGGAAATATCACACCGGGCATCTGTCCTGTGCCACTTCGCAAAAGTCATAGGCAACCAGATTTCTAAAGGGCAAAAAGTGCAAATAGTTTTACACCATTTCTTTTTTAAATTGCTTGTTCTCTGATTCAGCTTCTCTGCTGTCTTCCAGAGATGAGCGTCCAGGATACTTTCTCATAGATGCTTGGAAGTGAAGAGTAGTCCCTTGGAGTTACTATAGCTATCTCAAGGAGTGGTGCCAAAGAGACGCAGCACATTATAGTGCCCTTTCTAATATTGTTAAGTGCACGAGGACCACCTGTAACAGAGCTATCACAGTTTCAATCAATTGAAATGATGCTATAAGGGCGGCTATTGATTAGAGGGAAGAAAAAGGTTTAAATGAGCAAAGGCAAAACCAATGATGACTTTGAGCCAGAATTCAGTGCTGGTCTTTGTTCAAACTAGACCACTACCACTCCTGGGAGCACCCAACCCTCCTATTTTCTGGGTGCAGTTATGCCTACTGAAGC
Source organism: Burhinus bistriatus (assembly GCA_013397275.1). Taxonomy (NCBI): domain Eukaryota; kingdom Metazoa; phylum Chordata; class Aves; order Charadriiformes; family Burhinidae; genus Burhinus; species Burhinus bistriatus. Next base: position 904,317 of record VYXH01009758.1, on the reverse strand, counting down.
TCAAGGGATCTTTACCCCACAGCCGGTAGCTGGACTAGAGCATCTGGGCTGATGCAGAAATCTCCTGATGAATTCTGTGGTTTGGGTTACAAAGCAGGCAAAAATGACAATTGCTTAGTTCCCTGTGACATTTTCAAATCAACTTTCTATATATTACTAAGCTACATGTGAGGCAACCGACCAGTTCTGACTGGGAAAGACTGGGATTTGTGTGTTCAGCTGTTACTAGTGATGTAGGAAGGAAAACGTCTGCATCAATTCAGTCACCTCCATGAGCAACAGCATAGATCAGACACTTCAGAACGGGCAAAACTCGTATTAAAAATCTGAGGATTAGGTAATATCTTACACAACCTTTTTCATCTTTTAGTGCACTTAAAAATATGAAGCAATCCTTTTAATCATTAATCTTTCAGAAAAAAAAAACCCAAAACCAAAAGCAACTCTTTTACATCTGCCTATACTGGTAATCAGTTAGATCTAAAACCAGAAATGCCTTTTTTTTTAGTAACTTGGTTATATGGAACATACATGGAACGTCACTTTTCCTGTGCATAGCAGTACAGCACTTGAAAAACAAAGGTCTTTTATGGACAAGCTACAGGCCCTTCAAAATACTGTCAAACATTTCTCCTACCAAATGAGAACAATTTTACACCATATAATATAGTGTAATACACCCAACACACCCTGTGACGCATCAAGTAATACTGCGTCATTAACAAAGTTACTGGAACCGAAGCTTGAAGAATTAATTTCTTTTAAAAATATGCTCTTTTACCCTGCATTATCTGTTTTTTTAATCTGACCTGAAGGGGTGGTCTGATAAGTCTCATTTGAATTCAGCAGCCCCAGCACTAAAAAGGACTTTCTATTTTAGAAGCACTTGAATGTTTCCATTAAATCGCTTTTTTCTTTCCTAGAGGTCTTTATAACCACAAAAAGCACTCCAACACCTAATTTTAAATACACAAGCAGTTTCAATGAGATCAATGAAATTATTCACATCCATTGCATAAGCACTTAAATGCTTTGTAGGGCCACGACAAGCAGCTACAAAGTATGAACCAGATCCTTTGATCTGAACCTACATATCCTCACACTTGGAGAAAGCAGGATTGAGGCTGCAGTCTGGTTTTCAGTGATAACTGCCAGAATTCCTGAAATCTCCCATCAAAAAAGGGTATTTTTGCAGCTTGACTTTATTACTGCTGGGGTCTGGAGCAGGTCTCCCCTCTGCATTCCTGCATGCTAATCGCCTCCGTTCCCCCTTGACGTCTGCAGCCTGGGCTGCTCCTCCTTTGCTTCCAACTCTTTCATGGTGTGGAGCCAGAAGGTTACTTCACCTGCTGCGTTATATTATGATTTTCTTCATTCAGTTCCGCAGAGGAGAGACACAGTTTGCAGCAGGGCCAGTTGTGTTCCTTAGCGCCTGTACAAGCCTCCAGTGATGTACACTAGAAAAATGCACAGAATAAAATCCCCTGAACCATTCTGACCTCCACAAGCATCACCTAAGTATCACAACCACTTAAATGAAAGCTATTTAATGGGAGAAAAACACAGCCTGGCCTGAATCTGTTCTCTGGCTGAGAAGCTTTTTTCTAACAAACAAGACTTAACAGGATCTGCCCTCTGTAGGGGAACTGGCAACAGAATCCTCTCAGAAAGGGAAACCTTTTCCTTCTGACTGGACCATACGAACCCCCAAATCTATAGTAAAAGCTCTAAATACATTTTCAGCTTGCCCTCACTCAGATCCACTTGGGAACACACCAGATTTACCATTTCCTTAGGTTAAAAGTTTTTCAGCTGAAACCTGCAGACATCAAAGGTCAGTTAATGGATTCTTATCAGGTTTACTGGAGTTTTCCATGGGAATCTCCCAGCAGGGTACTGTATCTCCACCATATAGGGTGGAGTTGCTCTGATTACTAATGTTCTTCTTAAGCTCATCTATATCTAATAGCAGGACACTGTATGTGAGATATCGGTTGCCTTGGCCAACAGCCAGAGAACCGAACTCGTGACATCCCCAGCAAAAAGCCGGAGCTGCAGGATCCGGAGCTGATGTACAGCTTTGCTAAGCTCGCGAAGGAGACAGCCTTTAACCTACTCACCCATCAGTAATGATATGAGAACCATGTTCTTTGCCAAAATTAAGTGAAGCATCCCTTTTATTCTCTAGGCATGCACGCTTTCTCCCTTTGGCTAGAAAACAATGTCAAATGTTAGTCAAGGGAGACGGTGAATTATTGCACAATGGGAACCACCACTGAAGGGGGTTGAATGGCAGAGCTTCCCAAATCACAGAAAAACATATACTTTCAGACTGAAGTGCCTCTGTTCCTGAATGAGGCTCTGTGACTTGTCTTTGAGCAATTCTATTTTTTTTAAAAAAGACACAGCTTAGAAACAAAGTTAAAATCATTACAGCACTATGCAAAACCAGAAAGATTGTCCCAGTCCCACCTTCATGCTAGTGTTTATTCACAACTTGGGTTCTTCTGCTGTGAAGAAGCCATAAAAAAAACACCTTACAAGGGAAGGAATTTGTTTAGTAGACCCTGGTTCAGCCCCCAATGCCGTCAGCCCCGAGTATGAGAAGATGGAGGGAAGATCCAGGTTTTAGGTACTGTTTGCAGAGCTGGGCACAATCCTGCACATCCACGGCCCTTCTACAAATAATAGCACGTTCCCTGTTGTACTGAAATTAAATAAGAAAGAGCTGACCAGCCTGTTGGGGACATCTCTAATAGCGTGAGCCATCTGCACTCCTACAACGGGTGGTGTCTCCCACGTCACTGCAGTGAAGGTTACTGGCAGGACACACAGTCTGTGTTAGGACTTGTTCCCAGAGCTTTCCTATCATCCTGTCCTGAAGGGAATTTTACTCACAAGCACTGATATTTCTGCAAGCACCACCCTTCGGAAGCAGCATGTTGCAATTACACGTCAGGTTCTGGCTAAGTTTGACCAGTAACTTCATATCAGGTGCCACTTCTACATTCACTTACTTAAAAACAAATAAGTCATCACTAGCAACCCCCCTTCTGCTCCACTTAAAATGTATTTTTCACAGGATGGCTTAGTAGCTAGGCATTTTTTTTCTGTAAACTTTACGAAAAAGAACTTAGAAACATGCAATTCATTGAGGAACCATTCCTGCTATTAACATTTACCATGTGATTTACCAGCTGACTGGGACAGAAAATTAATATCCACTTTTCTGGAAAAGTTGGGGTTTGGCTCAACTACAACTCTGGAAAACAGGATGACTGCAGTGATAATTCATCTTCTAGATTATCCAGATGAGAATTAATGAGGTTTTACTGGTAAAAGTTTAATGAAAGAAAAGGTAATATTACCACATATTGTAATAAGCACCTGCCTGAGACAAGTTTGCACTAAAAAACAGATGACACAGGACTACAGAGTATTGAGAACTAATTTCAAGTACACAGAACAAACTTCTGGAAGATTTGGAAGTCTGGCCAGTTTCTTGGTGAATTGTTACTTTTTCTGCATTTAAGTTGGGAAGAGGATCCCAGCCTGCTGCTGCAGAAGAAAAGTTCTGGCTTGTCAGAATCAAGACATAAAAACCTCAGACACAATTTAATTACAGTAGGGTTATAGTTCTATCCTGAAAAAATCTAAACAGCTCAGAATAAGCAGAGCCAAGTTGGATCACATATTTTTGTGACAGCATCCACTTCCTATAGCATAGAATGCGAACATTTTTGCTCCCCAACTATAAATAGATGCATACAAATATAATAGATTAGATGTATAATGTTTTTTACATGACCAGCCACACCTGAAAATACACGCCACGTAGGAGGGTTAAGCCTTCTGGTACACGTCAGCTGTGCTCTGGCCCAGGTCTGACGAGGAAAGAACTCAGTCATTATCCCAGTGGCCAAACTGCAGATGTTGTTGTCCAGATGTGGGCGCTTTTAAGGGCAGTCTGAAAGCAATTATAAACCCAGTCAAATGAGAAACCTGAGGTTAGATCGCCTTAATTTCATTTAAGACATTTCATTGAAGCTCTGCTTTTCAGGCCACAGCAGACTGTCATAACATGTAAGTTAATTATGAAAGTCCAGTTATTAAACAAAAAAAACAAGTTTGCAGCTTTATTGGAGCCGAAATATTTCCAAAGCGAGCAGTAAACAAAGTGCCTGTACTAAATAAATTACGGGATGAACGTATTACTGACATACAAATGAACTGGGCCGAATGCTTCAAAACCACGTCTGCATCTTTGTCCGGTCCCACGCAGAGGTTCTCACCGGGCCAATACAAAGCACCACCTCATCACAGAACTTACGTGAATATTTGTCCGAAATAATTTGCATTGCTCCTGTTGATGTACAGCTGGTAGGGAAGAGGGCTCTGTCCGTTTTACCTGCCGGCTGGAGGGCAGACCCAACCAAGCGGCCAGCCCCTGTCCGTTTGAAGCGCTGCCCTGGCTATCGGCACACCTCTCGGGGAGAATTTGGGGCTGGAAGAGACTCTTTCCTTTCAGCAGCACTGGTAGCTGATGCAAGCGGTTTAATTCGGCGTTCCCGTGCTGGCACACACACTGTGGGAGCTCCCTGCTTTTCCCAGCCCGGTGCCCTGCTTGCTCAGCACAACCTGTGAGCTTCCGCAGCAAAACTATCCCGCGCGGGATGACGGAGTCAAGCCAAGACAAGCTCTTTTGGTCACCGGGCGAAGGAGCTCAGGGAGGAAAAGTGTCTCTAGAAATGTCAAGAGTGGAAGGGAGGGGCTTTAGCTTTCGTGGAAAAACAGAGAAACTTGGAAGCAAGCCAGGCCCTCATCCTCTCTGGAAGTGATCTTCCCGCCCCCTACCCCTTTTTATAAAATAAGACAAAGCTTGCAAACCCGAATTCTTTAAAAAAAAAAAGTAATGAAATGAACGGGTGCTACCACCTGCTGTCCATTATTTGGAAGAGCAGCCTCCTCAGCAGGGTCTGGCCCGGGACGTTCTCCACAGCTCCTCCCAGGCCTGGTGTCCCGCTCCACACAGCTCCCAGCTGTGCAGGGACAGCCTTGGGGGCAGGGAACGGCCACCCTGAAGGCAAAGGGGTTGAGATTTTGTTGAATATGTTCAAAAAAGAGCAACATCCGGGACAGAATGAGGAGACGAGGTCGAAGGGAAGGTCAGAAAGGTGCCCAGGGTGGAGCAGTTTCACACAAACGTCAGCTCCGTGGATGCACGTGGAGGTACCAAGATGGAGACAGCAGCAAGGGCAGCTCCACAGACCCAGTCCTGGGCTCTCCTGGGGCCCGCCATCACCCGCTGGCACATCACTGACAGCCTGCTGGTGTTACGGCATTATGGCAAACAGCAGCAAAAGTTTCACCGAATAAATACGGTTTTAAATAAACAAATTTCCGTACAGGTCATTTCCCTTCCACACATCCCCACCAGGTCATCGACTCCCAACTAGCAACACAGATCTGAAGCAATAAATCACCTAAGGCTGGCAAGAATAACAGCCCAGAGCTCATAAACACAAAGAATGTATTTAATCTTTTTCCGTTGCTGTGGTGAGCAAACAGAGCGTGCCCAGCACATTAGGCAGCAAAGGTCCAGGCCCTTCTTGTGTCAACGTATTACCCATAATTATTTGTAAAATCAAACGGAGACTAGTGGAGTCAGTCAAAGTACTTACCATTCACTGCAGCCAAAGGACTCCCAGGAATCATTATCCTCCCAAAGTCTTGACAAATACAGAATTAAAGGAGAAAAAAAGACCCGTTTCCAATTGTTGTAACCAGAACCACATATGTCCTGCACCCAGAGTTATACGTGAGATCTTACAGGAGAAAAAGAATGGAAAAAAACTTCTGGACACATCAAGAATCCACCTTTATCCTCCCCAGCCTGTGCAGAGGCTTTTGTGTTTGCAAGGGCTCTGGGCATCAAAGTTACACATCTCAAAGTCTTCACATCTGCTTCTTTTGCAACATGTCACTGGTGCCACTAGTCCACGGTGCCTCTCATCCAACACCCTCAAAACACCTCTACAACTAATTAGTCAAGCACACTGTTTTACAAAGGTTAAACAAACTAATCCCTCACACACACGTAGCTGAGCAGCAAACTTCAAACACGTTACAGATTTGTCTCAAACAGCCGATGCGCTCAGCTGTGCTGGCAGACATCACACGATGAACATTTATGACCAAGAAATTGGGAAGGATGTTACCTTTTCCAAGCACATGTATGAAAATAAAATGTGGCTAAATTTAATTAATAAATTAATCAGATATAATATTTTGATCAACTGCAGCAAAAGGCTTGATTGCAGCAGAGATTTCGATGGTAATTTCCCTGGCCTTCCCAAGCTTGTTGCAGTTCGTTCTGAAAGCAAACTTCCACTAGGTTGGTGTGGAAGTGATCATCTCTATAAGCACATTTACCCCAGTTTAATCTGAAACCGTTTCTGTTCAGCTAATGTGCTGGAGCAGTAGCTACCAAGGAATAAAAAGGCCAATCCAGCATTGATTTAAAGTAGAAAAGCAAAAGGTACTTGGAGAAAAAGTAAAAAGAGTAATAAGGTAATGGCAATCCAGGCTTTACAAATATGTTTCAAGGCTTCTTCTCTTACTTTCCATCTGCCGTAAAGAGAAGAAACAAACAATCTACGGTGAAATAAAAATGAGCAAAGGAAGAAAATAACGTGTGCTAAACCCATTTTTTTCAAAACCTCAATGGCATTTCTCTTCCGCAGCACTCCACATCTATCTGTAGGCTTGAGCCAGCGAGCGGATGCTGGGTTACTTCACTCTCATAGCATGAACTCGTACTCCTTGCTATTCTCAATTTGTCACATTCAACAATCACATGCGAAAATGACTCAAGCTGCCAGTTGTCTGCGTGTTGTGCTCGTTGAGCATTTGCCAGTTCCTCAGGAGTAGGCTTGATATTGAAAGCCACACTTTTGGAAATGTGATTTAGCCTGAGGCTGCTGCATTAGGCTCAAAAATTTTGATTTTTAGCCTACAACTTTCTGTCCTTTTTTTAATCTTGCAGCCCAACATTTCTGGACACAGAGGAAACAACAGCAGGCCAGACTGGTGGCTCGTTCAACCTGGCATTTCACCCCAACTAAAGGCATTTCTTCAAAGTGCCTAATATTCTGGAAGGAGTGGAAAAACCCTCAATGTACCACACCAATCACCAGCTGTAAATGTTGGACAAATTTTCCTCCTGTCACCTGCAGTGATCACCTGAGAAGCAGGCAATGATTTTCATCTTTTTCTGAGCAAACGCCATTTCGTTGTGCAGCCTTTTAGCCAGCATGGCTATAGACACTGAGTCAACCCCCTCCCCTTTGCAGCAATGAATACCCTGCGTCCATTCAGCTCACCGAGGTCTCCCCATGCTTGGAAACAAACCTCTCCCAGGTTCCTACTCTCAGCTCCAGTGCCAGCCTTCAAAAAGAAATTACAGTGCCAAGGATGTGTACTGTAGCCTCCACTGACTATAGGGGCAGCCTACGGTGAGCAGCTCACAGACATGTACCATATATGCCCACGCTTATTGAGGTGAATCCTACCCCAGCGGGTCCCAGAGCAATGGATCTGGCTCTGCAGCAGGGAAGAGATCTAACGTGTAGCTCCATGAGAAGCTGCCAAGTTTTACTATTTAATTATTTTGGCTGTGTTGGTGTTTCGCCCAATGCTATGTTGTCCCCACCCTCCAAACCTGGTGTCCTAAGGAAGGTATTTTGTAGATTCAGATAATATGGAAATATCCACACTTAACTACTAGCTAAATTTATTCAGTCATTGTGTATTTTTTTGTAACTACCAGTGAAAAAAACAAGAATATTAGTGCCTACAATAGCCTCATGATTAAAGTGTCCTTCATAAATTTAGTGGAGTTTTTCTTTTTCCCCACTAGAGACTGTCCTTAGCCAAAACTCTTCAGATAAATAATGATCTCCTATATAAAACATTCAGCAATGAGGACATTTATGATTTTGGAAATGCGTAACAGGTAGCAAAAGGAAGACTATGGACAACTGCAGTTGGAAACTCTATGAAGTCATTTACTGTGTAAATACAATTTGTGCCTAAGGGTTGATGCAAGAAATAAGAAAATTACAGAGATTGATTCTAAAAGTTTCATGCAACCATTTTATTGTTATTTGAAGTAATTAAACTGAGTTACTAATTTACAAAAAGTAAACAATAAATTACTCATTCTGTCTCACAAATATCAAAAGTAAGGTCATGGGAATGATAAACAAAGTTTGCAACGTCTTCTAATAATGTAGCAAATGGACTTTATATTCAAGAAGCCTCCATAACTTCCCCCAATTACATAGATAGCTGTCTGAAAGCATACGGTTTGTGTAAAGACTGCACATACCATATGTACATATCACTTCACTTGCCACTGAAACAGTTGTGTCATGGGTGGAATGTGGCAACTCTACCCACACACAGTAATGTGATACAACAGATGAAGATAGTGGAAAGCCGTGAAACTGCATGGAGAAATTTAAGTAGATTGAGTCCCTCTCTACTTCAATGGGAATTAGATCAGGCCTCAAATGAGAATTTATGCATGACAGCTGGATTAACATATATATTTCCTCAAAGATAGCACCTTTATAAGCTGAAGAGTTCCATAGTGTCACACTGGAGCATTAGTTCATTTTTTATTAAGAGAGGAACCATCATTTTGTAATTCATGGTAATTTCCTCCAGGACAAAAGTCTCCTTAGTTATCTCTTCTGAGTCCTGATCCTACTTAATTTGCAAGGTATGAGACTGCAGCAGGGACAGCTTAGTGGATATTTGAGTTATAGTCCCCATATATTCTGGTTCATGAGTAGGAAACCATGCAAGCGTAAGAGACCCAATTAAGTTAAAAGTTCAGCAGTCTTCCATTTCAGTGAACTATCAGGCGTCAAATGATTATAGTATTATTGCATTTTCTTGCACAAGAAAAACTGCACACCTTTTTTTTTTAAAGCCATGCCCAAGCGGCAGTACCCTGCCTGTCTGATCTGCGGTGTGAAATCCTGGCACTCCTGAAGGCTGGAGCTTCCTAGCCATTGTAGGAAACTAAATCAGACATGCAGTGCCACGGCAGGGGGAAGCTTTACAACGCAGGAGCACAGATGGGATCAGCTTGCAAGTAAATATGTTTCTGTTGCTAGAGAAAAGCGTAGAGAGCAACAATGAATAAAGATGAAAAAGAAGATGCTGACAGAACAAGGGAAAAATCCCCCCAAAAGGGGTACAAAAAGAAGAGGATATGCTAGAAAGGACCAAAAAGCTGGACGGGTAGTTTGGGCAGCTGGCTTTCTGCTAATGAGAATCCATCCATATCTTACATCAACAATGCCATTATTTGGCATTTAGCCTCTCAGTTGTGACTCCATAACTGGGCATTCAAGTATTTCATAGCAATTTTCACTATTCACTCACATACATAAAAGCTCTTCCCGTGAAAGGCTTCCCTTGCGCTCTTTTTGCGGTGCTTTGAATGCAACCAGGAGCTCTGCCCATGTAATGAATACGCGCAGGTCACACCTTTTACTTTTCCTTTCATATCATTAACTTAGTTTTTACATTAAAAGATTGTCATCTTGTTGGAGTAAGGTAGCCAAGAATCAGAGAGGTGATTCTAGAGACAAAAATTTGTAAGAATCTGCCTGTATCTAAAAAAAGACAATGAGGAAAACAACATCATGGTTCATAATTCCACCTTCTTAACAGCATTCAGATTTTAATATTTGATTAGGACAAGTAAGAATTATGGTATTCTTAGATGTGCTCCTTCACTACTGCAGTATAGCACAAATGCACGCACTAGAAAATATTAATGACTCCATAGACCTGCAAGCTTGAGGTAGAGAAAAAGATTCAATACACATTTGAACCTGTTACAATCCTGATAACAGATCAAATATCTAAATAATTATAACAGTCATCTAAACATGGCACACAAGCATCTCCGGTAGTGGCAGAGTTAAGTAGTAGTATGCACAACTGGCAAAAAGGAGTTAGAAATTCTTCTCTCACTACGGAAGTCTTCGTCCTAAATGTAGGTATTTCTAGAAAGAAAGCTTTTGATAATAGTCAACTTCTTTTTAAGTACTTAGACCATTTTTGTGTAACAATGCATATTAAAGTACCACTAAAGCTTCAAAGCCCTCACCTACAAATTGTGCCATCCCAGGATTAAAATTCCTTAATTCAGCTCTGTTGTGGATATGCATAAGGGGCGTTTTCAATTATCGTTTTACATACAAGTCTTCTGGAAACCACTGAACTCCATTCCATGCAGAGGAAAGCAGGAATATTAATTGCCTCAATGCTTTTTGTATGGGGCTTTCACTGTAGTTTTAATGCTCAATAAACATCAAAGATTTATCTTTATTATCCAACTGTGACAGAAGATGCTCTTACATTCACTCGCTAGATGGAGAACAGGCCGTAAAACTTAAGGCTGAAATCATTAAGCATGTAATGATTTCAGATGTACAATACGAGTTCTCCAAGTCCTCATTTTTCAGAGTACCTGTCATTTTAGGAATATCCCATGTTCAGAGCAGTGATCCCACTGATCTCAATAGCCATGGAAGCTATCCTGCAGTTCGGATCACTGTCTCTCTACCTGGATATGTTGAAAATGTAGACCGCAACTGAGCTCTGCCCTCCTGTTTGGGAACCCTCTCCTCCTCCCAGTTACTCTCTCCTTTCCTCCTCATTATCTCCCCTGCTTTGCCATAACACTGCTCTCCTCCTCTCCTGCTTCATTTCTTGCCTCCAGTTACATTGTTTTTCTCACATTTCCTGGGCACAGAAAGTGGGGGAGCAGAGAGCACTGAGCCTTGCCTTGTTTGCCTCTTCTGCAACCCCAGACACAAGAGCTTTCACAAGCCGTGACAGCTCTGTACCTGCTCTCTCTCTGGATGGGGCGATGCAGGATGAAGGATACATCTTTTACTACAAAGAATTTAGAAGTCAAAAAAGCCTCTACTGTACAACTGTATATAGATATTTCAAGAGCAGAGCTTCACCAAATTTGGCGATTTAAACAAAGCAAAAAGTACCATAGCTCAGCCACAAAGGCAACTCTCTACCGCAAGTTTCACATCCCTCGGTCGGTGCACGGAGGCAACAGGAGCTCAAACCAGCTGTAAGCGTTGGTAAGATGGACCAAGTAGCCCTCCAGGAGTCCTCCCAGGCACACTCCCCATGCGTGAAGCGGGGACATGACAGGGCTGCTAAGAGTTTACAAACTACTCACAGCAAGTATTTCTGGCTCCAGGTGTAAGGTCAGAAAGGTCGTATGGCATTCACCTTTGTTTTGTGGGACACGTGGTTGTGCGTCACAAGCAAGGTTTGGCCCAACTGAAGCCTTATTCCACAGCACAAATAGGTAGTTTTGGTGTAGGGCTAAGCTCAGATTATGGTAAATTTAACATCGTGTTTTAAAAAGTGACTAATTTCTACTCTAATCTGATTGTCTTTCCCAGCAGTACTGTCCCAAACTCAGGGCAATGGCACTCCATGCGACATGGCAGCTCCTGAGACCTATGGAAACTGTCATGGGCAGGTAAAAGATTAATGGGAAGGGCTCGCTTTTGATTGATGAATCTGTGACCTTGAGCAACAAGAGTGCTCGCACAAAGTATATCTGCCATGCGAGACAGACAAAATGAAAGAAGCTCATATTACACTCTCAGATCTCATTAAGCACCCAGACCAGAAACACCGATACTGGCACTGGCCATCTGCTCTGCTGTTTGCCTGGTTACAGGTCTGATAACACTTACAGGGAGCAAAAGTTAATCATACGTACAGATGAGCAACAGCACTTCTGCACAGGAAATTCAGTGGAGCATAACAGTTTCTAAAAAAAAACCCAAACCCACATACCTGTTTTTACTTCGCTCTGTTGTTTCAAACCACACGGGCAAGCTGGCAGTTCAAAGAAAAACTATTGACATAAAAGGCCGTAACTTTAGACTCTTCAAATATTGCTTTTTTTTAAAAATAACCTGTAAAGTTATCAGAAAGTTAATTAACTTGAAATCTGCCACATTGCTGGGATCTCCTGTTAAGTCTATACAACGGGCAATAATACAGAATTATTTTTTAATTCCTTTTAAATGATTTCCTCTAATGCTCTTTTTTGCTTATCTCAGTTATTTGAGAATTACTAGTATTTTCTGCCGCTTGTTCTCCACTTGCAGCGATGAAGGCCCTCGCCAGTAGCCCTTTCCAAGTCTACTGTAATATTACCCCAGCATCCATCCCCGAGGAATGAAGTTTCCCTGCAAGCGTTTTTTGAGAGACTTACGATCAGCTGAATTTTCTTTGCTGAGCAGCAATTCCTGGAAAATCCTGCAATGTATTCAAAGACTTTCCTACTGCTTTTGGAGAACTAGCTCTGGGCAAAGTGATATAGTCTATTGGGGCCATATCTGACCTAGAAAGTATTAACTGAAGAATGTGTGGGACAGCTGGTTATCGGAAAGAAAAGACATGCCATGCAGGAGAATGACATGTAGAGCTACTCGAGTTAGTTCTGAATGACTGTCAGCTCTCCAGAGGAGCCAAGCCTGGGAAGCAGATACGGCGCTTCTGCCAGAGCCGTGCTGCATCCTGTAACGGAGCTAGCTCAGATATCCCTAGCACAGGACCGCGCCATGCGGCAAGGAGATAGTTTATCATCCGAGAGCATTTCAGATACGTGATATGATAAGGCTGAACAGAAATCTCAAGTGTAGTAGGATTATTTCCAACAAAGTGCCAAAGGGCTCAGCCTTTCAATGGAGGATGTTCTGTGATCCGCTTTGGTACACAGTGTGCCACGGTCATCTTTTTCAAAGCACTGCTCTTGATGGTGGTTGTTGTTCGCGTTCCTCAGAAGCACGACCAGGTACCATCCTCCGTTAAATCATGCTCTATTACTGTCAGGGAGGTGAAACACTGGCCCAGGTTGCCCAGAGAAGCTGTGGCTGCCCCATCCCTGGAGGTGTTCAAGGCCAGGTTGGATGAGGCTTTGAGCAACCTGGTCTAGTGGGAGGTGTCCCTGCCCATGGCAGTGGGGTTGGAACTAGATGATCTTTAAGGTCCCTTCCAAGTCTAACCATTTTGTGATTCTATGGAAAGACAGTGCCTTGTTGCACAACAAGGCGAGTGCCATTTATTTCCAGCTACATACCCAGTTATACCTAAACAGATGAGGCTCCGATTCTTTTTTAGCTTTCCCAGTTCACAGATAGGGCTGCGTATCTGGGATAATGACTTTTTCTTTACTATTCCTTTCGATGAGGTAGTGCATACCAAGCACGCATTTGCTGCTGCGTCACCAATGCTTGAACATTTTAACTCTCTGAGAATCAGAGGAAATCCTTCATTTGGAAGTCATTATTTACAAACTGGAAGTCATTATTTAAAATTTCGGCCAGTACACCACCACGGATGGTACTTCCCCACCATCACTTCACCTAGCATCTCTCACCTTACTGTAAAGTCTTGTTGCACAGCTGCAGTAATAATGACACTTAACAAGAACGTCCTGTATTTTCCCAAATATCTTGGTACACATCCATTAATCAGTTCAAGGGAGAAAACGATGCGAGCCATAACCTGAGTTTCACAAAGGTGCTGATGGCAATTCCGGTGGCCATTCCAGGGCAAACACTGTTCGTGCAAATGTCACAGCAAAGGATCTGGGGCACTATTTTGCTAACTAAAGAGCCAAAGATGTGAAAGATACCCTCTTTCCTAAAAAGCGCTCAGCGCACCATCCACATTTTGCCCGAGCCCATCCGCTGCAAGCCTGGCTTCCCGATTCGGGACTTCTGCCGGAGAATTTAAAGTTCTTTTTTCAAACAAGTGCCTATTTTAATCAGGCTTCCCGGACTCCTGCTGGAAAAACCGTTTCCCTGCGATATACCCATATCCACACTGGTTTCGCGTTCGGTACTTTCACCCGCTTTCCTACCCCTCCCCCGGGATTCCCACGGGGACACCCCAAAACACCCCTCCAAACACCTTTTACCACCCACACGGGCCCCCCTGCCCCTTCCCCAGCCCCTCCGTTCCCTCACACCCACCCCCGCGGGGGTACCCCCGAGCTGGGCCCGGCCTCCCGCCCAGGC
>VYXH01009758.1:833743-881043 GCA_013397275.1 Burhinus bistriatus | reverse complement strand
CACCCCCCCCCCCCCATTAGCTTTTGGGCAGTTTAATTCTCTTTACCATCTCCTTTTATTACAAGAAAAAAGTCAGTGCTGGTGCAAGAGTGAAGTGGAAATACAGGGTCCTGGGGTGGAAGGAACTGCAGCAGGACCAGCTTAGTTCTGCTTCATGTGTTGTAAAACCACAGTGCAAGTGGCTGGGGGGAGACAAGGAGGTTCCTAAATTGACTTCTAATTCAGGACATATCACTCCATTTAAGAAACACTTGTATTTATGGGGAAAGCCATTGGAACCCATTTTCAAATGAAACTTTGGATTGCGTGGAAGAGAGTTTCAAGGTTAACAGCACAAGGTTACAAATGAATGGTCTGGGATGAGCTTCCAGTATTAGGGCTTGGAGAAAGAAAGAGAAGTCTCCCGTATGTGCTATCATTTTCTTATGAAATCTTTGAGCAACCTAATGGTTCACAATTAATAGGAAATACTGTAGACTGCATTCTGTCCTGCTGTTTTTCAGCAGTCCAAAAGTCATTTATTTGGCAAATAGTACTGTACTGCATCAATAAATGGAAAATTACTTAAATTATCTTGTTACTTTTAACTTTGTTAGATCTAGATTGGTATAGTTTATTCACTGTTTTTAATTAAAGTAGCAAGAAGTTTGAGTAATTCTGCACTTGATCAGGTGTGGTTCTACTTTGTTTACTTCCCCCTCCTGGCTATCATCTTATCTACATCAGCTCCACTAGTGATAAGTAACATCGAGTGGGGGAGTGGGAGGGGAGTAAAGAAGCCATTGACATGCGTCAAGAAGTTTCAGAAGGGGAGCTGTAATGCTTCAGCAAAGCTATCTTGAGATATTTCTGAATATTTGTAAATGGGATTTGTAGATGCTGCTTAGTAAGTATTAAAGCAGTTATTTCAGAGTAGTTGATTAGATCAGCTGGAGTTGTATCTGAACACTAACCCATGCCGCTCTCACTTGTTCCTTGTTGTCTGTCAAGTTTTTAGAATTCCAGTTTTCTTTGCCTAATTTAAATTTTTATATGGAAGAAGCTGATGTTTCTAGGAGAGTTTTTAGAGCAAACTTGATATCTATATTTATGTTAAAATTAATGCTATAAAGAATTTATGGTAAGCTTGGCCTACAGGAGTTGTATTTAGTTTTGAAATAGAGTTAATTTATCAGTGGTATTATAGAAAGCATTTCAGGAAATGAAGAGCTGCTGTATTTTCTGTTGGTGGTTTGGGTTTTCTTAAGAAAAAAACCCCCACAACTTACTGCTTAGTCTCAAGAAAATGGCTCACCTACCTATTTTGATTAAGTTGTTCTCCACACTATCTTCTAATTTCATAAAAATGGCAGAAGGGAAGGACAGGAAAAAAAGTCACTGTCTTTCCTGCCCTGCCACTCAAAGCAGTTTCCACAGACCATCATCTCTCACTTCAGAGGCATTATTTATTGGTAGTTTACATAGCCATCTGGAGCATTAATTACCTCATAGCTTAGCTTCCACCTTACGCACACCTATAGCCTAGGAGACTTACCATTTCAAAAGTCTTGTTGGGCAACAGTCTGAACTCTTTTCAGTCTTCTACAGCTGGTAGTGTAGCTAGAACAGCTTGGCCTTCTCAGGTAACTCCTTCTCTTCTAGGCCACCAGCTCCTTCTGACCCCATCCCTTGAGTTGGTGGGCTATAAGTGCTCCTCGGGAGAGGAGCAGCAGCTGTTTTGCAGGGCTGCTGGTAATCACACCGTCCCTTGTCCAGGACAGTTCTCTGAAACACCACCTAGCCTGGGTTCATCACCTGGCTGCACTCGCTGCTTTAATCTGGAGAGACAGGCAGCAATCGGTCCAGGTGCACCTCAACCTGGGAGCGTTTGGCTTTGTCTCCAGTGGTCTGTGCCTGAGTGAAGCCGGAGCCGGTGCTTCGTCACCTGCCTGCTGTCTGAGCCAGTTTTGTCAGCTCTTCTAACAGGTTGCCCTCCCTTGACTTTACAACCTTCAGGTTTTTTCTTCTTCTCTTTCCGATCCTCATCATCCTCACCCTGCACCTTTGTGTGAAGGGGCTTGTGTGCCGCTGCTCCCCCTTGCCCTGTCCTTCCCCTCGGTGCCTCTGTGCAAACACGGGCGTCAAACCGTCTCTACACTGAAGTCTCAGGATCTAATTCCCTGTGTCAGACCCTTTGCACTGTTGACCTCGTCGGCCCGGTTTAGCTCGGTTTCTTTGGGGTAAGAGGTGTTAATTCTGTGTTGGGACTAAGTGCCCTGGGGTGGGAACGGGCAGCCACGCTCCTCTTGAACTCTCAAGCTCCTCGGTTCTTACAACTATTTAAATAACAATTTTAGCAACCTGGTACAAGATAGTGAACAGTTTCATTTGCATTCGAACGTATTTAAATGTCCTCTTCATTAAATTTATACAGTCTGGGGTGTGTTCCATGCATCTGTGTCATATCTTTGTTTATGAAGATTTTCTCCTTTACGAGCTACCTTGCTGCATGTGGTCACAGCCTAATGGTCAGCGGTGCTTTCCACCGTCTGTGGTGGCGTAACTGAAAATTACAGGTGATATAAGCTCTTTTGGAAATGATAGTCATGATAGTTTAAAGCTGCAGTTATCAATGGCTTTAAGGTTGTTCAACGCCGTTTTACAGCTCTTACTTAAAATTGCTTTAGTCTGAGAAAGCGGTATCGCTTAACCTGACGTTTACCTCAGCTTTTGCCGTTAACTGTAGCAGCTCAGCAGGCTCTAAATTTGGATTTGGGGAGATGGAGAAAGGAGGAGAGACACTGATTTGTAAAAGAGACTGATTTTATGGAACTACTCTGTGCTGTGAAATTTTGAAAAGCAATTCCAGGTATTGCGCTGGTGTTTTATGATGTCCTGTGAAACATGACCCAGATTTAGCCTTGCTGTCAGGTCGTAAGGAACGTTGAGCTCTCCGTGATGGATAAAGGTGCGCTAGTGCTTGGTGTGACGGTGTGCTTGGTGTTCTGGTTCCGATGTCGGTGATGCCGTCAGCCAGCAGCAGCTCCGTCAGCCAGGAGGCCTAAGAGCATTTGCTGCTTTTTTTGCTCCTGGTAATCCTAAACAGCAGAGAATCGTCCACTGTGGAGTGCAGCAGTGAGAAAGGGAAAAACCATCAAGAGGGAGAGTAGTGCCATGGATGGAGCGGCAGCATGGGGTCACCAGGATCCGGTGCTAAAACCTCAAATTCTTAAATCTCTTAATTGTTGTGACACACGTGAACAAAACCCACTGAAAAAGTATGTCATCCTCTTCTGGTAGCGAGGAGCGATGTGCTGCTGGTACCAGCAAGGCTGTTAATTAGTGCGTGTGATCAAATGTGCTCTGGGGAACGTTCGTGTCTCTGTACTGAATGAGATTTCTGTCTCTAGTATACTAGCTTCATTTCTAGAAAAATTGGAATGTATTTATTAATTCAGGGAGCTGCAGGAAGAGAAAGCATCAAATGACCGAGGAAGATAAATGTTTCCTGACAAACTGGAGCATTCTTACATGGCATCTGTCTTTGTGAATTATATGTAATTATATATAGCAATTTCAGAAGATATACTCTGTACATTACTTTGCCATATATTGTGGCACTAGTTGCATAGTTATTGCAGGGAGAAGTTACGCTTTTACCTTTCCGGTAGTATTAATCCAGTCTTATCTCCTTTAATTAGCTTAGTTTGAAGAAGAAAGTGTTACACTTGGTGATTCTAGTACCCTGGGCACTCAAGTGCCTTCATTCTTCGAGGAGCTCCACCCAGCTGCTATTTATAATCTCATCCTTTTACCCACAATTCACTTTTTAAAGGGGAATTTCTTTTCACTGCAGAAATCTGTTTTTGACCAGTAGTGGGAGTGGGAAAGGGAAGGAGGAGTGTGAATTAGTAAAACAGCTGTTGTCTTGAAGTAAGCGTGTGGTGCCTAAAAGCTTTATTTTAATTAAGGTGCATAATTAACTGAAAGTTTTGGGGGGGTTATGTTCTGGTTTTTTGTGTTTTGTGTTTTTTTGGGTTTTTTTTTTTTTTTAATATGTGGAGTAAAAATTTTCCAGTAAATTCAATAAACAGATAATAAATCTGAATGATAGTCTAATTTACTGCCAGTAATTCCTTGTTTATTCGCTATATAATTACAAAACTTTTCTGATATATTCACTTTGTCTAGGATATGAAAAAATTAGCCTTAAAAGACCTGGTAGGTAGGTGTGCTCAGGATTTTGACCAGTATAGCTGCTGCTTTAGTGAGTGTTTTGGGGTAATATTATAATATTGCTGTATTGTATTTTACTTAATAATTGCCTAATATTGCTTGTAATGTGTTTGTAAATGTGGTTTGAGCCAGCATTGTTTAATTTCTCTATTTCATATAAATAATTTTATAGCTTGTTACTTGTGCCTTTCTGTATGTATTTTGGATGTGGCAGCTGAAGGTGGTGAAATCTTTGCTGTAAAAGCTCTTAGATACATGTAGGGCAATGCAAAAGCATTACTCTTATTTGTGATAAATGCGATTTATATTCGAAGTCCTATGTAACTTGAAAACATAGAGCTAATTTGTAAATCAATATAGTATTTATTTATTTATTTAAAATCTATGTAAGCTGGTTTTCCTCTTAAACTGACTAAAACCCAGATGTATTTCTCTTGGGACAGAGGAGAGCTAGCTCATGGTACAGGGAGGGTGATGGCACAGGGCTTTAGTATGGAGCCAGGAATGCCTTTTTTCCCCCCTCCTCTGTGTAGTGAAACAGTACAGGTATGTTGATGTACAGGAGAGCTGGGATTAGGGATTTTTTTTGAGAGGAAGGAAGTTTTTTTGGAGGTAAACTTTTGCTACTTCTCTTGGGTATGGTAAAAAGAGATAAGAAATTAGAAAATGTCTCTTGTAAAGTTATCAGGAGTGACCTGAAAGAGAGTGAGAGAAATGGACTTGAATTTCAGTGTTAAACACCTGGCTGAAGAAAGTGATAGAAATGTCTACCTCAGGTGCAGTATTTTCAGATTGAAAAGAGTAGGATGAGGGTTGGATTAAAAGCTATAGTTTTGCAGACTTAAAGAATTGAGCATATTTTTGAAACCTTAATTCTCTTCTTGGATGCTGAATTGTGTGAAGAGTTGAGAATTGCAGTAAACCTGGAACTGGTAGATAGTCAAGGTTATTAGCAAATGTTTTCTTGATAGTTTGTACAAGGGAGAATCCGGTGGTGGTGATCGTTGCTTTTTGAAGTTTCATTGTTGAAGAACCAAGAGCCTGCAGTAAGATGGATTGATTTGAAGGACACAGTGACATCTCCATGAAAGGTGGCAGGACACAATGTTTATGTTGGTTTACAGATTTTGTTAAAATACCAGGTGTGGGGGGGGTTATGTTGTTGTCTGCCGTTCTAGGAGCATCAGGAATCTGTGTTCTTCTATTTTATAGCATTCTTTCCCACTCAATGAAGTTTGTAAATGGGCACAGGTTATCTTTATCTGAAGTTTTGAAAAGTATTTGGAGCGAATGTCCAGTATGAAATTTAACTGAAACGGAAATTACCTTTTAAAGAATTCTCAGGATATAATATCTTAATTAATTATTTGTCTTCTTTGTCTCAACAGGAATGCCCAAGGAAAAGTACGATCCACCTGATCCACGGAGGATGTACACAATTATGTCCTCAGAGGAAGCAGCCAACGGAAAGAAATCACACTGGGCAGAGTTGGAAATAAGTGGTAAGAAACTGAGGAATGGCCCTGAGTGATGAACTTCTTGCAAGTTAAGAGTAGCCTACACAGTATGGACTTGGACAAGAAGTCTGGAGTGGAGTTACCTACCTTGAAGTGAGCTAGCACACCAGCATAGCAGCTTGCCAGCCTTTGGCGTGTCAAGGGAGGAGGTTGGGTTGGGGTGATGTAGGGAGCTGTAGGAGAGGTGAGCTGAGGCAGGTGGGGAATCATAATGTGTAGGAAAGTTGGGAAGGTGAGGATAGGGATGTGAGCTCTGTGTTTTAAGAAGATGGGGTGGGTGAGAGCGTGGATACATGATCTAGTTTGTCAAAGAGAAGAAGGTGAAGTTGTGGATGATACATAGACGTGCTGTTACTTTAAGTGATGTAACAACAGTGTTGTATGACTGTATAGTTTCTATTGAAGCAGAAGTTTTCAGTTTAAAAGCAGTTGTAGATCTTTGCTCTGTTCTTGAGATATTTTTTTTTTAAAAAAAAAAAAAAAAAGATGAAAATGTTCCTCCAAGAACTGTGCTAGCTTTGGGATACTTTTGGATCTCTTCTTGAAAGTAAGGTAATGGTCAGAATTCATAAACATAAATTCCAACTGGTGTGGGACACCAGTCTCTCTGGATTTGTAGAGTAAATTCTGATCTTGCTACATAAAGTGTGTTTACACAGAAATTCAAACAAATATTTTAAGAATTTAAAAATTTTGTGACGATGTAAAATTATGCTGAACTTTTGCTTAAATATGGAGGTTCTTTAAGGGAGTGCAAAAATTGCTATGTGGTATTTCTAAATGACTATCCAATAGAAAAAATTACGGAAGGAAGAATAAAATGGAGTTCTTCGAATTGTGAAGAGTCTTTCCGTCCATATCATTGAATCTGTGTCTTGCTTCAAGTGCCACGTGCCTTAGCGTGTGAATAGCATTCTTTACTTGAAGGTTACAGATGCAGAAATGTAGTTAAATGCTGCTTCAGGAATCAGCATTATATATGAGCATCAGGCTAAGATATCCACTTGGACATCTGCTGCCTCTGCCTAAGGAAGTGCGTTAAGGGATGGCTCTTCGCTTTCATGCCTGGTAATATCACTGTAGACTGATTCCAGCCAAGAGAGGTGCAGGTAGTGAAGAGGATGGATCAGTGATGTTGATTGGAAATCCTCACAGCTACAAGGGTTTCTTTGATCACAGTCACCTGTTTGCATGGTGGGGAGGAATAAGTGTCAATTTAGTTTTAAAAATGCAAAGAACTATTGATTTGTATTTAAAACCTTTCAAAAGATTTCTTAATGAGCATTACAGTAGCTTGAGTCCTTTAAGAACTGTATGCATTTGCCTTGCAAAATAAAATGTGACAAAGTTTTTGTTGTGTTAATGTTCACACTGTCTTTTCCTTGCAAAATACTTGGTCATCTAATACAGAAAGCCACAAATGTTTTAACTGCTCTTGTTTAGATCACTGAGCTTTTTCACTGCAGGCTTTTTTATGCCACTCGCTTTCTTACAGCTCGCTGAAAACGATACCTGTATTAAACCTTTTGTTACCAGGGACTGAGTGCCAGATACACATGTATCAGTGTCATTTTCCCCAGGCACTAAATATGACTACTTTTATTTTGAAGAAAATTATTTAAGGAAAGGAATTATAATATATGCACATTGGTATAATATTAACCAGACTGTTCTTAATATTGGTGAGTCATGGTGGGTTTTCAAAGGCTATCGCAAGTAACTTTTTGCCTTGGACAAACTGATGTTGGTACTCTTCTTCTAATGCTTTTGGTGCAGGGAGATGACTTCCTTAAATAAAAAAGGAGCCATTCCTGGGGGGAAAAAATATCTTGGCGAGAGTAAATGTTTTGAGACGTTCTGATGGTATCTCACATTCTTTGCATGCGGCAATATGAAAATCTTGATTCTGTCACAGAAATTCATGTTTCCACCCTTCAGTTTATACAAAAATCATGACATTTTTTTAAAATATCTGGCAATAGCTTATGCAGCTTTTAGTTGACTGCCAGATGGAAATCCATGTTCTCAACTAAGCATTTTAGTCACCCTAAATATAGTGCTTCTATCTGTTCTTGACTGGATTGATGCCATAGAATAAAGATTTTTGGTTTGAAAGATACTGCACAGAAATAAGGGGCAAAACAAAGAAGCGTCTTTAATCTCAAACGTAAACTATAATTGAAAAAAATCTGTTTCTTACAGGTCTGTTAATTATTGAATTCATGGTCGGTTAGTAAATATGCCTTGTTTTGTACGGAACTTGGGAAAGACAGATGTTTAAACCTGAGACGTGGATTGGAGAAAAACAATCTAAGCATCCAGCATCCCTGGCAACACCTTACATTCTCTTATGCGTTGCCGAATTTTTTTGATCTATAGAATTGGTGATTAATGGAATTTTCATTGAATAAAATAATAATAATAAGCAACACAACAAAACCCAAACAAAACTATCCCTTGAGCCCCCACTCCCTGCCCCGAACGTACTTACAAAATGTGTAATTATTGCTAAACCTATGTATTTTAAATGTTCTGTTTTCTTTTGTACTTCCTTCCACAGGGAAAGTGAGAAGCTTAAGTTCGTCATTGTGGACACTGACCCATTTGACAGCTTTGCATCTCAGTGACAATTCCTTATCCCGTATTCCTTCAGACATTGCCAAGCTTCACAATCTGGTATATCTGGACCTGTCCTCTAATAAAATCCGCAGTTTACCAGCAGAGCTCGGAAACATGGTGTCACTCAGGTACGTAAATTCTAACAGGAGTTAAAATTGTTCTCTTATTATCTTTGTAGCAACAATTTAAATTTCAGCATAATTTTTATGTCCTAGTAAACAAAAAGCATAAATAAATTCCCCTTTCCTCACTTATTTTTATCTGTCTCCCTGAATACTGGGTATATTCTGTGCAGCTATAGCAATGCTGGCTTTTCTGTGATCTCCTATTCCGATGTATGACAGTACGGAATGAGCTTCAAAGCTGCTCAGTTTGATAGCAATCACCCATTTTATATTTTTCCAAGTCAGATTCCCTCTTTTATGCATCTCTTTCCAGACTCTTTTGCTAGTCTTTATATGGTGTTTTTCTCTAAGAAATACTGATACACAAAAAATGGCTTTTAACACATAGTAAGGTAGGAAAAAGGTCAGATTAAACATTCATAATCATGCTAACTACAATTTTTTCCTCTTTATTAATCTTTAGAACTATTGTTAAGAATAATTACAAATTCTGTTTATTTATAACAACTGCAACTTGTCTAATATAATCTCCTTCCCATCTTTGCTATCATGTAACTGCATTCCTGTGCAAACAGGAGGAGAAAAAAATGTGTTCTAAATGCACCTTTTTTCCCCCTCAATTTTACAATGCTAAGATGTGCATGGAATGATACCTCGTTTTGGAAGTGAAACATGAATAGCGATGTCTATTTAGATTATAATTAAGGTTGCAGCATTTCACTTTATAAAAAACACTTTTATGTGAATATATAAATGATTTCTATAAAAGTAAATATTTACAGGCAATGTTCTTTTGCCCTTGACCAAAGGGAAGAGCCTTATCTTAGGTTCATTAGACAGTTACCAGTAATTGCCTTCATTGCTTTTAATTTTGAAGACATGGACAGCTTTCTGAAATCCAGAAAACAGTGAGTCTAAAAGTAAGGAGAATGTTAATGGAAGTAAAGAAGACAATAGAGAAATGGACTGCCAGCACAGCTTTAATGAAACTGGAAGCAAAGCAAGTTTGCACATAGAAATATTAGTCATTGCATTTTCTTCTACTTTAGAAAAGTCCACTCTGTTGGGGAGGATTAAACTAGCTGATTAAATTGGTGCTAAAAGCTCAAATTCCAAAGCAGTTAAAGTCTCAACCTTGGAGGCTGAGCAAAGGGATCTTGCTTTTAGAGCATAATTGGCAGCTCTGTTTTGTATTGTGTTGTAGGGTTGTTTTCAGCTGCAAAGTAGTAACACAAAGCTTTCTTTAGAACAGACTATTTCAGTTAAAAGCAGTTATTAGTAACAGGTTTCTTCCCTCCTTTATCCACTCCTCAGGTATTGTGAGTCAGCAATCCTAAATTTACTGGAACGTTCTCAAATTCGTCTTTGCACTTCATTAGCATCCTTTTATTTTCATCAGTCTTTTTCCTTCTATAATACTGCTGTAAACTTAGTACTCATGACATGGAGTTAGCTTCGCACTGTGTTTTCCCAGTTTATTCAGGCTGATTCTATGAAGCTTCAGCTTTTCCAAGTCCTGAGTTTCTTCTGAGTAGAGAAGGCTAAATCTTGTGAATGTGAAATGTGTAGCGAAGTTCTAGGACCACACTGGTTTTCTGTTTGTGACCTAAACATAACACTTGAATCCAGATCTCTAGATGTGAACAGCTAGTGTATTAATCCACTGCACGCTTTCTGTCCTCAATAATTGCAGCTGATCCATTATTTCTTTTCACTGGGGTGAAAGTGAAGAAAAACCCGTAAGTGCATCCTACGTGATAGTGCTCTGTAGGTCTCGGCTGTGCTGGAGTTTTATGTTTCAGGCTGGTGCTTACTGCGGACACTTCCCATAGCTTTTGGGAAGTTGCTCAAACTAACGGTAATTCGACACTGGGCATTACTAATATCCTGAGCCACAGCAATCATTTGTGCTCTCTCACTTGAGAATTGATAACTGGTCTTCCAGCTCTCGCATCTGGAGCTCTGGGTTTGGTCTGGTACAACAAAGTTCGCCTAAGACTCCTTGCATCTCCCTTTTTACTGCAGGCACTTGAAGAAAGAGGTGTCAGAGCGGTAAAACTTCTGATCTTTGCGGAACGAGGAGAAAAAATAAACACTGTAACATGTTATCTTGGAAAGCTCAGATGTAAAACAGATTCTCTTGATATGCTTGAAAGAACTGGTGGGATTTGCTGTGATCCCCTTTGCTGTATAGAGGGGGGCGGGTTCCGCGGAGGCAAGGGTCATTAGAGAAAATAATTCTTTCATCCAAGGGAGAAAGTCTAATGATACCTACTACTGTGCCATTCTTCCAGCTCAGTGTTTTTCCTCCAGAAGAATTTAGTTTGGTTTTTTGTTTGTTTTTTTTTTTTTTTTTGTAATTTGTACATAACTTTTTTTTTCAGACTTCAGCTATGCTTTGAAAAACTCTTAGAGGAAAAAGTAGATTCCTAAAGAATAAACTGGAAGCTTTATAATGTCGTATAGAATATTACCCCCCAGAATAATAGCCATTTAAATCTCAAATGTCTATGGAAGTGCTGAGAACTAGTGGAGATGTTAATTATTTTATTTTTTAAACCCCCCCATCCTCTTTTCTGCCTCCCATGTGCCTCGCTCATACTTAGGAACCCTAGAATGACACAGTGGGGCTTCTGAGTTTCTCTACAGTATGTGCTTTTGTCTATGGGATTTTATATTGAAAAAAACCCAAAATCTCCCGTTGGCTAGGTGTGCTATAGTCTGGCACTCAGTTGAGCAATGACTTAGCATTTCTAGATAACCCAGTGAAATAAAAAGAAAGTCCCCACCTGTATCTTCTTCCACTATTACACATCCCAGAGTGTCCCTAAAACAAACCACTTTACTTTTACCAAGGTTTCTACATAGGCCATGAAATGGAGAGAATTTCTCAGGAAGTCCTTGTTAGGGAAGGACCAGGCAGAGTTTACTTTTGAAATGCCAAGGCTAGAAGAAGAGTTGTGTCTCTCTGCTTCAAATGCTGTCTTGTAGAAATCTAAAAGAGCTAAGGTAACTCTTGGCATCCAGATTTCCTTTCTTTTTTCTTTTTTTCTTTTTCCCTTTTTTGTTGCCCCAAACCACTTTTCAAGTCTCTAGGCACCACGTTGTAAACACTTTGAAATAGCAACTTTATATTGAATATGGTGGGGAAAGTCTTCACTGCTTAGATGGGAATATATTTAAGAAAATGAAAAGCTCCTAAAAACTCCATTTTCTCTGCCCAGTTCATTGGGATATCAGAATTCAGGACATGAATTCTGTTGCTGTCTGCGTGTTGTTTTTGTAAGTTAAAAAGCATATATTTTGTCTTAACACTGAAATTATGAAAACAAACAACAGAAAATTACTATTGAAAAAATATTCTTACGTGGTAGTGTTATAGCTCTATTCGTACTGTCCTGGTCCTGGATTTTTTGCTTATTTGTTTTCTGGGATATAATTTCCCTTTATTTGGCCTTTAATCATAGCCAAACTGTTTCATGGTCTGGTTTGTCAGAGCTGTTATTGCATCATCACTTGTAGTTATTAAAGTAATTATTCTTAATGTTTACAAAATTTCTACTTTTTAAGATGAACTCATCAAACAGCTACTTTCCTCTGTACTTCAATGTGATACATATTTTGTCTGTGTGTGTATGTTTGAGTACAGCAGGATTTCCCTAACCATTGCTGTTTAGTCTTTGAGTTTTTCAATATTGTGGTTTGCTAGTATATTGTTTCTTTTTTTGTTAAACTTCTTGTACTATACTGCTGAAGACAGATGTTTGTCTGTTTTCAGCCCTATATGATTCTTGCTCTGTCTACAGGGAACTACATTTAAATAACAACCTGTTACGAGTTTTACCTTTTGAGCTGGGAAAACTGTTCCAGTTACAGACTTTGGGTCTGAAAGGTATTAGTACTTTTTCTTGGTATCCGTGCTTGTTTAATGGTATCGTTTCTGAGATGTAATGGCTGTAGACTGCTAGTTCGTAAAATGTTACTGAGTGGTAATCCCAGATGTAGCTACTTAAGCCACATTTATAAATATTGTTATTTAGGGATTACTTAAAAAAAGAACTAGTTTGGTGAAGCACTCCATATATAGAGAGGTTTGCTTCTCTTTCTGCAGAGTGAGCGGAAGCTTTCTGTTGCTTGGCTAGGGGTTGGATACAGTGCTGGTTTAACTAAAAAAAAAAAAAGTCAGCAGTTAACCGTAGGTATTCAACTCCAACCCAAAAAGGGAATGTGCTCTGTACTGCTGTGTAGGGTACCATGCCGTTTATGCAAGCAGCAATTTAAATCTTTTTCCAATTTTTTTTTCTCTGAACTGTATAGATTCTAGTTAAAAAATTGCTGACCTTGGGGGAACTCGTATCACAATATCAGTAGCACTGAGTGATACAATACCTCTAAACACTGTTAAGTCTCAAAAGTCTGTTTTTCTCCCCCTTAAAACCGGATAATTGCAATATGCGTTGTCTGTGAAAACTACAATCTGCTTCTGCGTTTGGCAGATGATAGACTCTCTACTTGGGTACGACTGGCAAATAAACTGATGGTGGATGTTTCACTCGTGTCGAGCAAAGCGAGCAGAGGTGGCTCCGGTGTTTGGCCTCATCAGCTCTGCCTGGGTGTTGTACCAGTTCTTCACTACTGTCAGATCCAACGACCACCCTTGGGGTGGTCAGTCAGAAGACAGACGCAGGAGGGAATGTGATCAACTTCACTAGAGCTGGTCACACATCTAGTGTTCTGTGGGATTGAAGACTGGAGATCTGAAACCTCTAAGTAGCTCATAGTAGATGCAGTATCTTTTCTCGGAGATGCCAGCTTTAAACACTGATATGTAAGTTCATAATGGTTCCGTATATCGTATTCAACGTTTCTGTAAATCTGTTTGCAGGAAATCCGCTTACACAGGATATTCTGAACCTTTACCAGGAACCAGATGGGACACGAAGGCTACTGAACTATTTGCTTGATAATTTGGCAGGTACTGCAAAAAGAAGTAAGTGATCATTCTTCAAACATTTATTTCTGCTGTGTAAAATGAATGTGATTATCATTTGTTGTATCTCTAAAATGTTCCCATAGTTTCAACAGAACAACCACCTCCAAGATCTTGGATTATGTTGCAAGAACCAGACCGTACAAGACCAACAGGTACTGTAACGCTTCTTTTTTTTTTATTTTTCCTCTCTGTTATAAAAGCTGTGGTTCTCTACTATCTGTTTAAAAATTTTTGATGCTTAAATTAACCAGTCATCTGTGCAGTGTTGACCAGACAGCTGAAGTAGTTTTATCTCAATTGGAACACCTGTTCCAGATTTACCCATCTTTTACTGTAAAGTAATTTCTTTTTAATTAATGTCCTCCTCACAGGAATTGAAACTGTTGTCACAATTAGTTAAATAGTTGAATTGTAGCAGGCTTAATTGAACATTTCTTGAAGAATAAAAAAAAGGAACATTTCCCAAAAATATAGAATCTTTTCTTTTTGAGTAACCAATGTATCATCTTTGTCTCAGCACTTTCCTTGCTGTTGGGATTCAGGTCATGTTTAATTGTTT
Organism: Burhinus bistriatus; assembly: GCA_013397275.1. Taxonomy (NCBI): domain Eukaryota; kingdom Metazoa; phylum Chordata; class Aves; order Charadriiformes; family Burhinidae; genus Burhinus; species Burhinus bistriatus. The sequence goes on along the minus strand of VYXH01009758.1, from coordinate 867,015 downwards.
ACTCATTTTTTTCTGCATGAATAATCTAAAATACAGCCTTTTTTATTTACCTGCACACCAAAAATCTTAGTATGTTTCTCAGTTATTGCAATGTCCTCTCGTTCAGGACTAATGTACATTACTTTCCCCTATTGATTTTATTTAGGCGGTTGCTTCAAAGATCATGATGTTAATGCAGCTTGTCTTTTGCTATCACTATTTATTTTCAAAATACTGGGCTTTGACCCCCAATCAGCCCAAGAGTGTTGCCTCAATTTGCTAAATCTTCAAACAACTGTCTTGTTTCTTTTTTCTGAGTTGTACTCCATGTTTGAGAGGAGCTCCCAGTAAGCTCCCAAGTATCTCATTATTGTACTGCAGGTTCCTTAGTGCTTCTTAAAAACAAACAAAAAAAACTCAACAAAACAAACCCAAAAATCCATGCTGCTGGATTACCTGTCAAATTGTCTCAAACTGTCTCATTATAGCTCATGTTCCAAATGAATACAGAGAGTAGAAGTTTCTTGTCTTTACACCTGAATTGTAAGCTTTTAGAGGTGGAAACGTTTTATTTTGCCTATACGTTTTCGTTGTGTGAAGGCATCCTTACCCTACCTATGGATCTGTTACAGTTGATGGTGGTGATAATTGAGGTAGATTTTAAATAATCTATTTGAAGAGTTTGCAAACCTTTGTATAGCTAGCAAATGGAAGTGTTCAAATACACTTACCTTGGTTTAGGCTTTTCACAGTAGAGCACCACTTAGTATAAAGTACATTTGTCTGCTATTTACTGCATTAACTGTATGAGGAGTGGGGGTTGGGATTTGTTTTCTAATTAAATGCTAGAAGACAGCTGCTGTAAGTCCAAACTTGTAATTTATCTTAGAAGGACTAACAATTTTTTTTGGTATAGATATATGTGCTGTGTTTTGGTTGAAGTTATGAATTGATAAATGTGCAGAATAAGAAAGTGAAGCACATAATTGTGTATGTATGTGTGTGTATATATGTATATATAGTTAAATATATCAGTGTGTAAGTAAAATTATTGTTCTGCAGCCTTGTTCTCTGTCATGTGTTACAACGTACTCTGTGATAAATATGCTACCCGGCAGCTGTATGGCTATTGTCCATCTTGGGCATTGAACTGGGAATACAGAAAAAAAGCCATTATGCAGGAAATCCTGAGCTGCAATGCTGACATCATAAGTCTTCAGGTAAAATATATACTGTTATTTCTTTTCCTTTCTATTCCCATGTGCTGGTTTCTCTACGCTAAATGTATTTACAGTAAATGGTCTGTTTTCAAAACCTTCTGAAAACAAAAGAAAAAAAGAAGTGGTGTTTAGAACGTTATTTGTTGCTTGACATCAAAAGAATGCTTTTCAGCCCACACAGTTGGAATGTGAACCAGCAGCTGCTGATCAAAGAAATGTATGTGGGGGTGTCTTTGTGCCTGCGTGTGTATGTGGGGCTATAATTGACACATTTTCAAATAAAAGGCTTGAGATAATCATAACTCTGGGGATTACAGAAATTCATTTATATTTTCTTAAAATAGGGATATTGCTCTCAAATTTGCATTCTCTAAGGTACTTAATTCTTAAAATTTTTTCCCTTAAATCTAATTTGAAAGTGATTTACACTTCTGAAGAATCTAAATAATATCAATCTTCTGTATTTTGCTAATAGTACATTCATGCTGTGCTGTCTTATAACTTCGTAGGAGGTTGAAACGGAACAGTACTACAGTTTTTTCCTGGTAGAATTGAAAGAACGTGGCTACAATGGATTCTTCAGCCCAAAATCTAGAGCTAGGACAATGTCAGAACAGGAAAGAAAACATGTTGATGGTTGTGCAATATTTTTCAAAACAGAAAAGTAAGTGATGTGTTTTGCCAAGCCTTCTATTGTGTTTTGCTCTCTTTCACATAATTTCTCAGGTCAGTCTATAGCTCAAACAGTTTGGCATTAGTCGCCCTTTTTGTAGCCAGTCAGCGTTTCTTGTAGAGCGTTCCTATGGTCAGGAAGAAAGGTCTGTACAAGAGAAGTCATCCTGTGTGTAACTATCAATAGAAAATTTTACCCTGAAGTTTTGTTTAAGTTGAAATGTCATTCTGTTACAGCAATGCAGGTTAGGAGTTCCCTAAATTGTGCTTCAGTCATTGAGTGTGTGTGTCCCAACGTTAGGTGTTAATAATGAAAAATGAAGCAAAAGTCTTACTTTCTTGCTTTTTTTGATTAGAGGAATTGATAATCCCTGAAATTGCTGAAATAACACCTCAGATGACATTGACTTTTTGGTACATCAGTCTTCTGATAAAGCAAAAGACAAGGCACTTAATATCACTACTCCCTTCTGAAAAAAAGCTATTATTGAAGAGTTGCAGCACTTACTGATTGTGTCATATTGTGCTTGTACAACTGTTTGGATATGAGGGTAATAATTTCCCTTCCTCCTCCTCCTCCTTCCATTCCTTTGTGTCCACAAGTAAATGTAGGTGCCAGGTCTGATACCTTTTGGCTTAGAAAATTTGTTTAGTCCCTCTCTATTAAACCTGCATCTTTGAACTAGAAACTGGTGCAGAATTAGAAACAAGCACTCCTTTTCTATATTTCTCAATCTCTCTCTCTCTCTCTCTGGAAATAAAATCTTTTAATTGAAACTAAGGTAGTATAAAATACGTAAAAATTGCAAGGAAGTGTGTATCCTTTGATTTCAGTTTAGGATTTTATGAAATTATGTGACTGGCTGAGATTTTCACATCATAAATGTGTTTGAGCTTTAATTAAAAGGAGAATTATCCATAACGTTTCCTTTTGTATCTGGCTGCTGAAAACAGTATGTGTGATGGTTCTCTTTCAGATTTACTTTGGTTCAAAAACATACTGTTGAGTTTAATCAACTAGCTATGGCAAACTCAGAAGGTTCAGAAGCTATGCTGAACAGAGTTATGACAAAAGATAACATCGGAGTTGCTGTATTGTTAGAACTGCGAAAGGAATTAATAGAAATGTCATGTAAGTCCTACTTAGTTTAATTTTTTAATGGAGCGTATTTTGTAAAGGAAAAAATTGACTTTTGTTATCGTACATCAGAGAATCTAGGTTCTCCAGATGAATATAACTTCACACATTGTATGCTCAGACAAATTTATTTCCAAAGAGGATTTCGGGAATAGCCATATTGCTATTTTTTTTCCACTTACACCTTTTTGCTTAAAAAGTACAAAGACTTGAGTTTGAGTGATTTTTTTTGCTTGACGTTATGTACAGGTATCAAAGAATCAGTTGGTGTTGTTATGTATCTGCATCATGTTAGCTTGTTATTTTCTTCACTGTCGTGCTTATACAACCTGTTTGTTTTGCCCTGTCATTCTTAATTTAGCAAATGTAAATTGGCTTTGTAAGTATTGCAGTGGGTACCTATTCAACCTGGGTTATATTTATCCAAATGGTATTTTATTAATTCGGATTCTAACAAACAAGACTTTTAAGAAGCACTTCTAGCAAGAGAGTTAAATTATAACGTGGATAATTTAAAATTCAGAACTCATTGCCTGATAAGATATGAGCCGTGCCTGTTTACCATCGCAATCTGAGGAAGACGTTTTAGAAAGACTCTATTTGCCTGTAACTAGGATTATCTGTTATTTATGTTAATTCACAGTATTCTTAGATACAGAAGCATTACCTATAACAAGATGGTCTGTCTGTTAATGGTCTTGAATGTGAAACACAATTATTCCTAATGCTTTATATCAACTAAAACACTTAGCAGATGTGAGAGGAGTTGTATGACCCTCTTAAATTAACTGATACTAACCTTTAAGTTATACTGATATTATATTTTGCTTTTTCCTCCCCTGAAACATCTTGTTTAAAATTCAATAGTAGTGTTTTCTGTTGTTGACCATGTAAGGTAAATAATTGCTTTTAAATTTTAGCTGGAAAGCCACATCTTGGGATGGAAAAGCAGCTAGTTCTTGTAGCTAATGCACATATGCATTGGGACCCAGATTATTCTGATGTGAAGCTGGTTCAGACTATGATGTTCCTGTCCGAGGTAAAGAACATTATTGATAAAGCTTCTCGTAGTCTCAAACCTGGTGTTTCGGGAGAACTTGGAACCATTCCACTTGTACTGTGCGCAGATCTCAATTCTCTGCCAGACTCTGGTAAGAGTTCTATTTTTTTTTTTTTCTTTTTGAGTGTTTCAAGTGTGTAACAATTTAGATTTTGAAGTCTGACTTTTTTAAAGGAGTTTTCAACTTAGAGAATTTGTTGTTTGATATCATAAGCTCTAAAGTTACTAAGAAAATAGAAGGAAGAGAGAAAAGACGTAACTGTTTCTTTTGTGAGCATCATTATTGTCTGTGCAGTAGTACAGCTGTGTCTGGTGCATCAGAAGCATTTTCGTTGTTACCTTACAATGCAGGAATGGAAAGGAAAAAAATATCTTCCAAAAATGACTGGAAACATGAGTATATTGCTAATAATTGGGTTTTCTTAATTTTAAGTGTGAGAAGATAGGTTCTTCTCTTTAAAGTTGCCACCATATAACTATTTTCTGCAGCTCAAATGTTTTAGGGCTTCTAACATTCAGTACATCTCCTACTAGAAGGGGGTTCTTCAGAGCTCTTTATTAATACACAAGCTTTTTTTTTTTGACTTGGTGGCAACTTTATAAAGTGCAAGAAAAGAACAGAGTCAGTGATCGCCGCCTTGGCTTCCTCGGGTACCCAGCTGAAGTGCTGAGCTCAAGAGCCATCCTTCCTTCTTATTGCTAGTTGTTCAATATAATAATCTCCATTCCTGGTCCCTCTTCCTTCTGGCCTCTGCTTGGCAACTCTTAACATCTGTTAGGGATGACAGAAGCAGTTACTGCTCAGCAGTACTGGAAATCTGATTCTTTTTGATCCCAGGAAGGCAAATATCACTAGTGGCTATTGCAATAGCCAGTTCATGTGTCTGACTGTGTCTTCGGACCAGCTAATTGCTTCTTTTACCTTCCAGAACCTTAACACAGCTATTCTGAAATTAAGAGGCGTGATCGTAGTTTTCCAGGACACAAATCTTGACAATTTGGCTTCGCAGCCTCTTTAAAGTTAACTTCCTCTGAAGCAGTGTTACAAAAGTTGCCTTTTACCAACATTTTAGCCAAAGAACGTTGAAAGCCAAGACTTGAGCACAGAGACGAGGAGAGAAGGAAGCTGCCTATCTAGCATCTATATAATTTTACTTCCAACTCTTTTCATCTCCCCCCCTGCCCCAGTCTGTTCCTTATCAACTTTCTTGTTTTTTCTAATGATAGCATGTCTCTTTGTTCTAGGTGACTTTGCTCTTGACATAAATATACATTGTCTTGCAATTTTTAAAAAGAACTACCGCTCACTGTATTGTATATGTGTTTATAGTTTTGCTTATGTAAAGCATAAAGTTGCTTTTATGACTCGAAGTACCTACACGCTCTTATTTGCTGAATGCTTGTTAATAACCTTCTTGTGTGTATGTGTCTCTCCTAATAGGTGTTGTTGAGTACTTGAGCACTGGTGGAGTGGAAACAAACCACAAAGATTTTAAGGAACTGAGATACAATGAAAGTCTTACTAACTTCAGCTGTAATGGAAAAAACGGAACAACAAATGGAAGAATTACACATGGTTTCAAGTTGAAGAGTGCCTATGAGAATGGTCTAATGCCTTATACAAATTACACATTTGACTTCAAGGTAAAGACCTGGCTGATATTTTGGAAAAGTTTTCCACTTTGAAGTTTAGCTAATGTGATTTGCTGTATGAAATTGTGTAACAAATAAGTTAATCTGTTTGGGTAGCCAACAATAAATTCACCGGGTTTATATTTAAAACATAGCAAAGTAGAGTGTACAACAGTTCAGTCACCTAGAAACCAAATTTTGCCTTTTTCTTGTTAGTAACTTGTAATAGATTTGTGAGAATTGGGATGCTGCTAGCCTTCCCTGTAAATAGGAATATTCTGTATTTTAATACTCCAAGCTAAATGAAATTGTACAACAGGGGCACTTAAGCTGTCAACTGCAAGGAAATAATCCATGTCGCTCCTGGAAAACTCTCAGCGCTCCGTTGCCCAGGGAAGCAAAGATAGTTCTTTTCCTCTTCAAAATCAGAGAAATGTGATTTGAAGCTTTGTAGGAGGTTGGAAATTACAACCCACAGAAGCAGAGCAGAAGTGATACTTTTTCTTTTGTTCTCCTAATTTCTATTGAGCTGCCCATGGGGTATAGGAAGCAGAAGCCTCCAAAGCTGATAATGTGCTGTGGAGAAGGAATGGTAGCATTTCACTTACTCGTCATACTGAGCTCACGTTTTCTTTGGAACAATAAGTTGAGTCAAGAATATATACTAATAATCAATTTTCTTTCTCTTATTTTAGGGTATTATTGACTACATCTTCTACTCTAAACCTCAGCTAAACATACTTGGCATTCTTGGACCTTTGGATCATCATTGGTTAATAGAGAACAATATAAGTGGTTGTCCACATCCACTCATCCCTTCTGACCACTTCTCACTTTTTGCACAACTGGAGCTTTTGCTGCCTTTCCTGCCTCCTGTAAATGGAATCCATCTCCCTGGCAGGAGGTAGTCAAGTACATTTTAGAGGGAAACCTCAATCTAACTTGTACAATTGTAAAATCTGAATATAGAGGAGTGAGGTATGGCCAACAGGGATTTTTTTTCTTAATAATCTTAATCTTAAATCTAATTACTTGCTAAAGACATAGTAAAAGCCAGGTGCTATCAACAGACACAATTCTGAGCCCAACATACTTTGTATACTGTTCAACGGCGATTGGTGCATTTGCACCTTTCTTTAATACGTTACAATTAACCTTCCTGTTTCTTTTATCCAACGTCACATTTTCATGCCTTGAAATAGGGAATTGTTATACAGTATATTCTCTTTGCACAGGTATCTGTAGCACTACTTTTTTGAGGCCAGTAGGAACATCCACAGAACATTCTTCCGTACTTCACTCCCTCCTTTTTCAGACTTGTTTGTAAAATATAGAATTTGAATTTAGCCTTTATTGATTGTATATGAACAACAGAAAACCTGATTTATGAGATTTTGTACTTTAAAAAAAGAAAAATCAGATTTGGGAAATGATTGTATTGTAAACTAAGGCTAAATTTTTATCTGTTTTCATGTGTTATAAAGGCCAGCTTGTAAAAGAGGTTGTCACAGGTTTTCTCTGCTAATGATTTGCACTGTTAGGGTTTCGTTAGCCCTTTTGTACTACTTTTTATGTTCAATTGAGAACGTTGCTTTTAAAATCCAAACCTATAAAATCTTAATATCTTACAGAGATAACTAAATACATTCTGTCTCTTTCTGATTTAAAAAAAAAAAGAGAAAAGCATAGAGTTCTCGCAGAACAGATAAGCTAAGCAGTGAATATAAGTAGACCTGTATGGATTGAAAGTTATTGCTGATGTGTATACACTCAGATATTTTTCTCATCTCTAACTTTTGAAGTAAAATTTAGGGATACTTGTGTACAGCTTCTTCATTTCTCTTTTAAATACTTGTCCTATCTCCACTGTGCCTGCTTAAATTTGTTCTCAACTAGCACTGCCTGTGCATGCAGAGAGATCCTGTGCATCCTCTTTTATTTTTTTAAATAATATTAACACTTGTGAAAATTTTATGAAGATACTTTTGTATAAGCTGTGGCATCTTTTTTTCCTTTGTGAAGCATTGAATATCACACTTTTTGAACATGTTCAGGTTATGGGTACACAGTTTCTAGCTTCTAATACCCATGCACTGCTTCTTTCAGTGTCATTGCACAGTGCTGTCTTTCCCACTAAGAATTACTATCATGTGAATTCTCTTTTGTTTCAGCGTGTTCCTCAGTTTCAGAAAGTATAATTCCTTGAAGAAAAAAAAAACCAACAAAACCCAGCCCTACATTTTCTATTGATGAAGCAGTGTAAAATAAATGCATTTTCAATACAGGTCCCAAAGACAATTCTTCAGATCATTTTTTTAAAGTGACCAAGTCTTATTTTAAAGTGTCAAGCAAGACTAAAGTTATAGTGTACCCTCAGTGCCATTTGTGTCATGGAGCCAAGTATGTAACAGCTTACAAATTTAACTTGTCTATTTGTATCCTAAAAGGGAGAATTTATCATCTCCTTAAACTAATACAACTTGAATAATCAATGTAAAAAAAAAAAATAAATAAAAATATGGAGCTAGAGAGCTTGGTCTTAAACAGCTTTTGTTTCAGCTGCGGGCAGGGAAGCAAAAGGACACTGAGCAGTAAGAGAAAACTTTCTAAATATTGTGAATTTTTATATATAAGAGAGTGGATTGGTAATAATGATTCAAAATTTTATTGAAAAGTAGTCGGCACCTGAGTGTGCTCAAACCGTTCTGTTTAAAGCTGAAAGTAAAAACTGCAAACAGTTCGGTTATGTAAAATGTACATTTTAAAATTTCAATAGGAGGAATTTTGATCTTGAATCCTTGTCTGGGACCTGATCTCTTGGGGTTATTTTGTTTTGGTTTTAGTTGTGAAAACACCAAACATGTCCAGTTTATAATCAGTACATTGAAATGCTGGTAGTATTGCTGTAGTAGACTTAATGCGTAGTGTTATTTTTTTTCCTGTTTGTTTTTTTGGGTTTTTTTGTAAAGTGTGAATAAAAGGTGTTTTACTCATGTTTCCTTAATGATGTCTTGGTAATGTACATCATGACAATTTCCAGTGGTGATGAGCCAATTTAGCTTGTCAAACTGAGCAAACTATTTTTCTTTTCTGATTATCTGGATTGTGTAATGAGTCCAGAAAGCTTTACAGAAGGGGAAGGGAAGCACTTACTCATTTTGTATTTCTTAGAGGGGGATAATTTACTTTAATAGATGCTGGAGCTTGAGTGCACTTGTTAGATTCTAAAGGTTTGAGCTTTATCCAATACATGTTCTCCTGTATTGCTTAGTCTTAAATATTTGAATTTATGACAGCGTGTTAAAATATGGCCCCTTGTGCTTTTGGAGACACAACTGTTCCTGCTTAGTCACCTTACAGCTTAAGGGTCCATTTAAATAACTGTTTCCTCCAGCTTTTATATTAGTGCATCAGGTCCCAATTGAAAACCCACTGAATACATTGAAGACACTCCTTTGACTTCACTGGGTTTTAACTGGACTGCAGCTATGACTCGGGGGCTGAAGGAAGGAGAAATATTTTGAATATAGGGAAAGACCAGATGGCACCAAAACAGAGCTGAGATAAACTTTGTCAAACAATCTTTCAGAGAAAATATATTCCTGTGTCAAACAAATCTAACTCAAAAGTCTCAATTTCCAGCTATAACATAGAATAAGGCAATAAACTGTGTCTTCACAAAATCAAAATGTTTGCTTCATAGTTTTTAACACAAAATGGTTATTTGCAATATTTTTATTCGAGGTGGCTTTGGGTGTTGCCATAACATACCTTCAGTGTTCTTGTTGTAAAAGCACATATAGCAGAAGTCACAGAACATCCTCGGGGTTGAAAGGATTTATTTAGGTTAGACCAGGCTTTTTTCCACTCACAGTACAGTCAGCCATATCTTGTCTAGTTTTACTTACATTTACCAAGAATTCTGGGTGTCAAAAATGTAAATTGAAATATACCTTTAACTAAAGGAATTGATTAGAGTACAAGACTAATACCACAAGTTACTGCTTTTAACATAACACAAGTGTGTGTGGGGGAGAGCATATAAGTTGGTGGATGTTGTAATTATTTTGTCCTTTTAGCAGCTTAAAAAATAAGAAAAAGGGTAAATTTGGCTAGCATTTAACAAAACACTTTAAGAACATTAGATGTATGCGTCTTCAGTGTAACTTTAGCAGATCTCTCTCAAGTTTTGGGTTTTTTTTAGAGCAGACTTAAAAAGCAAACCATAAGCTTTTTTCTCAACCACACAAAACCTGTATGAAAGACAAAATAATTACAACACTGTTGGGGGGGGGAGAACTAATTACACTGTAAAACTTAGAAAATTCAGTTAACCGCCTAAGTAGCAAGCCTTTTTCATCCAGCCAGACACAGTATTTTTTAGTATGTTAACTGCTATTCTTTTCTTTTGGTTGCATAAATTTGTAATACTTAAGTGTCTTGGTATGTTTAAGTAGTGTCTAAAATAGAATATCTTAGTCTTTATTCACAGTACTTCTGTATAATGTGTAATGCACTGGACTAACTCTTGTTTACCATTCATGTAACAAAAACCAGCACATTATCTGCACTAAGCTCAAAGAATGTTGCATTTGTCTATAGGCAGCTCTTCAATAAGATAAATGGGAAACTGAATATGGTCTGATGGTAAACAAGGGCTTTTACTGTTCTCTTCAGTGGAACTTTCTTCTTGGTCAAATTTTAACTAGTTAGTATTATATTTATATACAGGGTCTTCTTTTTCTTTACCAATGTATTTTCCTACTCATAGCTGACCAATAAATCCAATATCTGTTTCAAACCTTCTTGAAGTCTAATTCATATTTTAACTTAATTCCTAAAGCTTTTCCTGAAGACTTGCACATACGGCCAAAGCGAGTGAAGTGTGTTAGGGGTAAAATGGATGCATGTAAGAAACTGGATAATCCCAGAAGCACTTTCCTGTGCTTACTCTGGCTTTGTAGATCTGCAGACTTGAAAGCTACTTGAGTCACTTGGGTTTGGATTGCAGAGAGAAGTCCTGGATCGTGTGGAAAACCTGTGTCCAAACCTATTCAGATCTCAACCCAATGTCTTCATATCTGGCCATCTTCTGACCTTCCCAAGTCAGTCAGTAAGGTCAGTTGTGCAGTGGAGGGTCCACAGGTTTGGTCTGTGTCCAGTAGACCCCACTCCTTCCTTCCTCTTCTCCCCCCACCCCAGAAAGGCCAAAGTAGACTTGGAGTCTGGCAGTGGGAAAGGATTCAAAGATTCCATTAATTTATCGTAGAACAGGAACAAAGTGAAGACTTCTTGCATCTTTTTTTTTTTTAGGAATGAGATTCAGCTAACTCTTGTCCATTTGTTTTCATACCTTGTTCTTGCAGGGGGGAGGTTCTTCTGTATCAGAGTGTATGTGTAACAATGCAGACTCGTATGTTTTATATGATGTTCCCATCACTAGCAGTAGAAAACGTAAGAAGTCTGAGCGCACTTGCTGCGTAAAGCACTGAAACACACACGACATCTCCCTGGCACCTGTGTGTCTCGTCAGAGCTTGCGTTCAGTATGTTAGCACTGCTTTGCTTTGAAAGAAATTATCTAGTTCAGCGTTTCCATGAATACCACGCGCCCCAGAGTGTTCAGCTTGTTTGTAGTTTTAAAATTTGCTGTCTTGAAGCAGCTCTAAGTCCCCAACGGAGTGATGAGTCCATTCCAGACTTCAGCAATGATTTCTCTTTGGTTCTATCTCAGGGGTGAGATGTTAGTTCCCACCATCACGTTTGCAGTCTTGCCACTAGATGGTGCATGTAACACAGGCTTCATGTGCACAGAGAGTTAGCGTGAACGTATTTGAGAGTGCCATCCAGAAAGCGGGGTTTGTAGAATTGTTCTTGAGTGCTTGTGGGAATTCAGACCCAGGAACGAACCTTTTCCAGTGGTGGCAGTTGGTTTGGTAATGTCCACGCCAATTAAATATCGGCTGTAGAAATCCAGCTATTGTGATGGGAATGAAAATGACCTACGTGGTCCTCAATGGTAAAATCATTCTAGGGCCTTCGCTTGCTGCATTTAGTCTACTTAATGTTACGTTTTAAGATAAGTGCAGTTGTCACGTGGTTCCAAATTGGAGTTTTTCAGCACTTAAATATCTGCTAACCTGGCATGTAAGTATTGGCATAGCTATCTGCAGGGAAACTCTGTGCCAAAATTCATGGACAGCCTGGAGTCCTGTCCAGAGAGAGTATATGGAAAGTGGCATCTCTCACTCAAAGACGTGAGTTGAGCTTGTGCCCTGTCGTCCTAAGCCAGGTAGGATAAAATTTGTCTTTCCTTAATTTGCAGTAAAAACAACAGCTATTTTAATATAGTTGAATACAAAATGACTCTGGCCAGACTCCTAGTTACTGTTCCGTCGTACCCCCGTGTCCAGTGGCTCTTCGGTGATAGTACAGAGTTGGGTTTGTGCCTTATAGGGTGGGAATGTCCCAAATCCGTGCAGGTGGCTGCTTGGTATTTCTTTTGTACTGACAAGGGTAGAGCAGAGGAGCCATAAACCATCCGGAATTGAGTCCAAAGAGAGAGAGGGAAGCAGGAGAAACTGAGAGAAACGTAAATGGAAAGGGCACGATTACGCAAGGTTCATCAGGTGACCTTTTGGGAGAAGCTGTACTTCATTAAAGGTGAGTGTTCTGGTTACTTTCTTGCTTTTCATCTTCCCCTCCTAACCCAGAGGCACTAATTGTTGGCTCTCTAAATGCTTCCTCACTGTTTGCATGGAAAGCAGTAAAGCTAATTAAGCTATAGGGACCTTCGGTGCATTTGAATATTTTCTTATTCCAAAATAAGCCTAGTATTCTCACAGATTATCAATTTTTAAAAGATGGGAAGGTACGTTCTGGTTAAATCTTCCTGGTGTGTAAGTGAACAGTATTAATTTCTTTCAAAAATGCTAAATGTTTAGTGTAAAAAAATATATATTAGAGAAAATAAAACCATATATATACTCCTGCTGGGTTTTAATGACTGCAAAGATCTAAGTTTCAGCTAATTGTTCATAGCACACTTTTTTTTTTTTTTTTCCCCCCGAGTTAGTTTTTCTAGGGGTTTTTTTCTAGGTTTTTCTAGTTCAAGGCACAGACTGCTCCCTTTGGGTGCCAATAGTGAATTAACGGCAGTTCTTCCACTGTGGCTAATGGTATTGGTAGCTCTTCAGAGGGTGGATTTATTGATTTTATTTCCTTCCTTCCTTTTCAAAAACCAGCATACCAGTTAATAGTCTGCTTTTTGGCCTGTTTTATCTGACGACCTGAGCTATGTGCTGGTTTTGCTGACCCTGGCAGCAAGACACCCCCAAGACACAGATTAGCTGGGGGAAAGCCTAGAGATGCACAAGGACTTCTTTTAACCACCTCCTCCCCTCCCACTGCTCCTAGATAAAGCACTGGGGGAGGAGAGTGTTAGGAATTGCGTCCGGGTTGCTCTCCTGAGCAGCGTGGGGTGAAGGGAAGCATCCTGCCTGGCATCGTGTCTGGCACTGTGGTGTTCCCCGGGACAGGGCTGTTGCCTCTAACGCATCGGTCACTTGGCGAAGCTACCCCTTTTCCTCTCGTTTAGTTGTTCTCTGCAGGTTTCTGGGCTCTGCGGGGGCATGAGGCAGGGTCCCGTGGGACACACGAGTGCTTCACAGTCGGCGTGGCTGGTGGCGTTGGGGTGCTGCAAAGCCAGTGCTTGTTAGACTTGTGGACTCAGGCGGGTCGTGGGGCACATGCTGCCATCCACGGAAAAGCTGCTGCGGAAATCTCAGAAATACGATTTGCGGGTTACCACGCAAAGGGAGCAAATGGAGATGTTTAATACCTGTCTTGGTTCACACCTCTGAAGACTGAGCTTCCTTTGCCTCAGTGTGGTCATGAGTTTTCCAGAGAATAATAGCAACTATATTCAGTAAGAAGTCTAGGTGCATCGCCCGGTGAGGTAGGAGCAAGGCAAACATGCTTATCTTTCCAAGTGCATTTTGATTTTCAGTTCCTCAGTTGACAAGTGTTTTCATTCCCTTTGCAGTGTTCTAAGACAGCGTGTAAAGGAGCTGAAGGTTTATCCTTCCTTAGCTCCTCCCTGAGAGGCCGTACCTCTGCGTTAGTGTGGGCTATCCCTGCAAACGCTTGCGCGTATTAAACTAGAAGGAATTCTGGCGTCAGTTTAGGTAATGGACTATGGGAAGGGCTGGGATAACTCTGGGTAACGTTTTCTCCCTTAGGTAGAATCCTTCATCCAGGGACTGGTGAGGGAGGAGGCAGATGAACAAAAGGTAGAAATCTGGGTCTCAGCCCCAGACAGCCGGCGGGAAATTTTCCATTAACTCCACTGGGCTTTCACTGGGGAAACAGATATTCCAGGAGTATGAAAAATTAAGTTACCACATGCGCATGTAGAACAGACTGTCTTCCCTGAGATCTATCCTAACCCACGGAACGACCAGGCGGGCAGGGCGAGTGTCTGACCTGCGGCACCACACACAGGAATTCACGTTCCGCTGAACTGGGTTTATATTTTTTGCTGGGTCCAGTCCTGAGTCTTTGTCATGGCTGTACAATTTAATTAATCTTTCACATTTGACAGTGTGAAAACTGCGGTTTCATCTAGTTACATCATCTTCAGTAGACAGCCACCCTTGTCGTTACATTTGTCTTTGTGTTACTCATGTCCTATAGGAACTATTGAAGTGAATAAAGAGAAAGAAGCCACCCAGTGCTGCAGCAGCACATGCTCCTCTTTTACCACTGCAATTCTTTGCTGGCTATGAAAAATCTGTTTCTATAACATTATTTTCTCTTACAGGTTTGGCTGATCTTACAAATCCTCCTTCTTCGCCTCAGTAAGAATTATTCCCATTCTATAGAATGCAAAAATAACTCAAAAAGCCAGTAACTTGCTGAAGGTCCAGGGTGTCCGGGCTGCGAAGCGGGTGACACCTGCGGTCCCCAGCTCAGGCTCCTCGGCTGTTTCTGCTCCCCCGTGTCCTGCAGGTGAGCGTCACCTCCCGGGAGGCGAAGCGTGCGGGAGGAGCATCACGAGGCTGCGATTGCTCTGCATTCAGGTGGGTCACAGGCTATGAGAAGGGTAGGTGGCCCTGTCCTGCCTGGAGTACCTCTCACGGCAGGTCGAGCAATGTGCCTTCAGTCTGCCAGGTGGGTTGGTTCCCTCCTTTGTCCCCAGTGGGAGAAACGTGTGCGGTGCAGCACTTTGTTTTCATAGTGATTTTAAAAATTCTCTAAGATTCTGAAAGCACTGGCTCCTTACATATGTCTGCAACGGCCCGGATCCAAAAAGATACAAATGTCTGTGTTGTCTGTTGAAGTACAGCGGAGCTGAAACAGCCTGGGAGCTAGTGCGGATCAGGATGTAAGTGCTTGTACCAGGAGCAGTAAAATCTTATACTCCAACTGTTTTATCATGATCCAAGCAGGAAACACTTCTCTAGAAAAAGAAAAGATACGTGTGACAAACTGCCGTGTAAACGTAGCCCTTGATACTGTTAATGAGAAAGGAAAGAATTCTAATAAAAGCTAATTAGAGAGTTCTGTCTGATAGCTGGGTCCGCACGGCCCCGCCATGCCTCAGGGTCTGACAAAGTTGTGACAGGTCCTATTAAGCATTGCTATTCCCGGAAGAGCAAGCAGTAAGGAAAATGGGAAACGCAAGACAATTTTGGAAAACAGTTTGAACTTCATTTGGAAATTAAATTGCTAGAATTGACCAAACGGCATTGGATGCAACAGAATTTGGTGGGGAGGTTTGGGGAGGGTTTGTTTCCTTGGCAATTTTGGCAGCAGTTGTTTTCGTCTTTATTTTCAAATACCAAAATTTTGAAGGGAATGGGCATCCCAAATTTCTACCAAGCCCGATGGGATGATATTTAAAAGTTGACATATTTTCCTTTCTATCCCATATCATTTGCAATGGACCATAAGAAGAAGGTTTTGTCTTTGGGCACAGAATCCAAAGATTTCTGCTGCTGGACTGAGACTACCAGGTAATTTTCTGTTGCCAGCGTTAGGCTTAGCGAGACATTTCTCTCAGAATCCTTTTGCTGAAGACAGTGAAATTTAATCAACTGAACAGATGAGCTTGGAGTGGGTTTTACTACCCTTGCTGTCACACACGGTGCTCCGTGCCTTCTGGCATATTGTGCCAGGAGCATTTTTACGGTGTCAGAAAAATGTGCAAAGACTATAGATTTTTGTCAGCATCTTTCTAATGAAAAAGAAAATTTTGGAAAAGGTTATACTGGGCGCCCCAGCTGCCAGCTACTGCCTCCATGGTAGCTACCTCCAGGAGCTACCTCCATGGAGCAGCTAGTGTGTTTTTGCCCACCTGAAGACTGAAGTCCGTGTTTCACTGGGTTTTTTGCTTTGCTTACCTGCAGCAAGACCCAATTTCTTCACCTCTCTTTAGTGGTAGAAACCATTGCCCCTCCCAACACTTCCCTACGACGCTGCTAGTCTTGGCTTTTGGATTCAGCTGTTACCCCTGTATGTTTTTCTGGTTGATGCTATCATATAGTTAAATAATTAATTTGGTTAATTATGTTTAGAAAAGGGTTTCAGGGTGGAGACCCAACTGGCTCATCTGCAGCCAGTTTATTGTGCAGCCCGTTCTTTTCTTGATAAATGATTTGATCTGAAGCGTAGAGGCAGCAGAGAAGTTTAAACTTCCATTTCCTATCTTTAAAATTACAAGGGGAGGGTGTTTCAGCACACCAGGGACCAGCCATCACTGTGGCTCTCGGGGACTGCCTAGAGCAGGCCATGCTTTATTGTTCTAAGGAAAGAGAAGAGACTTTGCAATAGATCCTGCTATTTGCTCGTTGCTGTAAAAAGGTTGGGAAGAGGCAGTGGGGAGGAATGTGTTTTAAATCCAGCTGGTACCCGCTCAGCCCTTCAGGGAAGCACAGCGCTTAATTTCTCTTGTATTTCTTTGACCCAGTTAGCGTTCCTGATCACAGGACCGTCTAATCCTCTCTTGAATCCTGCTAAATTTTATCTTGTTGGCATCCTGCAGCAATTAATTCCAGGAGCTGACCCTGCACAGCAAAGAAGGCCTGGTGCTTTCTCTCTGAATCGTCTGCTTTTAATTTTCCATCCGTGTACCCTTGTTCCAACAAACTGGTTTTAGAGCAGAGGCAGCGTCGAGCGTCTACGCAGCAACCGGCGTCCAAGGGGCAGGCTGTGCTGCCGTCCCTCGAGGGCTGGGGCTGCCTCGCACCAGCCGCACGGGGAGGAACGCCGCACGTCTACTGAGCAGCTTGGACATCACGGCGCCTCGGCCGTGCTGCGTGTCACCTCACAGAAGTGGCACTGGGATGTTTCAGGGAGTGGTGGGGCTGAACCAGACCTGGGAGCAGCAGCAGAGCCCCAGCTGCAGCTTCTCCAGCTTGGCCGTACCGGCTCTGCCTGGGCAGGAGCCGAAACTTGTTTTGCCATCACTGCCAAATTGCTGCTAACCACAGCGTCAGCTGCTCAGCCGTCCATCTGTCCTTAAACTGGGGTCCTGAGTAGGACCTGGGTGTTTCTGGATTCAAAACTGGGCATGATCAAGGCTGTGCTTATATTTGCCTACCCTAAAGACCAGGAATATTTTTGACTAACGGCCCTGGCTCTGCTCTGAGGACCGTGCTCAGGTTCCTTTGCTCTTTGTGCAAATCAGCCTTACTCTGAAGCGCCCAGCTAATCTCACTAATGAGGTTTGAGCGGCTCGTAGGCTCAGCAAGTCGGGGATGGCCGCTCTCCCTGTGTTCGCACGGCACCCAGCTGAACAGGACCCGGCGGGCAGGTGGCATTACTAACCTACGAAGGGCACCTGCGAGCAAACATCACGGTTTGTTCTGTGCAGTTTGGTACTTCTATAGCGTGAGCTGAGGGGAAACGCGAAGAGCATCTGGAGCAAAGTTGGTATTTCTCGTGTAATTGCTTTGGAGTCCAGATGCTCGAGATGTGGCGTCTGCCTCTTCTGAAGCTGAGCCACGAGCCAGGTTAGCTCCATCCGATGCTCCACCCAGTGAGCTGGAAAGATACAAAACTTGCAGCCCAGCACCACTGGTATAAACCAGAAGCCATCTTCTCTCCTACGTACTTGTGACCAAGGGGAAAATAACAAAACATTCAGCGAAACTCAACTTGCAGATGTCATGTTCCACCATCAGATGAGATGTGGCAGGCTCCCTGCTGGCTACTTCTGCTTTCACCTTGTGTGACCACCCCGCTTTGCAGAACAGAGACTTGCTGATGGCAGAGGGGAAAAGTCACTGCAAGTTGTGTGCAGTGCCGGCAGAGAAAAGGTTGTGGTTAACACAGGGGTTTTGCTAAGCTCACAGCAGGCTGATGGGCTTTCAGCTAGATTAATTTAAAAGACAAGAAATGGTTGACAAAATGCTAACGCAGACAAATAAATAAACTAATAATTTGATTTCCCTCATCAGCTGCTATTAGAAATCTGTGCTTTAAATGCAGCGGAAAATTATTCCCATTACAAGCCTATTCCAAAGCACTTAGGGGCTCCCTTTGATTTTAAATGGCATTTGGTCAAACATTATGTAGCAACTAAATGGTATTCCAAAAACGCCCAGTTTTTCTACAGCTCCTCACAACAGTCCTCGGAAGTGTTGTCTCCGGGAGCATTGATTCCAGGAAGGCTGCCATTGCCAGGAACATTATATCTGTATTTACACAACATGTATTTTGCATCAGCTCTAGCTCATGCCAGGCAAATTAAGTTATACTTGTGAATCCCAAAGCACGGGAGAAGGCCACGAGCCCAAGATGTGGTGCTTCAGGAGTCATCACTGCTGTCAACTGTGGCCCACATAAGTGATGCCAGCCCCAAAAACACGTATGGAATCTGGTGAGCAAGGCAGAGAGCTGTGCTTGAATGATCTGACTCTCCAAATAGAAGCAGAAAAGCTTTCAGCCATCATTTCAGACCTCTCTTCTGCCTGTGGTTACAGCTGCGAATGCAAAACACTTTGCCGTTAATCATGTCGCTGATGGGACATACGAGGTTTTCATTCAAAGCTAAGGGATTCCTGCTTAGTCGCTAAATGCAGTTTAACTTCATTGTGCACCATTTGTCATTACTCTCCACCTAGGAAGGCTCAAAGTTAATTAAAATATGCCCTCAATAAGCAATTAGGCCCAATTGCAGGCAGTTCAGAGCACGGGGAAAGCCTGATGCACCATCCCCAAAGTCTCTGCTTTAAGCAGAGGGACGCCGTGTTATGCCTTAGGCTTGGGTCTGATCCCCGTAAATTAGGCACCATGTTTTCTCTCTGAGCTTGAAGAGTCGGATTTTTTCTTAAAACGTAAATAGCTGCTTTTATCCTAACTTCAGAGCTCACATTTAAAGACGTTTTTAGAAACTGCCTTTGCTAACCTCACTCACGCGCCTCCTGCATCTCCCTGTTCTTGTGCAGCCCTTAAACCTGCTCCAGCTTGTCTCTGGTCACTGTGTTCCCTCACTGAGAGACCTGTTTGTGACCTACCCCTGTCTGTGATCAGGTTGGGCTGGCTCATATTGTAGCTTCAGATCAACATCTATCTTCCCGGCTGTCCGTGTTGGCAGGGAGAGGCCCCTCCTGCCGTGTGCTGTGCCTGCTGGAAGAGTTTCGGAGCTGCGTCTGCATTGTACAAGTCTAATCATCAGACCCCATTAGCGAGGCTCACAGACCTGTTGCTTCCTCACCTTTGGTTTGAGATGATCGGCATCCTTGTCCTTTAAAAGAAAAGCATTTAAGGAAAGAGCGGGACAGTTTTGTTTCTACCTCACTGTCTCTGGTTTGTAAATTCTGGTCGTGATTTTCTGTGTCCAAACGCATTTACTGTTTGTAGTGGTAAACGGCTGCATGATCATGCAAGCAAAATTGCACGTTAGCCCGCAGATTGCTTGTGAACTGGTTGCGAAGGCTGAGACTGAAAACTGCCACTGGGATTTGGATACCAATTCCCCACTCAAATTAATCCAAATCCCTTCGGCAGTTCTGATGATCTCAATAAATGAGGATTTTCTGCCAGTGACTTCAAATGCAGAGGCTGCCATGAGATTGGCCATGGAAGCAACATGGCTTTTATCTCACTCCGTGACCTAAATTCCTAGATAAGGTATTCTTTCTTGTCTGGGAGCACTTCTGCAGGTTTATCCCAACTGGTGATTCCTCAACCACTCTTTTGTCTGGAGGGAAAGAGGGACAGCACTTCCCAATGGCCCTGGGTGTATGTCCATGGGGCAATAGTCACCAAAGGGGGGAACAGGGAGAAGAGTGCTGTATAACTACACGCCATGTCACCCCATCCAAATGCATCCCATTTATTTTCCTCTGACAGGACTTCAGGCTCCCTCTGCAGCTCTCGGTCACCTTCTGGGGAGCCCTCGGTGGCAGGGGAGCAGCGGGGCTGTGACAGCAGCCGACGCTGGCAGCAGTGGGGCGAAGGGGCTGCCCCCCATGCCGGCTCCGAGCCGAGCCAGCCCGGCATGCACCCGCGGGAGGTGGCTGATGTTGCATGGCTGCAAAACTGCCTTATCCTGGGAACTGTTGCAGAGTTAACTGCCCAGAGGTTTCACAGGGGCTGATGTGCTCGTTCCCCACAAAGGCGATGGTGGAGAAGGTGAGGGCTGTGCTTTTCAAAACTCCGTTTACCGAAACCTGAAGGGTGCCTCCCAGCATCCCCATCCTACCTCTGTTTGTTCCCCTCTTTGCTGCATCCCAGCAGCTTTGGCTCCACACAAAACCCACTTGCTTGAGGGGAACCTCCGTTTTCGTTAAAGAACACCTTGTGCTCCACAAACACGTAGGGCTCTGCTGCTGAGCAAACCTGGGACCGCTGCTGCACTTATAAATGTCCCCCAGCCCTCCACCCAGCCCTGCCGTTCGCCCCAACCCCATGGACCATGGTTCTGCTCCCTGTCCTGCATAGGAGGAGCTGGGGGCTTTTCCCAGGGTGTCCTGAGTTGCCGCTCTAACCCGCTCCTGCACCTCTTTGCTCCGGGTATTGAAATATTTGGAAAGCCAGGAGCAGCAGGAATGGCTGAGCTGTGAGCCCCATGGCTGGGCTCTACGGCACATGGGTGTTCTGGTCCCTGCCCGCAGGTTTTGGATCTCTAGGGAGCTCTGCTGGAAGAGTTGATGGGTTTCAGGGTTTTAGAGACTCACAGGATTAGGTGGCAGCTGAGAAGGAATCAGAGTGTTGGGCATCAGCTGCCAAAGGGGTGAGGTGTGAGGGCCCTTTCGTGCCTCTGCCATGAGGATGAATATTTTAGCTACAGTGCTTGTCCCAGAGGAACCTGCGGGTGCACAGCATGGCTGGATTTAAGAGAAGCAATTGCTCTGTAAAAATTTCTTTCCTTTGAGGGTAGCAGAGCACTGGAACAGGCTGCCCAGAGAGGTGGTGGAGTCTCCTTCTCTGGAGATATCCAAAACCTACCTGGATGCATTCCTGTCCAACCTGCTCTGGGTGACCCTGCGCTGGCAGGGGGGTTGGACTAGATGATCTCCAGAGGTTCCTTCCAACCCCGGTGATTCTGTGTGATTCTGTAATTGCCTGGGTCCTGGGCACAGAAGGCTTGACCCTGACAAGACAGAAAAGCTTTGCAAGGTATTAAATGTGTAGGGAAAGCGCCTGGGAGCCGGCGCTGTCGGTGACCTGGTGGGGTGAGAGGGTGTTTGGGTGGCGAGGCATAAGCTCGTGTGCTGTGGACAGGCCCTGCACTGAAAATAATCACCTGTGGTTCTGCAGTAATGGAAACAGCAGCTCGATGTAACGGTTTTATTTGGTTTCTCTGTCAAAAGCAGCGATACATGCAGTTGGCACAAGACTTGCTAGGCATTAGTGTCATAAATATCCACACAGAGAGAAATTAAAATGTCAGCAGGGCAATGAGGACAAGCATCGCTTAAATCCCAGCGTTAACCTGAGAAGGAAGGGAAAGATGCGGAGGAGGCAGAGCGGGCTGGCACCTCCCCGATTCGGCTCTCTGCGTCGGCTCTAATAAATGCTGGAGCCGCCTTCGCTTTTGTTCTTGCTGTGTGGTTAGTTCAAAAATGAAGATGAGAAGCAGCTCAGCTCCATAGTGCTAATGAGTTTCAACAGGAGAAAAAATATTTGAGGTAAGAGATGTAAGAACGAGAAGTTCAAATATGCTCACCTTTTGATCCTTGAGTGTATTTACACTCATGTTGGTACCGAGCAGAAGCTGCCTTCTGATTTAGTCTGCTCGAGGGTGGTTTAGAAATCGCTTATGAGCATTTTTATAATTGCAGCTTTCCAGTGGTGTTTCCCATCTTAGCTAGAGTTGAACAAACAGCCTGGTCCCTCTCCTCTCCTCTGTGCCAAAAGATTTATTCCTAGTAGTAGTAATGATAATTGTACTGGTATTGCTTTGCAGTTTTCTCACCTACTTCTCTTGGGTGGCTACGGAGAGTGCTGTACCAAACGCAGGTGTGTGAGGTTGTCCTGACTGCAGGAGACCGTGTCTCTGGATGGAGATGTCTCCATGTGGCAGCGAGGGATGACCATGGCCATGTGCTCACCACACCACGCCGGGATCTCACAGCAATACCGGAATGCTTCCCTTCCTACAGTCATCCCATGTAGCATTAACATCAACTGAATTGTTTTATATATGTGATGTGCTGGATGGTCGCAACACGCACACATCTTTTTTTTCATGTTTCAGTTCTCACAGGCGAAGCACAGTCAGCGTCGTGAGTATGGTCAGGTAGGTGAGAATACAGAAGCACGGATATGAAGGGAAACCCAGAAATTATTATTTTACATTCAGGTCCTGCGAACGCCAGCCCAGCATCCTGGGGCTGCCCCTCGGCCAAAGCTGCTCTCCTCGTTGTGCCGCTGAGCCTGCAGAGCTGCCTGCGAGCTCCTGGGGCTCCTGCACCCCAGCACCAAACCCGGTGGGTGCCTGTGGCCGTGCAGCCTGGCTGGTGTGGGGGCGACAGGGCAGAGACCAGCGCCATATCTGGTTTCTTTAGAGCTGGCATCGCAGGTTGTCACAGCTCCATGACAGCCGCAACACTGACTCCTTTCTCTCCTCCTGCCCAGGGTAAAGGTAACAGGGTTGTGCCAGGGTAAGCAAGAGGAAAATCCCCACCCGGAGGAGTTTTAGTATTCTTCATGCTGCCCTCTAGCAAATCCTCACAAAAGACTTCTTATGGGTTTTTTGAAGATAGTTCCTCATGGTACTGCACTAACAGGTGACCTATCCAATGACATTCTGGTGTTGACGCAGTGATCTATAATGGGTCTCCTAGTAAATGTGTATGTCAGAGAGAGCACGTTTAGCACTGTCCAAGCATCGGTCAAAATGTTCCTTTCAGAATAACCGTACCCAGGCGTAAGCAACACCTGGCTGTTTGGCATTTGCTGGAAAACACCAGTAGTTTGATGTTCCTGCAGATCTCTTCTCCTCCAGAACTAGTGAGGTTTCTATTCTCCAGCTTTTCTCCATGCTCAGGGCAGTTCTAGGCAATAGGTGGGGGGAGGTGCTTTATGAACCGTTACCTTTCCAAAATGAGAATTAATTGCTGTTTCCTTACTGGATGAGACTCTGAATGGTCCCTTTGCCCACTGATGAGGGATATGATGGGTCACAAAAGTCTGCCTGACTTGCATGCACATTCAAGCCATGTTTTCTGTGTAAGGAGTCTGGGGAGAGCTTCTAGAGCACAGGGTGGTTATTTCTTGTGAATAAAATTATTCTGAGCAGCTACTTCTTCACACTTCAGCAATGGCTGGGAGCAAACAAGCTTTTACCTTCGCTTCTTTCCAGATATATCTGTG
The DNA here is from genome assembly GCA_013397275.1 of Burhinus bistriatus. Lineage (NCBI taxonomy): Eukaryota > Metazoa > Chordata > Aves > Charadriiformes > Burhinidae > Burhinus > Burhinus bistriatus. The sequence continues at coordinate 843,489 of VYXH01009758.1, read as the reverse complement.
CTCTGAAATCCAGTTATGGATCACAGCTTTTTTAGCTACCTGAAAGCACTCAGAGTATCTCTGCTTAGTGGGGACATCACCCGTTACATTTTTGTCGCATTCAGAAATCTCTCTCCCTTCTTTTTCATCAGTGTCTGCTGTATTGAACCAACAACTCTGCTTTCCTACAGGGCAGCGCAAGACTGGGTTTCCCAGCAGCTTCCCTCTGCCTGAGAACGGCGATGGCTCTTCACCGGTAATGAACGTGGAGCCGTTTTCTTTCTGGCTCTGGTTACTCCCTAAAACTGCTCCCTCATCTTTTCTGGGATACTTCAGCTCTGAGCAGACTGCTTCTTTCTGCACTGGTCTTGGGGAGGGAAGCCTTGGAAAACTGAACATTCGTGGCAAATTGGGTTTCCCTGTGGCTTTTTCTTTCGTGGTTGGGGGATGAAGTTCACTGTTTGGGGAGGAAGAGTTGCACTGCGAGTAACCAGTGCTGGAGCTTTTACCGTACGAAGAAGCCTTGGAGGAGCAGAGCTTTCCTGCATGGGTGTAAATCTGTGCCAGGGGGTCCTCTCTGGACCAGAAGTTGGCTTCTGCAGGTGTGACTTTTCCCAGAGGCACCACATTTGAGATTAAATTGGTCAAGTTACATTTTGATGTTTCCTGCTGTGACTCCCCAAGGGATGGAGACCATGATCTGTTGTCAAGGGTCTTCAGGGTTTTTCTGTCCTGAACCTTACGGATGCTTTCAGGAAGGCCTGGGAAGGTGGGTCTGGCGAGGTGGCAGATGGATTGAATGTAATCGTCGCTGGAGTACGAGTCTGGGCTGGCTGCAGTGCTTCCAGTCCGCTTCAGGTTGCTGGTTGAATCTTCCATCGCTTCCTCATGAGTTTCACGTATGGTTGGGAGAGGCTTTGAAAGACTCAGTCTTATCCGGGGTGCCATGGCTGCAAAGAACAGACCAGACATGGTCAGCATGTGAAAGCCAGGTGAAATTCTCAGCTTGTTTCTGTGAAGTCCATGCTACCTGAGCCACCTCATGTTTTCTTCTGGCAAAGAGTGGTGTTTACAGAAACTGCATTTCAAAAGTTTGCTGGCAGTACTTTTATATCCATGGCTTCATAAAGAGCCTGTATATACAAAAGAAGCCAAGTGATTAAGTGCGGTAGAAAATAAAAGCTTCATTAAAGGGATCAGCAACGGTTCCCCCTTCTGAAGCAATGCAAGGGGTCAGCAGCTGGAGCAGCGTGGTGGAGGTGCACCAACTCGCCTCACTGTCCGGGTTGTGGCAGCAAGGGACAAACTACCCTCCTCATTTAATACTCGGCTGGTCTGTTTGCTGCAACAGGGCTCTGACTTCGGGTTGTGTCTGAACAGGCAAGAGCTGATCTCAACAGCAGAGGAGCTGACCTACTCCCACGGGGAGCATCACGGAAATAGTGACATTACTGCTGATCTCTTCTAAGAAGCTGTAGGTGACAATGTACAAGCGTGTTCATTTTCGTCTCTGCCAGCGGTTCATGAATGTAGTTATGGAGTGGTAAGTCCTTCCCTGAACGCTTATGTAGAGTCAAAGGGATTTGATTCATGTCCTTTATATTCAAATAGTTATCCTTAACTCTTTTCAGGATGGATTTCCATCAAACTGCTCCCACTAGTCAGGTAAACCTCTTTTACAAATATTTCATGTTGCAGTATTTGCAAACTGTACTGGGGGTTTTGTGGTGGTTTTTTTTTTTCTTTTTTTTTTCTCAAAATACTCTTCCCTGTGCTTTGCTTATCTCCCCTTCTGGCAGAAATGACCCCATAGCCTGGATCAACTTATTTTTTTTTTACTATTCCCTTCCAATGGAATTTGTATGTGAATAATCTGCTGACACAATGTAGCTTTGTTGTGTGATTAAACACAAAAGTGCTTTGCTAGCTATTTTAGTGCCTTGCTTGTCATTGCTGGAAATAAATCTGGCTTTGTTGAACCTCCCTGCCAAGCTGCGGATCACATACGGAGCGCAAGTGAGCGGCTCGCGCCGAGCCCAGGGTAGAGCTCGCAGGGTCTCCATCCCTCCCCCAGCGGCTGCTGGCTTTTACTGGTTTCCATCTCAGGTGCTATTGGTAAAGTCAGCCAAGCTGGGATTTGCTGAACTGAGAGCAGGAGACACTTGCTTTAAACCTTATGGCCTTTTAATTTCCCTTTCTTTATCCTGTCTGCTCCTTTCTTCTCATTTCTTCAAGCGTTAAGAAGGCGGCTTGCTCCTCCGCCTTCCCTCCCACCCCTTGCCCGAGCTTGGCAGTGTGAGCCCCCGGGCCTGCTCTGACCCCGGTGCCGAGGGGGCAACCAGATGTTTCGGATAATGTCGTGTTAACTTACGACAGTGCTAATCGTTAACTAACTCCTGTTAACGTGCCCTTCCTCCGGAAGGAAATTAAATTACCTATTTACAGTAAAACTCTTCCGATGGGATGGATGGGTTCCAGCCCGGGTGTGATCCCCTTCACCTTGGGCACCGTGCCGTGCTGAGGTCACCTTCCCACCTGGGACCCCCCCGTCCTGCGGCCTCCCCTCCCAGTCATGCTGGGAGCATCGCCTGCTGCGGTCATCCTGGGTCCTTCCCAACAATATTTGGGACACAGCCCGCCTCCGGCTCCCAGCTTTTGCGACCCCCTCCCCTTACCTGCGCTGCTGCCGGGTGCGGAGGGGTGGGCGGCTCTCAGCTCCCCCGGCTCCCACGTCTCTTCCCCTGCTCTCTGCCTCCCTGTTTTCAGGACAGAATATGTGCTGTCTAAAACTAACCCGAGCATCAGGCTCCCTGCCTCCAGTCAGCTGATTCCGCTGCCTGTTTTGTTGCTGTTGCTAAATATAGCCCGCTGGCTGCCTGCCCTGCCGAGAGCCCGCATCTGGCAAACGCCGTGTAGCATCGGGACAGCAAACGGGCACCGGGGAGGCAGGGCCATCCCCTCCCCAACAGGACGGTCCACACCAAATCCCTGCTGCTCCACTGCTTTATTGTATTTCCCCCCATGTGAAATGGGAGTGCGGTGCCGTGGTCGTGCCGCAGGAGGGGCTGCCAGTGCTCCGAGCTGGGGGGTGTGAAAAGAGGAGCCATTGTACCATCGCTGAACGGTGAATCCTTAGATTTTGAGCTGCTTTTGCTCCGTCTCTGCCTTATTTCACGAGCACATCCATGCCACTTCGCCAGGTTTGCCCAAGAGAGCCGGGGGGTGCTTGCAGCATCGTTATTGCCGCCCGCCTCCCTCCCCGCTCCCGGTCTTGTGCCGAGCCGTGCACCCACTGCGGAGACGCAGCGGCAGCCGTCCCCGCTGCCGCACCGGCAGCCTTATGTCCTGCCCTGGGGCTCCGCTCCCCTAACCCCCCTCTCCCCGCTGCCCCCAGCATCGCCCCGTTTGTGTTTCGCTGAGCTGGCGCCTGCCGAGCGAGACCACACAAGTGCGTTACGGCAAATGGCTTTGCCGGGAGGAGCGGCCGACCTTGCGGGTCTCTGGGCAGCAGGGATTCGTCTCTGTTTTCTGGCTTATTAACATGCTGCAAACTGATGGCAATCCTGGTATAACTCCCGTATCCCTCTCGTAGCCTCTCTTGCAGCATCACCTTGGGTGGGGAGGTGGATCATTATTTTGCAGCAGAATCTTCTTTCTGCTTTTATTTCCTGGCACTGGCCTCAGAGGGAGCCTCGATAGCTGCGATTCGTTACCAGGGAAGAGCCACGCCGCACAACATCCCTGTGTGACCACGGACAAGAGCGTGACTGCGTTTCTGAACCTTGCTGCTCCCCACACCACCCGTCCTGAGCTGCTTGGAGGGATGGAGAGAAAAGCAGGAATCCTAGATTAAAAATCACTGCTTTTGTTTTAACGCAACTATTCTCAGTGTTACCAGCGTTCAGGCTGGAACTGGCTTTGGCTGCTGATTTGGTCACCCAAGCCCATGCTCATCATCCAGGTTCTTTCTTTATCTCCAGTGGAAAGAAATAAGGAGCTCAAAAGACTTGTGTGTTCCTTTGGGATATGGTTCAAAGCAGAGATTATTTACTTTCTGGAGACATCCATTGCTTAGCATTTAAATATAAAAGGTGTGCAAGTTTAAGCTGTTTGCCTGGACTTCTCATGCCAAACAGCTGAACTTAGCTGAAATGACCCTCAACCTTCACACATTAAGTTGTCTAACAGCAATGATCAGCTGCGATCATGCCGTAGTAACAACTTACAGCTTAGATTTCTCCTTCTTGCTTGCAGGCACCATAATTGCCATCAAATGGAAAAAAAACCCTCAGACCCCAGCTACTGTAAGCAGCTGCAGCATAAAGCTTGGGAAAGCCATTTCATGAGGAAAATGACTGATCTGGTAAAAAAATTCCACATTTGCAGATGCGCATGGATACGTTCTGTGTATAAAACCCTTTGAGATCATTGCCTTCTCCTGGGAAGTCCCTCCTCATAGTTGGAGACATCTCCTCAAAGGCCACGTGGTCTGATGGAGCAAGTAGAACCAGGGCCATGCAAGGCGCCGGGCTGGCCGTGGCCACCTCACCTGCGATGGCAGCGGCTCTGAGAGCAGAGGAGCTAGGAAAATATCATCTCCAGGGGAATATCAGGCTCAGGGTTGGGTTATCAGATGTCTAACAAGGTCGGGGCCTTTCCTAAAGCTTTTCCATATCATCATCCCTCTGTGTGGTTTTGGTGGTGTCGCAGCAGCCTCTGCGGAGACCTCACACCCCATGCAGAGAAGCTGCCCGAGAATCTCTGAAGTTCAAAGTCCTCACAAAATGTGCTTAGGTAAGATGTTTCTTTATGAAACAGCACTAAAACTATGGGTTTGTAATAAAGATCCTTTCTATCTATTGAAGTTAGTTTCTTCCAGAAGTCTGGTGTTATGGTAAGAAAATCACACTTGAATCACTGTTATTGGAATTACCCAGATAACCCCAGTATAAATTATTTGTTTTCTATCATCTTTTTTACGTTGTTGATGATATGATTAAAATATAAATTTAAAAAATACCAGATACAGCTTAAAAAGTAGCTATCATTAACCAAATATAAATCACAGCAATACCTCTTTTTTTTTTTTATCTCAACCACAGCCGTCCGGTTTCCTCCTTCATCAAGTGGTTGCTCAAAAAATGCTAATTAAAAAAAAAAGCACCTTTGAACACACGTTTGTCTCTTCACAAAACTGCCGTAGGTTTCTTCCAAGCACGTCTGAGGATGGCTCTGGTTAAACCATCCCGGTCTCCTGTACTTATACTCCCCGGAGAGAGCACGGTGAATCAGCATTCCTGAGTGCATGAAAACCGTAACCAAATGGGATTAATAGCAAAAGAAAACAGCAACAGCAGCGGTGCCCGAGCAGCTAAGGAAAACACGAGTTATTAGTTCTGCAAGGCTGGGTTGAGCGTCTGAGATCTAAATGTTGTGGAGTTATTTTTTGTTCGGTTTTCTGTTTGTTAGCTTTTTTTTTTTCCGAACGCTTCCAGTTTTGGGGGAAGCCTTGCATTCAAACAGCTTAGCAGAGTTGCACAAGTGGAACAGGCAGCTCTCCTTTGGGCATTTTTGAAGCTTGTTGATGCTCAGATAAACAAACCAATTAATCTTTGGGAGCCCTAAATGAATATCAAAGTCAATTCCCATTTCGAGTACTCTCAGGAAAAATACTCTTCATGCCAAACGGGGGCTCTGGGACAGCGGCAGTGCTGCTGCCAAAAGCCAACGTCCCCCTGATGGGGCACCAGCGCTGCCAAGGCTGCTTCATAAATAACTTTTGCTTTGGAACATTGCAAGGAATATTTATTTGGGCGGGATGGAGAGGGGGGAATCACCTTATGTTTTCCAAAGTAATGAATCTGTACAGAAAAGGTAAAAGCCCCTCCAGCCCGGTTTGGCAAGTTGATACCCCCCATGGGTGCCGGGGAGCTGGGCAGCTGTGTTGGCCTGACTGGCTGGATGCAGGTCAGACCTGGTGGCACCGATGTGACAGCTGAGTGATGCTGCATCGCTGCTCTGCTTGTGCCTGCGGTGACACAGCTGAGCCCTGGGCACTGGGACACAGGCATCACTGCCCTGGGCTGCAGTAGCAAAATCCCAGTTTGAAAGAAATCCCAGTTTGAAAGAAATCCTAGTTTTCGAGCTGCTGCAGTGGCAGGCTGTGCCTGCTGCCAAAACCGGGTCAAAAAGACACTAAACAGAAGGTTCATTCCCTTTACTTTCGGATTACAAGGTCTCCAAAGAGACATTTACGGTGCCAATTTCAAGTTTTCCCAGTAACCGGTAGAACTGTAAATTCACTTTTTTTAAAACTTTCTTTTCTCTTCTTTTTATTAAGCAGTTTTTAGCCTGACTCTCTGCTTCTGCTCCTCTCTGCCCTCTCCTCCTCCCGGAGCAGTCACAGCACCCAAAGGCACCGGCATCCCAAAGGGATGGCCATCGGCCTCGCGCACGTGGTCCTGCCACCCCCCTGCCTGCAGAAACAAGGTTTTTTGGTAAACTGGCAAATATTATGACCGGTGCATGATCGGAAAGTGCTGCCACATTGGTCCCATGCTGCGGGCCAGTATCTAAACTCATGTCAGAGCATGCCAGGAAGGCAGCGGCGTTACTGCCGGGCTTTGCCGTAGCGTTGGCTCTTGCCACGGATGAGGTGCAGGGTTAGCATGGCCCTGAGCATCTCCAAGCCTCAGTGCAGCGAGCTGCTTCTCTCTTGCATGTTTATCATTAAAAGTTCAGGAAAGGAAAACAGTTCGACCCAATTTCTGCCAGATTCCAGATGATTTGTGTTCTCTAATTATATCCCCCAGCCCGTTAACCTCCCGTGTATTACAGCAAGCAGCAGCTACAGTACGCAGCAACGAGATTCCCGTGAAACATTAATGAGCTGTTTTCGTATTAACTAGACAGAGCTGGGTTAAAAATGTCGCACCCACAGCTGTTGCCTTGACTGCAGCTCACGTGGTAACTGGTTTTTTGCAGGTGAGCAATGGGTTGCTGTGCAGACCGGGTTACTGCAGCCCGGCGCCGTTCAGCACAAGGCTTGTTTGCAGGATCCAACCTCTCCTTCCAGCTGGGAACACGGGTGGAGTCCTTCGGGGAGGCTTTGAAAAGGCTGGGAGTGATTTAGGCACTTAGTTTCCTTGGGATTTCAATTAAGCTCGGAAAATGACTCCAGGGAGCCTTGGCTGGGCGTTTCTAGGCCATGCCTGTGCCGTGGGTCTGGCCAGCCTGGCTGCCCACGGCCGGCAGAGAGCCCGCTGCCCATGCGGGCTTTTTTTTGAAGTACTTTGAAATCTCAGAAAGTGCAAACCATGGTGGCTTCTCACTGGTGACTTCCCCTGGGAATCCAGCCCAGGATATTTATTTGAAATAATACGAATATTTTTATATTTATATTATTGCTGTTCTGCAGTATCTTACATTGTATCTTTGTATGTGTGCATTTTTTCATACATAATTTTAGATTATAGAAATGCACATCCAGGCTCCAACCAAACACTTGACCATCCCAAAGCTCCTGAACGCTGATGCAGATTCGTCCCTTGAGGACATGCCCCATGGAGAGGCTGGGAAGCGGAGTGCCGGCGATCGTGGCAGGGCTCGGCGAGGTCACTGTGCTGCCGTCACTTGGAAGCCTTCTCCTACCCGGGGTCCCATGAAAACCCCGGTGCCACCAGCAGCCCGGGGTGCCAAGTCACTTGCAGCACTGCCTGAAAGCGAAACCTGGCATGGTGGCCCGGGGACACCAGTGGTGGCCGGAAAATCTGGGAAATCTGTAGCAAGGGAAGCAGCGAGCCGTGCAAGTGCTGTTACACATTACAAGCAACAAGCTGTTTCCTGCCGGTCAGGCCTCGCAGAAGAATGGCACTGCCCTTGCGTAGCTCCTTTCCAACCCCCTCTGGCCATGCCAAGGGTCTAAATGTGCCGTGCTGCTGATCCACATCTCCTGAGCTGAAAATGAAGCCAGACGGACCACGGCGTTAGAGTACAAACCCGCCATGCAGAACAGCGGGTCGCTGCTCAGCTCCTGGGAAAGCCACATTTGCTTTCCTTTGCCCTGAAGACCTCAACTGCGCAGAAGCCCGGCTTTTATTTTTCAGGCCCTGGGATCTCCATCCTTTAAATACAGAGATCAATTTTATTTTGGAAGCTGTCCCAGTCAGTCCCGGAGACCCCTCAGCACAGCTCACAAAGGACCCAAACAATTTGAATAAACATGCCGTAAACGACTTTTGTCGCATGAGAGTTTCTTTGATCACAAACAACTGCAGGAACATCCCAGTCACTTGCAAACAGAAAACAGACCCTATTTTGCTGAATAAATGATTTATTACAAACTGCTCAGCATTTGGCTGCTAATCCAAGCTGTCGGCTCACCCAAGACAGGTTCATCTTCCCATAGCTGTTGCATTTCTTTAATAAAAGAGCTTTGCCTGATTAAAAAAATTTTAAGACCAGTTAATGACTAACTATCAGTGAAAAACCCTGCAATGTTACTGTACTCTAAACTTACTGTTATCAGCTGGAGCTGGGCTGTGTTTAGATGCCCTAAGAAATAGCACTCCCAGAAAATAAATTCTTGAACTATTTTCTGTGGTTTGGGTGGTGGAGCTGGTCACAGCTCTATTTCTCTACTGCTGCTGCTCTCTGTCTTCCTCTCCCACCCGCTTCATGCCTGTTCTTGAGCCCCAGCTGCTGGTAAGGTCCGGACGGCAGCACAAGAGTGTCTTCACGTACGTCCACGCTGTGGTGGGGACTGAGCTGAGTGCGTTTTACTCCATCTGGTCCTTCCCACAACCCCGGGATGCAGAGAGCCCTTCTCACCAGATCGAGGGATTTTTCACCCTGGTACCAAAGTCCAGCGGCTGTCTCATAACCGTACTTCTTGTACCGTGCCACCATCTAGTGGTAACTCAACTAGAAACTCCGCGTCCAGAGAGGTGAAGCAGCCTGAGCAGGTCCTCCATCACCGGCCTGCCGGGAACCCAAGCTCTGCTCGGGGTGGCACGGAGGCGAAGTGCCATTTCATCACGTAAGGCTGGTGGGAGCACTCTGCTGATGAAGCAGAAAAACCAGCAGACGAACTATGATGAGGTTTCTCCCACATGTGTCATCCTGCTCTGCTTCTCGCTGTAACGAGTTTTCAGAAGTGCGCTTGCACTTGATGTGGTTCTGTGGCTCCATCTCTGCTCGCCTTTGGAAAGCCGCTCATGAGGGAGGGATTGTGGAAGGGTGGGGGGGGAGAGAGCAGAGGAGAGCAATGCACGCACGCAGCCACATGCACACACACACACACGCAGCTCCAGTGGGGTTTCCAGGCATTCAGCCCCCAAAAAGGGCTCGGCACCATTTTTTGATCCCTGTGAGCAAAGCCAAGTGTTGAGCCAGCAGCCCCCAGTGAGTGGCTGGAAATCACCCTGCCCCCCCTCGCTGTGTGAGGGGCAGTCAGATTTGCACGGCACTTTGGAGGAGCTATGTTCTGCCTGGTGTAATTGAGACTAACCTGACTAATTACTTTCCTGGCCTGAAATTGCTCCTTGAACTGCCTTTTTTTTTTTTTTTTTTTCCCCCCAGAGAGTGCTCAGCAGCACCAACCATGGAATTCCCCAACTCTTTGCTCGTTTCTGCACCACCAAGCTGTAAGTCCTTCTCCCAAGACATGAATATTTGCCCAGGGAGGCTCTGGTTTACCAGCAGAGGCTCCTTGCTCTGCCCACACTACTTCTCACTGGTGTTAGTGGAATTGCAAGTGGATTTGGGGG
>VYXH01009758.1:754266-833731 GCA_013397275.1 Burhinus bistriatus | reverse complement strand
TTGCTGCCTGGGTGTGGGGGGGGGGGGGGGTGTCTGCTGGGAAACTCCATCTCTAGCTCATTCCTCCTGTCTTTGCTGAACCAGCTGCCCTCCGGGTAATCCTGCAGCATCTGTGGCCGCCTGGGCACGAGCAAGGGATGCCCTGGCACGCGAGGAAAGAGAGTGTATGCACACACCGTGAATTAACTCACGCCGTAGGTGATAAAGCTGATTCCTCTGATAATGCCCAGCACCAGCCTCTTACCATCTCAGCAGTGCACGGGCCAATTTCATTTCTTCCAAGACCAGAGTGGTGGTTCCCATGAAGACAGTGGGGGTCTCCCCTCAGCACCTCTTCAGATTGGGGTCTTCAGGCATGGAAGACGGAGGTTGCGAATGTTGAGACGCGTTTGGCAGTGCAATGCATGGGTTTGGCATTTCGCTGACGGCTTGCTGCCAATGTATCACACATGGCGGGGTTTGCTTTTGGGGGGAGGCATGGAGCCAGGGATGGCTTTGTGTTCAGGAACAGGCAAAACACCAGCGTTTGGTGTTTGTGGATGCCACAGGAATAGGATACTGTACGGACATCGCCTATGTGAACGAGGTAGAGTGGTCTCCCTGCAGCTTCTCTCTTTTAGGAGAACGTTTCTTTTTCTTCTGCTGCCAGAGAGTTTCTGCTTCACTGCGCTGAGCTGGGGAAATGAATCCCAGCTAGTGATGTGCTCAGCGGGATCCTCCACTCCCTGCAATGCCAGGCTTCCTAGAAGGAATTTGTTATCTGCAATGAGACCAGAGCTGGCCCACTTGATTTTGGGGGCATGAGCATAACGCCTTCGACTGGATGAAGCTCCTGGAGCAAACACTCATGGTGCTGTTCCCACGTCTTCCCAGCCTCATCCAGCCCTGCGGCAGGTACCTGCTTCCATCTTCAAATACACTTGGAGAAAGAGGGGTGAAGCTGTCATGGGCTTTCCAAAGCAGTGACGGTCCCCCGGCAGGCCCCAGGGGACGACCACAATATCTCCCCTTAGAGATGTGGTAGATTTTTAAGTTAAAAAAAATTCTGCTGCTTCCCTTTGCATTTGGCATCACCCCCATGCCAAGGAAATGATGCTCAGGAGCTTTGACACTAGGGGGGGTGAGAGCTGCCCCCATGTGTGTGTACGCGTGTGTATGTCTGCCTGGGCTCCCATATGGGCACCAGTTATTGCCCAAGTCAGAAGAAGAGATGCAAAAGGGCTAAAAATCTGGTGTAGGCCAGGAGATGAAGAGCTGGCCTCCTGTAACTGTCATCTTTAGGCATTTTAGACAGAGAGAGGAAGACCGGGGGCGGGAAGGGGGAAGGGTGTTGCACGTGTTTGACCCCACCGCGGGTGTTCCTTGTATCTGGGTATGGATCTGAGACCCTTTCCTGTGGCCACTCCAAAACTCTCAAAATCTTTGGGTTGGGAAAGCAAAAGCCAATTCAATATAACCCTTGTCACAGCTGTAAATTAGATACCACACGAATTGTCACAGTAAATGAAACCCAGGTTTTGGCTGCTCCGCTGTTTTATCAGAACATTTAAGGAAGTAAATGTCTTTTCCATATTGAAAATACTGAGGTGGTTCGTTACCTGATTGAAGAACACGTTGGACTTGAATGCACTGCGTGGCGCTAACTGAATCATCAAGGTAAGCGGGGATCTTTCAAATCCTCAAGCAACAAAACTCAATTAGATGGGAGAGATTCAATTATGCTTTAAAGGGAACCTGGCTCCGAGCGTGCAGGATATGGCAGGAAAATGTATGCAAATGAATTTCGTGGAAAAGAGCAATTACTTTATCAATAGGACATGTGAAGTGAAATTTGCCCATCAGACCTGAAGAGAAGCCCAAATAACTGAGCCTTTTAAGGAGACGATACATGGACCAGGATGGATTTCAGCCGAATGCAAAGGCTGAGAGCCTCAAGCAGGTTTAAGTGAGTTTGATTGATTTCTGTGCAGTTACCAACTGAAGTTTTGGTCCAGCGACTTCATGATATTTGGTCGTGGATAACGGATGGTTGTAACAAGGATGTAGGACTTTGGCAACAAGTGTATCCCAATCCCACTTCATTAAGATAAAGTTTTAGAAATTGAATTGGTTTTAAGTCTGAAGATGCTGGTTCTTCCTCCCCCCCCGCCAGCATCTCTGCATAACGTGACTTCAATGAAAAAAGCACAGGGAAAAGTCAAACACTTTGCAAAAGGACACAGACATTTGAATTTAATAAATTATAAAATTAAAGATTCTAATTTGTATATACATTTTTAATATACAAGAAATGGCTATTTATTTCTGTTAAGGCATATGTAAGTGAATGGAAGTTGCATATAGATATTCAGATGAACATAGCTAATACTGTGCATTGTAGGTGAGTAAATAAGACATTAAATGCATTACGTAATAAAATAAAACATAAAACCCTTTGAGTACTGGTAAAGCACCATTTCTAGAATTCTCAAAATACGTGAAAGCATTCTATGGAGATGTTGTGAGACTCTAAATATTGAGTGGATATATGAATATAAGAAGTGATGCATTCATAATAGATTACAGAAATTTTTAAAGGAATGTTGGTGAAAAAAAATGGCAGTAGATTGGAGCCAAAGGAACCAGAATTGGTTTGGGATCTTTTTTTTTTCATGAGGGGCTGTCACTTGGATTTTAAGTTTAGACCAACAGAAAAATGACAATTTAGAAAGCTGTGTATTTGCACGGTTAGATCACAAAACGCATTGCTTAAAGGGAGCACATTGCTTTAGCTCTCAGATCTCTGAGACAGTCTCTGCAGGAATATATTTACTTATAAATCTGCCTTAGTTTCTGAGGATTAGGTTACATTAAAATACCACCCTCTGCTTATTATGTGTCAAAATGCAGTACCTGGGCAATAGCAAAACGGTTACAGAAGGCACACTGTGATGATGCTCTTGCCCAATTACAGCATTATAGAAAAGAGGAAACAGTTGTCGAGAGTTCAACCAACCAAAAAATGACCAAAATTGCCACTGCATGACAAGGAACGAAGATCAGCTGAGAGTAAAACCCCATCTATTGGGGTTTTGCTTGGGCTGCTTTTTCTTTATCAATACAGCTCTGCTCTGTGTTTTCCAGTAGGAGTGAGGTACATGTTCTTAGGAAACCACCATCATGGGGAACCGCTGAAAAAAACTACCTTCTGAAAAACTCATGCCAGCTTCAAAAGAATGCATCTTTCCTGGTCTGAAGAGACCTTTTTTTCCCCCCTCATACAGAAAGACTGTAAACAGAAGGCAGCTGGTGGCTCTGCTCCATAAGGAGATGGACCAGTCTGTATCCATCAGTCTTGGGCAATCTAGACTGAAGCTGTTCCTTCAAATATCATTTCAGTGATAACAAAATAACAAATAATAACAGCTAGAGAAATAGTCAGTAGAATTAAAATGAGCAAGAAATAAATCAAATTAAGTCTCCCAAATGGTGAGACCGTGAAGGGAGCAAGCCCTTCCTAAATGCAGATGCCACTAGGCATTGCATTGGGTCCCTAATGAACACCAGACCTAGCGTAGCACCACACCAGCCTTCTGAGAGGCTGCTCCTGCTCCAAGGTGCAGCAGAAGTTTCCACCTTATCTGGAAAAATACTTTGGGTTTGTTTGATTACAAACTGACTTTGGAGACAGAATAAGGCGGTCACATTTCGGAACTTTGAACCAAGTTTGCAAGTTCAGCCAGGGTACCCATGCCACACGTGGTGAGCGAACCCCTGCAAACTGACCTTGCCCAGCCGACGGCAGTCCTGGCCGCTGGGAGATGCAGCTGGAAATGCTCAGCGCAGAACCGCCCAGTCCTTTTTAAACGTTGGGTCTCCACACCAGAACAGGTCTTTCCTCCTGCTATTTGCAGAAAGGTCGCTTGAAGTCGCACCAAATAAATTCCTGTCCCACTTGCTATTGGGACACAACTTAGAAGTCCTTTGGACAGAAGAGGCTATTTGTAAGAGAGCATTTGAGCTGTGGGCACTTCCTCCTGTGGCATTTCTTCACTTTCCCTGGCTGACTAAGCCTATTCCTGATGCTAAGGAAGAACAGAAGCTATTAGATAGGTTATCTCAGGCTTCTGGAGGTCAGAGAAATGGGTGTCCACAAAGTCCCAGAGAGTGAGACTCTGGTACCGTTCAGGCAGCAAACTTCTACCTCCCCATCTGCATAACCCCTCTCTACCCTTGGGTTTGTGAGGGTTTTTCCTAAGTTTACCATATGCTTGGCTGTGCTTCTAGGCTATGAAAAAGCTGGGGGTTGTGGTTTATTTTTATTGTCCGCAGAGCTAAAAGCAGGATAATAAATTGAAGGGGAAAAGATGAGTTTTACACTAACCGCATCTGTGTAAAGGAAACGTGGAAGGCAAGAAATACTCACTATGTCTACAGGCTGGGAGCCCAGCTACAGCTTCTGTCTCCCATGGCACAGCAGCTGGAATGATGTTGGTTTAGACACGTCTTCCTTACTTATAAATAGCATGGTGGGGTTGGTTTTTTTTTCCCTTCAGTGCTCACTACCACATTGCTCTGTTTGCATAGATGTGACCTGACTCTACGCTGTTACTAAAACTTGTCCTGTCCATCGGCAGCCTCAAATCCCTCGGCACAAGGCTCCCGGGGCCAGCGCCGGGCTCGCCCGTCCATCGTGGCTCCGTGATGGCAGGCAGGCCAGGGAGCGGGGCTGGGGCGAGTGAAGGCTACCATGCGGGCAACTAAAGGCAGGCAACCTGCGACTGCAGCAAAATGCTCGGTGTCTCACAAGTCAAAGTCTGAGGTGAGACTCCTGCCACTGCCCAGCCAACTGCTGCTCAGTGCTGCCAAACCGTGGAGCTTTAGTTTTAGTTTTCAAAACTAGAGCAGATTACGTTGTTGCTTGCACTGGCTGCTGCTTCCACATCTGCAGCCACGTCTGCTCGCCCCAGGCAGGAGATGTTTCCTAGTGCTCTGGACTTTTACCAGGCCCGTTATGCTTCCCGGTCTTCATGGTCTTCAGTGTAACTCCCACCCCTGTACCATCTAAGCTGGTCCTAACCACTTACCCAAGTGTATCACCTCGGTCCTCTGTAAAAAGGGATGCTTGATGCCATCACACCAGCTGAAAACCTTCCTTCTGCTTTAGCTAGTATCTCCATCAAGTATTTTTCTTAAACCAGGTCTTGTCCTTCAAAGACTTCTGGCCACAGTGCAGGCCAGAGCAGTTCAACATCTCAGTGCTGCAAGGACTTCGGCTCCTGCAGGCTCTCGCCTCCTTTCCAGCAGGACCAGCTTGTTCTGAAGAGGAGACTGGGCAGCTCATTCAGCCGTGGTGGTCAAGGGCAGAAGGCAGGGTCGCAGGAAGCCACATGTGGTTCACCTTGCAGTACTCTGAAGCTCTTTGCCAGCAGCCAAGCCACAGAAGAGCTTACACATTGCTGGAAACTCAGCATATTTCCAATAATTACATGACTGTATATACAGGCTTATTACTGGTGCTGCTTCAAACTAAGACCAGCTCAGGCTGGAGGATGAGATCTTATCCTCAGACTGGAAAATCTGAACTGGGAGCCATCAGACCTACCTAACGGTAAAAGGAGGATTTCAGGGAAGCCCTGGGCTCTGCAGGAGGTTTACCAGCAAAGAGGAAACAAATGGAAGAGTCCAAGCCAGGAGACAGGAGAAAAACCGCTCAGATGCCACCCGCGGCAGGAACCGGTGCATTCTCCCCGTCTCTGCGGTGTTAGAGCCAGGCTGAACTCATCTTCTGATCTCCAACCAGGAATTCAAAATGACTTATGAAAACCATGACGACCCTGAGGGGAAAGGAAGTACTCAAAGGGTTCAGGTTACACCTCTTAGAGATTCTAGCAGACCCAATACTGTGAGTACACGTGTGTGTGTGGGGGGTGGATGTACGTGTATACGTAAGGGCAATTGTTCACTTCTGCACCAATAGAGCTGTCCTAAGGAAAGGAAGATAATACAAAATTATTTCCTCCAAAATAACCTCATCCTAAGGGAGAAAAAAAAAAAGTTTTCTTAACGAAGCACCAAAGAAAAGGCAACAAGAATCCAGTCATCTTTAAGTTAAACAGTATGTGGGTAGAAAACCAATCAGACCGATAAAAAAAGCACCAACCAACAAAGATAACTGAGGCTGTTGCATTACAGGAACTTAAAGAGTATTAAAAATATGGGTAATTGTAAACAGAAAGACTAGGATGTTGTCAGTCCAAGTTGGCCGGATCTACCCTACTAAATGTCTTGCATGTATTCAAAAGTTTCGGAGAATCCTTTGAAACTGTTTACGGAAATATGTAAACTACTGTTTGCCAGTTTTTAATTTACACATAAATATACGGCTACAGAATTTTCTATATATTTTCTTACGCAGTCTCGGTTAAGAAAGCTACGAAAGCACATGCCTAGCTGTAACCACCGGAGCAGCTCTACGAAAGTCAGCTAAACTTAGTCCGGCATGTCCTTAAGTACCTTCCTGAACCGGGGGCTGAGTTAGTGCCCGGGTTTACGCAATGCACAGAAGCATCACAGGACTGGTGACCACCTGCTTGTCAGTGTTAAAGGGATTTATTATGTCTTGGGACCGTTTTCCTCCATCCTAAGTGTAACTCCCATTACTATTCCCAAGCAGTTTTACACAGGCATAGAAGACTTAAAAGAGCCCATAAACAAGACACCTGCTAACCTGGCCTAGGTATTACGGTTTGTTTGGATTCAGTGAAACTCTGTAAGGATATTGCACTAATACTCTACCGTACCCTGTAAACCTAGCCATCAAAGTGTTCAGATTAGCACTTATGAAACAATCTGTCATTTCCATTTATAGTAGGCTTTAGAATTTGGCATCTCTGCCATAGCACCGCTTTGATTTTCCCCCATTTGTAGTCTCTACGACATGGGCAATACTACGATGTTGGTAACATCTCTATAAGAGAAAAACGTTGCTTGTGCCCTATTTCCATTTTAGTTTATTTTCCTAAGAGTCTCTTTTCTTCTTTTCTCAGCAATCAGCTCCTGAATTCTTTGATTCCTTGTCCTTTCATAAGGTATCCTCCTCCGTGTAATGATGTTGTGCTGTGATACTTCGTTATCCAGCCCATCGATTTTATAGGGAACATCCACCGCGTTGATTTCTGGGTGCTCCTCAGTTGCATTGGAAGGAGGTGCACGTGTTTTGGAAACAAGAGGAGGGCTGGTGGCAGACTGTGTGGTGGACACTCCCATGGGAGGGCTGAGGGTTGTCAGGAGCTCCTCCTCAATGACATTATTCTTATTTACGTTAGAATCAGTTACATTGCCATCCTCTGTTATGTTGCTGTACATATTACAGGACTTGCAACACAGCTTATTGTAACCAGGAATCGAGCAGTAACGAGAGAGAACCTCCATGCGACAAAACATTGACTTGTCTCCTTGACAATGATCTTCTGAAAGACAAAAAGGGAACAGATAAATAAAGAGCATCTTCACATTAATCAGAAAAAGAAACACAGCTGAAGCTTTGGCAGTGGGCAGAGGGTTTGGTATTCAAAGTGGGATGGGAAACTGGCAAATGAGCCTTCTATCAGCAGAAGCAGGCTTAATATTAAACCTGAAACTCAAGTCACTTCAAGGGATGCAAAAGCTGACCTGAACTCTTTGTACTGGCCCCATCCATGCTAGAGACCGTAACACTAACGTTTGGCTTCACCTTCTGCAAGCGGTACCCTGAAGTCCGTGCAGCCACGACGACGTGCGTTCCTGCCTTGGCTTAGAGTTCAAAACACACCGATAGTGCTGTGTTGTTGCTAACGCTACATTAAACCCCCAAAAGTCATCAAGGTTTATATTGAGATATATTCCCCCCCTACCCTTCACTCCTTTTAATGCTTTTCTGCAATCTAACAGTGACTAACCATGGCCAGGGGTAATTTATATTTATCTGGACTGTCTCAACAAAGTCAAGCCTTATTTCTACATGTACCGTGTAACTCTCCGAATTAATTCATCTCCCATTGGAGTGATTTTTTTCGCCAGGTACCTCTGTTCTGAAAACAGCAGCATTGCCTGAGCACGTCCCTTGCGCCAGAGAAAAGTGGTGCATTTAGCCTCAGGCTTTTCTCCTCCTCCTAAAAGGGAGCTGATATTGTCAGAACAACAAACTCCAGTGCGATGGAGCCAAGCCAGTCCATTAATGACTGGGAGGCTCAGTAACAAGTCCTGATTTTTGTGTCACTGACTGGAAAACCGTAAGAAAAGAGACAGAACGAGAACGGATAAGTTTTAAGCTGTCAATAGCTGTTACAATAACCTGCGCTGTAATATAGGTGTTACAGCAGATCCTGATCTTGCTGAAATACAGGTAGCAACATGTAGGCTAAGGGGTTAAAGGGGAGCTGGTCAAACTGTACTACTGTCTGAGAAACATTAACAGACGTCTACTCAGAGATTACTCAAGCCCTTGTGATTTCTGCTCAGAGGAGGCAGAATGAATTGGCAGGGGATGGATGGTGAAGGGCTAGCAAGCTCCTTGGAGAGAGGTCTACCTGTCCTCCGTCCTACATACACGCTCTACAGCTCCTGTGCCTCCGAGGCTGAAGCGATGGAGCTACTGGGAACTGCAGTGAAGGAAAAATCCCAACACACAAGCCCATGCTGAAAGAAAGAGGAGTCGGAGGGCTTGCAGGAGAGGAGAGGGCTGAGGAGAAAGGCAGCCTGACCAGCGCCTGACATCATCGGTAGCAAAATATTTTCCCTGTGGCCAGAATGCTGAGAGAGAGAGATGAAATCACTTCTGCCTCTCTCCCTGCTCTTACTACATCTCCGCCTGCTCTTACAGTAAAGGATGAGTAACTCCAATTACTCGCCTTTATTTAGAGCGCACCCGATGGCAGACAGCGTGCTCCAGTCAGCGTGTTACTGGAGCTCGTATTTCACCATCCTGCTACCGACACCGACCTCCCCTGTCAGCAACCCCCCAGCAAAGTAGAGAACCAGAACAGATTCAGAGATATCAAGTGAACTCAGCAAGTGTAGGTGTCGCCTCTTCACTCATCCTCAGTTAACAAAATAGGGCGTTATAGGTGTTTAATTGGCAAACATATCAGTCTAAAATAAACTAGTAACCATTGCTGCTGCTTTAAAACGCTAGTGGTGGCTGAGGAAGGTGGAAACACCTTCCTGGCATTGTATTTATGCCCCGATTGTTGCATTTGTTGCAGAAAAGCAAAATTCTGGTTCCTATTTTCAAATGCGTCAATTAATTTTCCTATTTTTCAAGTGCTAAACTGAGATGCTGTGGGGAAAAAAAACAAAAACACAACTCCTTCCTTAGGAACCTAAGAATAGTACCTTGGTTTTGGAGACATTTTCAAACCAGTCTTAAAGAGCTGGAATTGTTCCTATCTGCACGCACAACTTATACAAAGGACTGCATGAACCTACAGAGCTTTATATACTTTTTACATACCAGGTAGAGTCCCTTTTGAACATTTTGCCTTGTGTTGCGTGACCTTAACGCAAGCTTCTCCAAATGGCTTGCAAAATAAAAGCCAAAAGGGATAACATTTAAATGTAGTTTAAACAAGGCAGATGTGTTCTTGGCGTTGTAAGAATCACTAAAAGCACCTTTAGAAAAATGCCTTTTTTCCCCTATCAAAAATACGTAATGTCAAGCTTAAAAATACATGAAAATCTGTAATATGTAATGTTATGTAATATGCTTAGTGACACCTGATAAGTTACATAAATAAACTCTAACTTATGAGTGTCAGAATGAAATTTTTACCCTCTATCCAAACGAAAATATCCAGATTTGCTGAATTTTTATTTATTTTTACTTGCAGTATGCATGACAGACTGGAAGTATATCTTCAAAACATCAGTAAGAAAAAAATAAATCAGTTTCACAGTCACTTTGGTACACATTAGTCTCATAAAAAAATATTGAAAAGCAAACTGAATTGGCACATCTTTAATATTATGTTAAATACATACAAAACACTAATAAAATATCCCTGATAAACCAAAGTGCATATAGACATAGTGCACAATGCCCAGATACCTTATTGCACCATTCTCTATAGCCACCCATCTCTTGAAACATCACTAAACATTGTCTATTTAAAGGTAACAGTCATGAATATATTTATACAGTTAAACACCGATTATTTTACATAACAGTATTCAGTGCCAGATACGTGTCTTTGCTTTTTCACCTTGTCATGTAAATTGTTAACATGTTTCAGGAAATTATCATATTAACAGCAAAATTTAAATATGTGATCACATGATAATGACAAGTTTGAAGTGCTACACTGTTGAAGACCCAAAGATTCAAAAATGCCACTTTTCCAAAGAATATGATCAATGCAATAAGGTAGTAATTTGCTCCAAGACTGCGGTTTTCAAGTTGATACGCTTCTACTACTGGTACTGACTGTCACAAACAGGTTTATGACTTGTGAATTCCAAATCTTCAACACAAACACAGAAGGTGAAGCAAGAATGCCAGCTAAATTTCAGTAGGTTAGGTCACAATCCTGTCTTGATGAAGATATGGATATGCACTGTGCAAATTAACCTCGGATTAAATTTACTGCCTTCTACTAGTTACCATTCAAGTAAAAACACTCCATATGAAGATTAACTCAAGGTACCAGTGTACTGTTTATATTTAAAGCTGGATCTGGTAAATTAATGCCATTTACATTTCAACATTAAGGCATTTTTCTAAAATTCTTCTTCTAAGCAAAAAAAAAAGCAATAAAAATTGAGGTAATTCTGTAGTAATTCACACTGTTATGTTTGCCAGTTGACACATCTATAGAGCATACACACACACGCACACATACAACCGCACCAGTCGAGTCAGACATGCACATGGTGAAAAAAGACCAAAGATGTAATGAGTATAAACAGCTCCGTGCTGAGCAGCTGGAGACATCGTAGTTGATGAAAACCTCATATTGCCTCCGCCAGGTTAAGAAAAACACCACCACGCAACCTTCAACACGGACCGCGCCTGTTCTGCTTCGGTTTTGTTTCTAAAGTGAAAGTATGCAAAACTGGCAAAAATTGTGCAACGGGCAAAACAAATGCAGCTTTTCACAAGGAAAAATATTTCAAACCACCATCAGGAGTTTGGTGAGAGCAGACAACCTCACAGCAGCACGGAAAGTACCGACAGAAACTGAGCTTCTGCTTCCCAGTGAGCCCTGCGCAGGTTACAAACATAAATGTGAGGGTCAGGAATAAAAAATGAGCAGAAAGGGTGAGTAAAGCAACGGCACCGCAAAGGAAAATGGAATGAAAAAACTCTTTCACTCATCAGACCACCCTGTCAGTGAACTGAAACTGGAGAGTTATGAGATTGAGGGTTTTTAGATAAAGGAGAACTTTAGCACTACAAGGTGTCATTATTGTGATGTGATCACATTCACAATAAGTTCTCAGTTTTGCTATCAAACTGAACATCATGAACCGGTAAGAGCCTTTTTTCACCACCACCAAGCAACAAGCAAACCGATCCCAGCTCCCTTTCAGAGGACTGCAACATACTGTGGAGATCCAACTTCACACATCCAACACTTCAAGACCTCCACCGCCAGTGCTACGCAAGCTCCAGAGAAGAAAGACACCGAGCACCAAGTGCCTGGTGTGAAAAAAAGATTGAGCCCAAGATCTAAACTTGGCAAAGTCAAGGGAACTTTCCGCATAGAGAGAAGAAGAGAGCAAAAGGCAAAGTCCACATTCGATGTGGCATGCATTTAAGGGCAAAGGCAGAGTTATAAATGGGTCTTTTACTTGAAGATATTTTCTGGATGGGGTAGTCTGGATCAGGTCTTGACAGCCATTGTATCATGTAGGTTTTCTTCGAAGGATCAGAAACGTTTCCTTGAGAAAAAAAAGATGTAACACAACATACGTTAGCAGTAAGTAGTTGACCTGTCAGAAGGGGATAAGCGAAGAGAGTGAGTGGGCTCCAAGGGTGAAGGAGCCCGGGGAAGGACTATGACCAGGCTGTGTAGTTTTGGGCAGAGGGTGCTGTTTTGCCAGTTTGCTACAACTTGCACCTGGTACTTGACAGCCAACACTGAAGACAGCCTGAAGGCCAATTTTCCAGCGGTATTTCTCACAGCAGCGTTAAGAATGTACTAAGATATATCCAGTCTAGTTTAGTTATACTGCTTCTTTAAAATCTTTGCATCAGAGACCATAATTGACAGGTTGGTTCTAATTAACTAGGAATCAAAAGCTACCCTGAGAAATACATCAGGAATAAAAGAAAAATATTAATTACTTAATAATAGGAATACGTAAAATGATCTCACAAGTATCATTTGCAAACAGCTGAAAAGCTAACAAGAATAAAGGCATTACTGTCCCGGGTTAACTAGGAACAAATTTATTGTAGCTTTAAAATATTGAGTCAGATAACCCCTGAAGATAACTTGTGCTTGACAGAATGGAAAAGAAGCTTGGGACTGTTGCGGGAGGTGGGGAAAGCAAAGAGGCATCTTCATACATGATGCCCTTGATTAGCCACAACCCACCAGCCTTTTGCCAAGCCCAGCAGGTCTCAGGGGCACACGGCCGGACTCAGGCTGTGCTTCTCACCCAGAGGAGTTGTCATCTGCTGGCTGGATCCAGCCATCACCGCTATGCTGAGGTGTGTCCCAGCCTCTCATGCTGTCCTGGAGCAAGCGGTGCTCCCCACCGTGAGAACAACCACATGCCCAAGAAGTCCATCGGCCACACAACAGCTCTACATGTGGAAAGTCTGCTCAAAACAGGGGCTATGGAGAACTGCCACCCCAGGCAGACAGCACCCAAGTATAAATTCAATGAAGGCATTTCAAATAAATGCAATCACTATAATTTTTTTTTCAGCAAGTAATATATCCTACAGAAGACAAGCACTTACTTGGACACGGAGGTAGTCTGCAAATCCTTACAGTCTCTGGTTTATTTTCCTTACAAAGGCCAATAGCATTGTCCCTGGTGCGGCACAGGACCGGGCGATCCTGCGTGCCGTTGCCACAGCTGACAGAGCACTGAAAGGAGATGCACCAGTTAGAATCCCCAGTCACCCGCTGGAAACAATGGATTAGAAATTATTTTTTAAATTTTAAACCACTGCCCTTGATTTGAGCTGACATGGTACATTATTTGAACCACCGCAGTACCTACAGTAACTAAATAAGAGGGAGCACCACTGCTTTTTGTGATATACCAGTAATTGCGAAACACTCTGAGAAAGAGCTTACGGTCTGAGCAGTAAAGAAACAATTGCAAACATGAGACATTTATTCACAGTGTGCACCAGGGGTGGCATTGCTTGTGATACCTATCCAACCCAGTGAGGATAAAAACTGTTTGTGCTTCTCTGCATGGCACAGTTCCAAAATGAAATCTCGTATCTCCAAATGCAGCCACATTTTTTTAAACAATTTAATGGAGAAATGCTGAGATGAACTGTAAGGATCCCGTGTATCAAAATGATAAGAATAATTTAATGTTGCAATATTCTACTCACATTTCTTGCCTTTTGATGACTGCAAAGGTTTGCAAATATGAATATATGGAGCTTCTTATTGCTCTATTGAATATTTTAGCAAGAAACAGTCTGTGCACTGTGGCATTGCATTTCTCTTAGCCGAAGAGCCAGGGATGGCAAGCACAAAACACCCAGCTCCCGATGCTTGTTATGGGAGCGACTGAATCCTGCTCTGCCCATAGCAGTGACAAATAAAAAGGGTTCATGAATAGGTGCCCTTTATTTCCACAGTAAACTAGGTGAAAAAATCTGTCCTTTGGCTTACAGACAGACCTTACAAGACTGAGCAGCTAAATCTGCTGAAGGCCTTCACATCAAAGATGCTCGCACCTTTGAATGTCCACGACTGTTGGTGCCTAACTCCCTTAGGTGCCCTTAATCACAGTGTCTGAAGACTTTAAAGTCTTCTTTACTTGAAAGAAGATAAAACAGTGATAAAAGAATTAATTGCCCATCCCTCAGCTTAAGTCAACAGGTCAATGATGGTGAGCAGAATAAAGAGCGGGTAGAATTCAGCTTTCCTGATGCTGCCACTTTAGATGGGCGGCTCACGGGGTCTGGATCATCCAGCCTCACTGCAGGATGGCTTTACTGGCTGTTCCACTACCACCATCTCTCCATCTAACTCCCTTCCTGGGGCATTAGTAGCAGTGGAAGCAATACACCCTCTGCGTAGGTATTAGTTTATTGTGTCAATGCACTGAATAGAAAGCACAGAACAAATGCCAAGATCTTCTCCCCTGCATTAGAAGAAATGAGTTGCTTGAGACCTCCAGAAAGAGACTGACCTGTGACCAGGGTCCTATTCTCCACTGCGCTGGGCAAAGCTCCCGGTTGCAAGGCCTCCTGCCTTCCGGACGGTCGTTGTTGCAGTACTTGGTATGAACAGACCGATTTGTATTATCGTGTAGGGGCTGGATACATCGGACAGATCGTACTTGATATCCTGTTTTCCCACAACTTTTGCTGCAAGGCTCCCATTCTCCTGTAACCCATCTGGGGTAGTGAAAAGAGAAAAAGTTGAGTAAAATTCTCTCCCATCCTAAATTAGGTGAGTTCAAACTGTCTGTTGAACCGTAACTCTTAAACGCAGGTTTAACAGGATGTTAATACTAGTTCTGGTGTGGAAAATGAAGAAGATATGAAAAACCATAAGCAGTTATGGTGAGGGTTATTTGACCGTGTCCCTGAAAAATCAGTAAAAAGGCACAGATCTTTAAAATGACTCTTTCTCATTATTTCCGAGATAAGCATTATTCTTACTTTGCTTCATTTGCTTTGGTCTTAAGCTGGGCCTTCCAAGACTACACACAAAAATTTGGTAGTTTTTATGTCAAAAGCAGCCACCCAAGGGTGCTGCTGAGCTTCCCAGGTCTCGGGGCATGATCTGTGCCTTGTCTCATAATGTAGGGCGACCTGAGCATGCATCAGCTGTGCCCGCAGCTGCCTCCTGCATGAGCGAATCCAAAACATCTGGGTTAGAAATGCAGCTCCAGCCGGGCCCATATCGGGATACTCCATGGACCACGTGCCTGGCCACATTATTCATTATCCGCTGAAGCACTGGGAAACCCACCTACACCTCCAGGGCTGTGTGTGCTGAGCTCAGGCAAATTGAGGTCCTCAGCACCATAAATGTTTGGGTTTGGGGAAGGCAACACTCCACTGAAAATCAGAAGGTCTGAGTTCATAATGGCTAAATCCGTTTGGCCACTGAAAAATGAAACCTATGGTTTGTAATGTAGCGTAGTTGAAAACTTTGCTGATCATCCACACTGGCTCAAGAATTACAGCTACAAATTGGAAGGAACTCAGAGAAGAGCAACAAGGATAGACAGGGCCAAAGGAAATTTATGCAGACGATTGAAAGCTTGGTTATAATCAAGTGAAGACACACAGCAGTCTATAAATATTTACAGAATGCAGAGATCTGCAAGAAGGAAATACTGTTCAATGTAAACAGTATTCATTGGATAAACTTAACCAAAAAATACATATAGTCTGAAGAAAAGTCTGAAGAAATATCCTGAGTTTGAAGCAATTGTCCTAAAGTACTCATAAAATCCTGGGTTTAGAAATAGTCAAGAAATAGCATGGGCACAAGGCAATGCACTAAATGCCCAAGTTAAAAAGTAAAGTGGCAATTTCACCCAACTTTCTCCTTGTAGCCTATTGAAATTACACAGCTGTTGAGGAAGGCGAGCGCTGTGGAGCACAAAGCCATGAATCCTAAGGTGACTTCTGAGACAACGATGATTTTTTCCCAGCAGTGAAGAAGTAGCATATTAGTGTAGTGGGTGTCACAGAGCTTTATAAAATCTCTTAAATAATTGCCTTTCCTCTGTACAAGTGCAAAATGCTCCGATCCCATTCTGTGGAAACAGAGGTGACTGAAACATTCAGGAATCCAAGTACAATTTAGGATCCTACTGAGTCTTTGCGGTACCTGGGCCCAATTATATTTGCAGCTGAAAGAAGAAGACAGTCCTTTCCAGACAGCCTCAGATACGGTTAGGTCATTACTTCAGTCTTCCAATAAATAAATGTTAAACCCTGACCCATGCTGAGTTCATGGGGCACAGTTTCTTGACTTTTCTCTCTTTCAAATCGTTTTTGCAAGGAAGTTAGGAAATATTGTGTGGTATATTCTACTTATTTGCTGTGCTTCCTGGAATCTAGACTTGGTTCCCAGAGATAAAAGCTGGGATCAACATACTCCTTTCTTGTTGCAGTAGCAACATGAGGAATAGATGAGTCCTACATGTGGCAGGACTAACCCGCTGCCAGTCAAAAAAAGCACCCGTAAAATGTGAATCAAAATGTTTATAACATTTGACTATGGATAGCAAAGATGAAGGTACAACAGGCATACCATGCTGTACAAGGGCAGACAGAGAAATCGAACAGGTGAAATATTTTTCCCTGTGTTTAAATGTCCAAAAATACGCTGTGAACTTTAGGAAGATTTGTATTTGAGAGGCTGTATGACATTGGTTTTCTTATGTAGCACTCTGTAAATTTATTCTTACGTGGTTAATTCACACTGTGTAAAATCAACTGGTATAAATTCAATTTATGTCTATTTTTTATTACCCCAAGATGGCCTGAACACAAATGTCTGGATCAAGACAGCACTTCTTTTCTAATCCAACTTATTTCAGAAGTAATAGGAACCAGCAGTCCTAGAAATGGTATTTCTACAAGCAGAATATAGCGTCGCATTCTGAGAGTCCTGCGTCTCTGCAATGATGCATGGAGGTGAAGCTTAAGTCACCTTCTTGCAGGTGACAAGTGCTAGCTGGGTATAATGCCCACTGCAGCCGCCGCCAAGCAGTGCTGGTGGGCAGGGATGCTTACATGGGCTGGGAGCACTCCTGGAGGTTGCACACCCTGCGAATGGGCTTAGGCTTTTGGATCAACTCGCAGTAACTCCGATGAACCATCTTGTGGTCTGTCTTCCTCCGGCAGCCGTATTTTGTGAATTGGTAGCCTGAAGAAAGACACTTCTCTTATTTTCAGTACGGGTAGACTCAGATTTCAAACAAACTGCACATACACTGTCAAAGGTTGCAGCTGGAACTACAGGTGAACACGCTACAAATGGAACTGTAAATTGCACTGAATAAACACTTACTCCTGTAGATTTAGCACCCAGAATTGCCCATCCCCTTTATTTTTCACTACAGGCTATAATGAGAAAAAAACAACAACATCTAGCCTTTCGAAAACGTTCTGCAAACCTGCACGGCTACACTGCGGCGCTGCAACCTGACCATCAGCCTGGTGAACAGCATCAGGGTCTACATGTGGCCCCAAAGTCAAGGGACTTACACTGCAAGGTCCACATCGCAGGATGCAGATGTACTATGGGCTGCCCCATGGCACCTTGAGGTTTGGCAGCCTCGCAGCTTGGAGACCCTCATCCAAATCTCACACGTTTGTACAGTGTTTCAGTTTCATAAACATAGATCAGAAACAAGCCACCCCAGATCTGCCCCCAAAACCATCTGTCAGATTTTTAACTCCGTTCGCTATTTATTTATCTATTTCTGAACTTAAATAAACCCCTCCCATACTCCTGGTCTCCTTAATGTCTTGTGGCAATGAATTCCACACGTGGTGTTCATTCTTTCAGTTTTCTCTTAATCAATTTTAAATGCTCTGGGGTTTTGTTTTTACCTCCTCCACAAGGTTTTGAACATTGGGACCATTTCTTCAAAGCCCATTCGTACGACACCGAGTCCTCTTCCAAAACATTATTGTTATCAACATTCAAGGAATCTTCATGGATCATGTACTTGTAAGTCAAA
Source organism: Burhinus bistriatus (assembly GCA_013397275.1). Taxonomy (NCBI): domain Eukaryota; kingdom Metazoa; phylum Chordata; class Aves; order Charadriiformes; family Burhinidae; genus Burhinus; species Burhinus bistriatus. Next base: position 815,860 of record VYXH01009758.1, on the reverse strand, counting down.
GATATCTTGGCACCACCGTGAGGAATCACCTAGTAAGCAAAACAGATGTAGGGAAGAAAGATATGAAAGACTGATACGAGAAGCTATGTGAGATGACGTGAAATAGCAATCATCATGGCTCAGATATAAAAACATCCCCAGAGGGATTTAAACCTTTTAGTTGCACTCAACACATTTTTTTTTCCCCTGATGAAAAAGTATCTCTCTCCTTATGACACAGAGTTTCTAAACTGCATAATAAGAAAGACTGTTGTTGATTTAGACTGATATTTCTTGCCAGCATTGGACTGACTTCACGATACTAAATTTTTTCCATATCCCATCATAAAGGAAGGAAATGTTGTACTAAAATGAAAATGGATAGCTCCACTAAAAGACAAGGCAAACTCAAGTGCACAGATAGCTGAAAGAGGTGAAGAACATTGCTTATATTTCTGATAAAACACAAATATTCTTATGAGACTTCTGGGAATTCTGTGAGGCTTGTTACTTAATCCTGACAGAAATATAAACTATTTAGAAAGAGTTTTTGCTATCACACTGCACTAAGACAAATGCAAGAAAACAGAACTCAATGTGAATAAAGTGCAAATATTGGTCCCTTGAAAACAAAATATTTTTTCCTCCTTTGACATTCAGCTGGTGTAGATCAACACATTACAGCTGCTTTCAGAGGGATTCCGAATCAACCTACCCCTACTCATTGTAGTCTATCGTTTGCTGGCTTGCAATGAAAAAAGAATATAGTTGGGTGGGTTTGGGAAGTGCAGAACTGGCTGTGCCCTGACGAAGTGAGCCTGGAAACACAAGAATCCTGCCTCTGCCTTTGCAGGATACATTTTCAAAACATGGGACGGGAGGAGGAGCTATTAGATCTATCTGATACAAACTATTTTGACCTTTTTTTAACTAATGGTCACATGTCAGGTATGATAAGTGAACTGGAGAGTCTTTACACAGTGGTCGTTTGCAAGGCCATCCACATGAAATAATCAGGAGAGCTGGCTGCTCAACACACAACCCTGGGTTATAACAACTCTCGTACAGAGCAATGAATTACGAAAAAGGAATTAAAATACATCTTCTATTGTCTTATAATTGAAGCAGATGTCTTCTTGTAACTCACAAGAGGAATCTAAAATATTTTATAGCATATTATGACTCTGTAACCCTGACACTGTGTTCCGTGGAAGATGGTTCTCATTTGACTTACCAGAATAACTATTCCATTACGCAGCGGTCCCATGGTCTGCACGGTTTCTCTATCATCGTCATTCCGATATTCCCACTCCACACCCATGTCAATAAATACTTTAGAGTCTGGCACATAGTTGTCTTCACTTAGAATGAATTTCCCCGTTTCACGATTTTTAATTGCTAGGAACAACATATGAAAAGTGAATATGAGAGGTTTGCTTCTCATCTCGAGTTTTGTTCTGCTCTTGTCCCAGTGGAAGAAGCAGGAAAGGCCAGTGTGCATTTTCCCTCTGTTCCCTCACAGGTTTGGAAAGACTTTTTCAGGTGTTTCACTGAACTGCCAACGCTTTCCTGCTCAGCTCCAGAAACATCAATCGTCCTTTTTTTTTTTCTTTTTCATAGCCAGAGAAATGAGGCCAGCACGACTGCACCGCATGCGTCCGTCTGCTGTTCCCGACTAACAACTTCTGAATCCACTGGCCAAATCCGAGCCAATTTGAAAGCCAGTGGGGGGTCCCACGGCTACTCAGCTCTTTGACATGTTGTAAGGCAGCTCAGGGGGTTGTTACTGCTCCATGAGAGAAAGGCTACTGGGCTAAGCCCCAGCGGGTCCCCACAGCGAAAGCGAGACGCTAGAGATTGTATTAATTCTGCTCAGATCCAGCCCTGACACCGACACAGCCCTGCTTAAGCTCCCGTTGCTTTGCAGGCGCCTGCCCTTGCACACAGCGCCCGATTCCTCTGGTTCAGGTATCACCAGTGCCCCGTCCTTCACCTGGAGAGACTTCAGCCACCTTTGTACCAGGACTCTTGGTTTTCTTCCGAGATGGAAAATTTGCTCTCCTCGTTAGAAGAAGCAGGGACTGTTTGTTACTTACCTGCAGATTTTAACCCCTTTCTCTCTCTAGCAGCTACCTGAGCATCCCGCTCCCTCAGCGCTGGCCTCGACAGACAGAGCTACTCGCGTCCCCGGCGTATCACTCACCCCACACCGAAAGAAGAACCTCGTCCGAATCAGCAAGCGATCGCTCCCCCTGATCCATGGGGCCAGGCTGCACTGAGCAGCAAGGGAAGTGTTCGCTGGTGAGAAGGTGGGATGGCTCATGATACAATTAGCAGGCCATTGGTGGCCTGAATCTACTTCCAATTAATCACAGCCTATTAGATGCTGCTTCGCATTGATTACAGGGCACTGCAAGGAGCAGATTTCAATTACTTTCTAAGCTGGGGGATTGATCGGGCAGCCTGGCATCAATACGGTGAGCAACGGGGCAGAATCTGACATGGATTTGGATGTAGCTGGGAAATGACTGAGGATGGGAAGCACGTTACGAGGGATGCACATGAAGATAATGCATTGCACCCCGTAATGTAATTTGGCTCCTCTTCCAGCAGCTTTCACACGTGCACATGTCAATGCAGGAATCTTCTGGCTAGGACACCGGGGAATACAGCACGGGGAAATCAAATTGCCAAACAAGTTTCCTAATTTAACATACTTGAAGGAGGTACGTGGTGTGGGAGGATAACGGGTAAACAAATGCATAAACACACTGTCAGGCTCCAGACACAAAAATAAACATCAGAAAAAAATATTCTGACTGCAATTCTACTTGTTACATACTTACCAAGATTATGACTGGTGGCGTCTGTTTCCTGTATAAGTAAATGTCTTGCACCAACAGGAATTTCAAACATCTTAATGTGCCCTTTATTGTAGTATTTGAAAAGAGAGTAACTGGTTAGTATGCCACAAACAGGAAGAGTCTGTCTTAGGTTTTAAAATAAATCTTATTTTCTAAAAGCAGGGTGTATCACAGCAAGCTGAACCTAATCCAGCATCATTCCCATCCCTATTTCTGTGCCAGGGGATGGAACATAACAGGACAGAGGGCTTTGGGTCAGAAGAAAAATGCCTTAAGTATCATCAACAGACTTTGCTTCATACTAAAATAGGCTTTGAATGCCATATGCACCCACAGAGAGAGACCATCCAAGTTCCTGTCTCACAGTGAGCGATGATGACATATTATTGCAGTGCTCCAGTGTCTTGGACAGAGCAGCTGAGTGACAATCAGCAGCACGAAGAAGTCCATAGCTCTCCAACAAGGAGCACTGAAGCCCTCCTCTATGCATGCACAGGCCCTGAGATCAGCAGACTTAACTGACCGCTGGACAAAAGTCTTATTTTCAAATTCTAGTCACATCTCAAAGTAACGTCCAGAGAGTTTATTGGAATTAGTGATGCTGTAAATGATTTGTGACTGCTCTGGTACTTTTCAGGAAACAGAACAGATCAAACGAAAATACCCTGAATTCCCCAGGACAAATGCTGAATGCACTGACCTTGTTTCTTTGGCACTCTTGAAAATGTTCCTTTCACCACTTTGCAGTGGGAATTATCTCCTCCACAAACACCACACTTATCTTCCTGCTTCGTAGAACCTATGACCCTGTCGCACCCAACTTTCTGTGCACAAAAGAGAAAACCAGTCATTCTTATTTATCTATGCTTCAATTCAAATGAGCCTTCACTTCACATATCAGAACCCAGAGTTACGCTTCAGCAAAGAAGTACAAATTGTAGATTTTTCCTGGAAGATCAACATCTAAACAGATTTTAATACTTCCAGTTCCTATAATAGCTGTCAATCAGGTGATTATATTTTTATATTATGTTTCACAGTGGACCTCTTGCTGAAGGAAAGCAGCATGGTTAAGGAAAAGCTCTTAAGCCTCAGCTTATCTTAAAGCAGATGCTTAAATTCCAGGAGAATCAAGGCATCTGTGTGAGGATAAGCACCTCCACCCGTGCTTTGCTAAGCCAGAGCCTCTAATTCCATTGAAGGATGACCTGCGGCAGATCCCAACTTAGAGGAACTGTCATTGATTTTTTAAAAATAGCATGATCGAATACAGAGAGAATGCATATTAGCCATATCTTAACACCACTTTCCTTGAAAGCTGCTGCATATTCCTATTTCATTGTATGTACCACCCCCACTAAATCTCAGCAGGAAAAGCTTTCATTGAAAGCTAATTGTAATAGTTCATCTTAAAATGCTGCATTAAATATTACTTGTGTAGGAAGGCGCTGTTGGAATTGAGTCACATGCAATGTGATGGCAACTGTGAATACCACCCATAATATTGTGACAATAATCCTAATGAAATCTCCTTATTGGCCAAAGCATTATTATACTTACTTAAATAGTCATTCTTGGAGAGAAACACTCGAGCTACCATTTTCAGTGTTTTCACAATACTAAGCTCTGAAACAAGCCATCAACAGCTTACCAAGCAGTCTCCCCGCACGCAGATGCTGTAAGCATCTTTGTAGGAGCAGCGGGTCCCATCGTGTACCATCCTTTTCATGTACACCACATCCCCTGTTTCCTTTGATTCGCAATACAGGTGGCACCTTTCCTTAGCTGAAAAATAAAATAACCCAAATTGTGCGTGTTCAGCCCTAATAGTAGTTGCTGACTTTGTGAGCAGCACTTTCAATGGTGTTAGCAATCTCTTCTTCCTTGCGTACATCACAGAACACAATACGGTACCCCATAAATCATTGATCCTTATCCCCTTTCAAAGGCTTTGTGATCATTTGGAAACTGCTGAATCATAAAGCACCCATGTGTCATCATCAGCAGACAGTCTTAAAAATCATTTCCTTTGATCGGCAGGGGCCTCTATTTAATCCTTTGTCGAGTGATGCAATCTGGCAGAGGTTTCCCCAATCTGCTACATGACTACCTGTGAGAGATGCAGGTTTCTGCATCAGTTTCTCCTGCACTGCGCTTAAAGCTGAAAAACGCAGAAGTTGTTGTGCCATTAAAAGCAGATGTTTGACACCGAGTGACTCTGGCATCTAAAATGTCTTCAGAGACAGCTGGGCCATACCATTTCTGCCTAAACATGAAGTTAATTCTCCCTCATTGTTGTACTTGTATTTATGATAGTTTAAATCATTAAACAAGATGAGATGTCAAAGAGATTCAGAAAAAAAATTTTTTTACTGCTAACACATGCACCAACAGCCAGACAAGCGTACCTCGTTCTCCTAATCTGTTCCAAAGAGCTAAGAACAAAAAATAAAGCTGAAATGACTAGTCAGTGGCTGAATAAAGTTGAATTCCACCAGTGTATTTCATTTCACCCATACCTCTTGCTGTCCCCAGCCCCATAATAAGATTCACTATGATTTCCTTGGCACTGAAGAGCAGATGGCTTTTCTGTTAGACGTAACAAATAAAGATTCTGCTATTTTAACATGATTAAAAGTTGGGGCACTTTTCCCACCATTTAAAACAATAATGACCTTTCTGTTATAGCAGTTCAATTAAAATAAATCTTCACAGGCCCTTTGCGTTCTTTCCCTGTACAGTTCCATGGCCTCTGCCCTCTTTTAATAAAGTCCTTGTTATTGCTATTGATGTCCTCATGGCCACTGGGTATTGGTACATCACAGACCTTTGTTACTGCTCCTGAGCAATGCAGAGATGTCATGCTAAAAATGTAGGGTCTAGACTATCAAAACAGGTACTTCACTTTTTTTGTGCAAATTCTTAATAGGGTACTATTAAGATCATAATAATCACAGCCCTAATATATTTGCATATTAAACTATGCACAACACATAGACGTGTTCACACCCACCCCCCCGGTGTGTACCCCCACCTACCCCATGCATACCATACATTCACTGTACGCAATGAGCATATCAGAAGGTCTGACTGGGTGCCAACAACTCTGTACAGGGCTTTATTTTAGAGAGGGTTCTCTTCCCATTGCTCCATGGGAACAGTAAATGTGCAAGTGCTGTTAAATTGGACCCTGGTAATGGCAAACAATTATGCAGAGCGGGTCCAGAGGAGGCCACAAAGATCATCAGAGAGTTACAGCACCTCTGCTATGAGGACAGGCTGAGAGAATTGGGGTTATTTGGCCTAGAGAAGACTCTGGGGAGACCTTAGCGCCCCTTCCAGTATTTAAAGGGGACCTACAGAAAGCTGGAGAGGGACTTTTTACAAGGGCATGTAGTGATAGGACGAGGGGTAATGGCTTCAAGCTGGAAGAGGGGAGATTTAGATTAGATCTCAGGAAGAAATTTTTCGCTCTGAGGGTGGTGAAGCACTGGAACAGGTTGCCCAGAGAAGCTGTGGATGCCCCATCCCTGGAAGTGTTCAAGGCCAGGTTGGACGGGGCTTTGAGCAACCAGGTCCAGTGGGAGGTGTCCCTGCCCATGGCAGCGGGGCTGGAACTAGGTGATCTTTAAGGTCCCTTCCAACCTAAACCATTCTGATTTTCTTTCTATTCACTGCTGTCAGGCACAGTAGAGGTGCAGGAGCGTGGACAAGACCGTGTGCCTGTCTGTTCCCTGCTCCCCGTATGTTTCCTTCTCATTTAACTGAGGTTGGGAGCTAACACCAGTTTCACTCTACACTGCCCTGGTAGACGGATGGCACAGGGGTACGTGAGCCCAGGGGCAGCTGGGAGATGGGGTGCTCAGTGGGCTTGGAGCAGGAGAGAGGCCATGGCACGACATGGCACTGGGGTGCTCAAGCACATGCTGCGGTGTACCACAGCTCAGAGGCTTTTGTCTGGCCACGGGATGAGATGTTCCTCCTGGTCCCCATCGCATACACAACGTGTCAGCCAGGTCCAGCTGAGCTGCGTGTCAAGTGTACGCATTTATGTCACTTTTGAGCCACGACTCCATTATCTGCACAAAGTATGTCACTGATATGCCTTATCTTTACAAAAGGGAGTTTTACATACATTAGAGTTCAAGCATAAGCCACCCTCTGGCCTTGTTTTCACACAAAAGCCGTTCCCTCTAATAACCCCGCACAGGTAAATGTCACTCTCCCAAAGGGGGCTGCAGTTATACCATAGCTATATGGGAAACCAGCCGTGCCCAGCAGTCAGTGCTCAGACATCAGTGAGCTGGTTTCTGACCCAGAAGTCATTGAATTTAATAGAAAAACATCTGATTAGTTCAGTAGTCTTTGCAGCAGACCGCTCCAAAGGCTAAAGCAGAAGCAAAGGTCCTGCAGGCCACAGCGTTTGTCCCCTCTCCCTGTGCCAGCAAAGCTATTTCATGAAATTAAGCTGTGAGGCTGTGTCTGCGCCTCTAAAAATCCCAGATTGCACAAGATGACATGAAAAGAATGAGGGAACCCTGAGAACTCTTTGGGAAGAAAGTCAGGCAAATTAATTACACGGGATTTGCTATTAACTTCTGGCAGAGTATCCTCTCACTGGAATGCAAAGTGATTCACCCAAAGTGACCCTTCCCTCCCAGAGATGGGTGCCTGGCTGAGGACAGCTCGGGTGCCTGGAACCTGCCCCTTGCCAGGCCAACCCTGCCCTGAAGGACTCCGTCATTCAAACAAAGTGACCAGGTTTAAAAATGGCGAGCGGCCCACACTCAAGAATCATTGCCCTCCGCCTTTTTGTTTGTTAAAACCTCTTCTCGGCATGTTTTCAACGCAACATGGCAATAGCACGGCAACAGCCTTCGTGGCCTAAATCAACCAGCTGCACTTTCATTGACAGTTAAGCAGAGGCGTTAACAGGAAAAGGAACAGTTTTGTTCTAAGAGGTGATCTCTGCCGAGATGCCAGAACATCCGACTGACCGTGCTGGTTCAGACCCAGCACCCATCCAGCCCAACACCTGCCTCTGATAGTGCCAGGAGCGTTCACAGGAAGATGTAAGAACAAACCTGATACTTTTCTCAGAATATTCTCCAAGTTCCTCGTAAACTGTAGCTTGGGGACTTCCTAAGTCATGGCTGGAGCTTGGTGTTTAATAGTTCTTAATGGATTACAGAACTTTCAAGAATTTCTCTAAATCACTTTTAAAACTTTCTGGCATCTGCAACTTCCCGTGGCAATGAATTCCAGTTTAATTACATGCTGTGTAGAGAAGTACTTCCTCGTATTTGTTTTAAATCTGCCACCTGAACATTTTATTTGATGTTCCCAGGCTTGTGCTATGAGAAACCATGAATAATCATTCCATGTTCAGTCTCTTCATGCCACTCACAATTCTGTAACCCTACCTTTTTAATCTAAATCATCGCTTTTTCAGGGTGAAAAGTCCTAGTTTATCTAAACTCTCCTTATTCAGAAGTCACTGCTTATGTTTGCTTTATTCGGGCCTTTCTAAGTTCAACTGTCGGATTTTTAGCAATGGGGGCAGCAGTGAGATGGGCCCAACCTGAGCTACACTGGTGGAGTGTTTAAAATGCAGAGGCATCGTGCAGGTATACCGAGGCAGATCAGTGCTCTCCATCCCTCTTTTGACAATCACTGAACTGATGTTTTCCTAAAGCTATCCCCGACTCCCACACCTTTCTCCTCAGAGCCCACCTTGCGTCCAGACCCATACACACTTACTATTTTTTATCCCCATATCTATTATTGGCATTTATCTACACCAAACTTCATTAGCCGCATTCAGTCACTTAGTGTCACAAGGTCTTTCTGCAGCTCTCACGGTGGGCCTTCTTATTTTAATTAATTATTTTAATTAGCCTGAGTAGTTTCGTCACCTCATTCGCTCCCTTACCCAGCTCACCGCCACGCGTGCTCAGCAGCACCCATGCTCCCAGCACCCATCCTTGTAGGACACACCCCCCCATGCAAGACCATTCCCTTTTATCTCATGGTAACTCAGTCTAAGAGCAGTTATTGGGGAACAAGGTCCAAAGATTTCTGAAAATCCAAGTACGTTATATGAACTGGATCACTCATACACGGATACTCACCCGTCCCTCCAAACAACTCATAACAGATTTTTGAGGCACGTTTTCCCCAGAAATAGTTTTACGCCTCCTCATATAATTTTTACTCGTGTTTGCAACCGATTTTACTTTTCATAAGAAAAAGGGTCCTCTCACCATCGACATGTTCATAGGGGAGCCAGTGGTGTTTTGTGTTCTGGTACTCAAAGTAAGGATCCCACTGCCGGCACTGCTCCTCTCTGAAATCTTCAAAGTCCTTGGGACAGTCGTGAGTGTTGCACAGCTGGAACTCGTAGCTCGGCCCCACGCACGTGCGGCCTCCGTTGGCCGGACTGCAGGGAGGAGAGAAACCCACGGTCAGTTGTGCCATTAATGCATGAATCAAGCTTCTATCAAATCCTTCGAGGAGTAATTTAATTCCGTCATGTCAGCAGGCATTTGACGAAGCCATTGATGCATTTCTGGTACGGAAAATATGTAGTCCCTTTAAAAACCTGCTGTTACTATTTAGCTCTTAAAATGCAATTTCTGCCAAGTAGAGCCTCAAACCACTTGATAAAGGCAAGAAAAGCCATTTTCTTTGTGCAGCCCAGGAAGGGCAAGCACAAGCAGATGAAGCAACTCATTCCCATTCAGCCCCTAAGCCAGCAGCAAATCCAGAACGAGAGCCCAGCTCCGCCTGCATCCCGCCGGCAGACATTCATCAGCTCACTGTCGGATCTGACAACACAGAGCTCAGGAGTCGTAGCTGGGTTTGCATCCTCTTACAGGAACACAGAAAACATTTTAAGTAGTACGTTAGGCCTTTCCTATGCGAAAAAGAGATTTTACAACTGAAACTGTGCCTGCAGTTACAAAGGTCACCTTCATGTGCCGATGTAACAAAGGCTGAAATGAGAACTGGTAAATTTTTTCTTAACAGAACAATTTCCACCAGAAGATGCTGCTTCATAAAACTTGAGGTTTTTTTCTTAATCAATGATATGATGATCTTTAACACCGGTCAAGTTCAATCACTTTATCAGCAAAAACTAAGAAAGTCAATGTTAAAAATATTTGGTCTGGTAAAATCATTTAATCCTGACAATTGTTTCAGTTCTTGCTGTTAGGATCTTGACATTTTATGATATCGCAATAAGATAGCAATAATTATACATTTCATATTATTTGTACTTACCAATCTATATTAAATACATTATACTCCCAGTGTTACTGAAATTAAGTCATTCTACATTACCTAGATGAACCATATGTCAGTTATTGAAGCAAACCAATTCAATATTACTAAAATTAACTTTGGGGAAGGTTCTGATCTCTGGAGCTTTGTTTCAACTTGGAATGAAAACAGTTTGAAAATATCTTAAGACCTTCTTGGAATATCAAAAAAAGATGGATTAAACAAACAATTTTAAAAGGTATAGGAATTTAAAAAAAAAATTCAGGAAATCATTGTCATTATTTCATACTCACATATTAAAATAAGACATAAATAGGGCCCTAACCTTTTATTTTTGTGATATGCAATAATATAATAGCATTTTCAAGATCCTTGTAACTGTATGACCAGCTTAATGGATGGATAAACTGAGAAATAAACATGATTCATGACTTGCTAAGGGCCAAAAGTAGAATTCCTGAGAACACATACTATAGGTCAGATTTAACGAGCGCCACTCAACATCCTTTACTGCATTACTGCAAGGATTTAGCAAGGATTCTCACCGTTCATTTGCTCCACATCAGAAAAACACGCTGGTGTATGTGTACTTACTGCGGATTGTCACACTGCCGTGTCCTGTATTTCACCCCGGTGCCACAGGTGCGAGAACAAGAGCCAAACTTACTCCATGCCCCCCAGTGTCCATCCTGCTTCAGGATGTCTGGTGTCAGCCAGATGCAGTGACCTTTAAAGCAATGCTAAAAGAGAAAATCAGATGTCAAAGGCTTAGACGATTAAATTATATCATATGAGAAGCTGTGGTACAACACATTTCATTTTATGCACCAATTCTGGATTTTTTTTCAACCAGGAGAAAGTAGTGAGATTCACTGTCAGATCGTGCCCATGACCCCAAACTCACTCAGATTTTATGAACTTACACATGTTAAATACGCACATACACGCTTGCAGGAGTCAAGCCCACCCAGATCGTTAAATGGCTCTCAGCATTACACGCCTTCCTCATGTGTCTGCAGCGGTGATTTCAACATAAGTAATATAGATTCATTTAAGGGAAATGGCAGAGTCCCAAATCCTGGAGGTTAAAGGTAAAATTCCTGCACGGAGCCGCTTCAGGCAGCACTGGCGAGAGCTCCTGCCGCAGCACCCTCCTTCCCAGCACCTCCTAACTCGCCATACATATTCCTGCAATAAATGTGATCAGTGAAGTGGCATGAAATTAAAGCCAGCTCACATTTTAGACATTATTGCTATTAAATAAAGAACTTTTGCAGTCTCCCTGGGATCTCATGGTAAAACTGACCAACGTACCAGAGAGCAGCCCGGGACAGTCCCATTTCTGCACGATTAATCACACCCTCCTCGGCTTCCTCTTTTCTTGTACCTGATTTTTAATACAGTCATTCCACAGAGCTTGAAACACACAATTTGCTACGTTCCCCAAAGGTATTTACACATTTTTTAAAGAGCCTTCCCAGCTTCAGTACTGATGCTCTCTCCTGTCTCCTCTCATTAAAGAAATCCACCGATGCCTTTCCACCAATTTCTTCAGTCCCTGATCATGGAATTTTTTCTTAGCTGAAGTCAGGACGAATTCTTCTCAAGAATCCCAGATTCTGGCCCTTCCTGGTGCTATTTCTGCTTCCATAAAAGCCTACTGATGAAGTGCGGGTGCTGGAAAATATTTCCAGCCCAACAAATGACTTTTTGCATTAGACTGTCGCAGTTTGTCTGCGTTAACGGTTACTGTTGGGATAAGAGCTCTGGCTCAGCCGCACAGATGGCTATAACAACAAGTGCAATCAGTCACTTACTTTCCTTAACATTCAAGTCAACAACAACATTTTACACAGCTAACAAGCCCTGGAACGCAGGAATTTGGCAGGCGGCACAAGCCGAGCATATGGCTAACTGCATGTTGCCAGCAAAAACAAAATCAGAAGATATATAACAGGAGAGCGTTCTTAAGCATAGAGCGATTAGTGATCTGGAAGACAAATTTAAAAGTGATGGCTAATCATTAATAATGCTGAATTTAAAGAGCGAATCATTAGTAAAATGGTGACAAGACACAGCTTACTGATTTCCTAATCTGCTCAACGACTGGCTCTTTGTTCATGTAATTTATTTTGGTGCTGATTTGGTTAGACAAGGAGAAGAAAAGAGAGTAGAAATTAGGTTTCAACTATTCATTCTTTCTCATGACTTCAAATATTCAAAGTCAAAACCTACGAAATAGATGAGTTACCACAAAGCCAATCATACCAATCCTGCTCCGGAGCCATAATGGGCAGATTTTTCTTAGCTGTTTGACAGAACAAGAGATAATTCAGTAAAGCCTGAAAGAAATGTGAAATGCTAGTATGTCCTTTGCTTTCTTCGGTTTTGAAGCTCAGCACTGTACCCTTCAGGGACTGTTTACTTATGGCTTTAGAGAGGTTTGTTTGAATGAATAGTTGGAGTCGTCGGGCCCTGTGTGGCCATGGACCATCCAGAGATGCCGGGGAAGCTGGCAATGCATCAGCTTGTCAATACAAATTTCAGCTGGGCTTGGAAGCAGATGAGATGTGACAGCTCCTGATCTGTTCTTGCTTAAACATCCTTTTATCAGGTTTCTGCATCCCTCAGGTATAAGTTCCACAGCAATCACTGAATTCATTTCAAGAGCCACGTAGTGTATGTTCATTATGCGATGATCCAGGATCCAGCGCTTGGACTCCACGAAGGAAAGGGAGAGACACGTGATGTTGTGTTTTCCAATCTCTTTTCCCTGCTTTAGCCAGAACTGGGGGAATGTGGGTTTGCAACAGCCACTAATAAACCACCTATTTTACACTGTGACTGGTCCCTGAACTGGAAGGCAAACATGGAGAAGTGTTATTGACTTTCCTGTGTAAAGGAAAGAGCAGCACTGATTTGTACTGGAGAAGCTGGTCATATGCCGACTGTCGGGAAGCCGAGGCAGAGCTATTAGGAGACAAGCATTTGTGTAAAATGAGTCATCCCCAGCTCTGCCTTTTTGTTTGTGGATTAAAAGAAAGGAGCCTACATAAAACAAAATGATTCACAACTGAGTCTCACTCTGTTCAGACCCATGCAAGAAAATGTGTGAGAAGGTAAAACCAGAGATGGAACAATCTCCAGCGTAATAAAGGAAGCTAGAGCTAACCCTTCCTACTGCTACTAAATTAAGTACATAATGAGGTGGAAAAAAGCCAATTTCAACCACTATTCCCGTCATGAACAGGGGGTTTCATTTAAAGAGTGAAGGACATTAACACTTGCCTTTTTTTTTTTTTTTTTATAATAAGAAAAGAAAGCCTTGGGTAAATGCTTATTTTTTTCTTAGTGGAAGACAAGATGACTTCTTGCAGTCTTGCCTATTTTTCTGGCAAACGGGACAGTTCAAAACAAGTGCAATTTCCAGGAGAGGAAGCTTAAATCTTTTGCAGTAAAACATTCCACTGCTGTTTTCAGCAGTTCTTTGAAACAACTGCTGCAGACGCCAAAAAAAGAGGCAGTGTGTTCCTCTGGGCTTAGAGCATCTGCAAGTTAATTTTTCAAGCAAAGAATTGCAGATCTTCCATGGGTACCTCTACCTATTTTATATCAGGCAGCAACTGGCAACTCTCCCATCTCCTTGCTTGACACCCCCGTTATCTGCCAGGTAGCCCCTCGTGCTGCATCATGGCTGGTGGCCCTCAGCTCTCCCACTCTCCGCAGATCCTATCAGGAGAGGGTTACTTATTTATTTGTATTTCCCATCACACGCAGCCTGGCCCGCTCTGCTCCATCTGTTTGAGAATAATTAGTTGCAAGGGATAAACTGAAAGCTCTAACACTAAAGTCTACCCTGAGCCAGTAAAAGTTTCTTCAGCGGAGAATCAAGTATTCTCACTGTTTCTGTGGTGACTAACACAGCATACACTTACCCATCTGTCTCCCGTCTCCGAGAGAAGCTGAGGTCAGCTTTCTCAGTGGGAAATTATCTGGATTGCTTTGAGTACACGTTAGTGTTTTCAGAAACCTTTTTTCTCAGTCCATTTTTCTTCTCAATAATATCTATTTATTTCAATATTTAATCACTCCCTTCCTTTCCTGACAGACTAAAAAAATCATTCCAAGTTTGATGCAGATCATCTCATTAGTACGGTGCAAGCAAAGAGAAGACCTGCTCGGTTTGTGCTGGATCCCTGGCACATAAGCCAAACCCAAGAGCAACATCAGCTCGGTTGGCAGGGGCAGGTACCAGGCTCTTACCTCTCTCCACGGGAAGAAAGAAAGGAGGCTCAGGTGGTGCAAACCTTTGTGTTAGACACTGCAGCAAGCAGATGGACTCCAGCACGCAATCTCCTTGCATGAATGACTTTGGGTTTTATTTCTATCCTGTGGAGAGCAGTTAGCTACTTCAGCCAATATAAATGTCTCCCCAGAAGAATAATAGTTTAAAAAAACAGAACAGCAAAAACTGATGATATATTTCTGAAGGTTGCCTGGCTTCAGAAGCCCGAGGCTAACGGTGGAGCTGACAGAATTGTATACAAGTAAATAAACTATCAGCCGAAAGCAGAGGGTTTTTTTTTTAACTCACCGAACACCATGCAGAGTTAAGCTCTGCACAGTTGTGCCTCGTCTGCATGGTTTACTACAGCAATTTGTGGCGTGTCTTTGACCTCACATTAAGACTCCGACCCTCCATGTGCTTAACATTACACGCTGGAGTTACTTCATGCAAGTTCATGTGACCATTCAGACACAGAAGTAACTCCAATCAAAGCTTCAAAAAATTGACAGAATCTTCCCTCTTGCTGTTGAAAACTCAATCTAGTTTAAAAAATTTGGGCTGGGAGCAATATAAAATATCCTATTTCCATTTGGATTCTATAAAAGTAGTAGTTTTCTTCTCTGGCTGGGAAGCTCCAAGAGAATATTTTCTTTTTCTACCCCTAAACCCAGCAAATTATTAGTTTGCTGCCAGTTAACATAATGGTTGTTCAGTGTCTCCATTTGCACAAGGAGACTTATTAAAAAGTCTTTGAAACGGCAGAGCCTCACTCTTTTGGCAACTTATTTCAAATAACCACATGCACAGAAGAGCTTACATACATTTACATATATTTACTTAAATACACATCTATATGTCTGCATACATGCATACATACACACATATAGCCAGCATTAGAAAGTCTAATCTTCCTTCCGTTTCTAAGGGTCAGTGCCTAGGTCCAAGACACATCCTGGGCATGCAGAGACACAGCTCTTATCAGTGTGCTCGCTGAAAACGTGCTACAGCTCTCGTGTCTCCCATAGGTGTTCTTGCCCCTTGATCGTCAGCTGGGAAGGAGGCAGCTGGACAGGATTCTCCTCAATAGCATCTGCTAAGTTTGGGAAAGCGAAGAGACCCGTTATCAGTTATCTGAACACCAGGCTTAGGTGAGAACATCTACGCACTATACGCCGTGTTAGTCGCCCGAACATCGCTTTCATTTCTGGCATTCGGTCCCCTCAGCTGCTGCAAAGCCAGGATGTTTCTTTGACACATCAGCAGTGTTGTGATTGGTTTGAGCTTAAAATAGGCCCTGGGAATTAGTGGTATGAAATCATGAAAACTGCAAGTCTCTAAAGTGGGAAACAAATGGATCTTTTTGAATCAACATCTTTAATTGCATATGTTTCTGTTCTTTCCTTTTCTGGCGTTATTCCAAAGAAAATAGTGGATCAAGTTTGAAGTTATTTTCCCCTTCCTCATGTGCTGATGAGATATCATGGGAGATGTATCTTAAAGGAAGCTGCCACACTGCAATCGAGTCCCAGCTTTGGCCAACATATGCATTTTACAGTCCTCATCCTTTCAGGTAAGAGTCTCTAGTACTGTCCAAATCGATGAAGAGAGTGAACACAAAGGCAGGGATGAAAAGGAAAGGAACAGATGGAAAAGGACTGATCTGATGTGCCTGTATTAAAAACACCAACAACTAATAAATACACTGCTCAAATGCTGAGCTCAGATACAGAAAGTCAGTTGTATAACCTTCGTAACTCATGCTATTTTTAAAAAAAAAGTTCAGCTCAGACTGCTGAGCTTTATCTAACAAAATGGTTTTCATTTTATATCATTTTCTCGGGTTCTCCTGGAAGGTTGCAATAAGTTTATTTATCAAAAAACTGGGACAGCTCCTCTGGGAATAAAACAGTCATAGTCCTATCATCTACTGAAACTTCAGAATGTGCACATCCTCTCTTGCATCTCCACTGAACTAAAAAGCCTGGCTGTCTGCAGAGTTTGCTGAAGCCTTGGATCCCAAGTTCCAGTCCAGAGAAAATTTTTACAGCTGAGTTGCATAATATCCTGACAAACTGTTTATAATGGAAGCACTGACAGATCCTTAACTGTATGGTTACAAGTTCTTTTTTTTCTTCTCATTTCTGTTCAAATACTAATACGAACGAATGCCTTGGGGAAGAGGGTGATGCAACAAAATGGAATATAACTGTATTTTCCTGGGGGTTTCATGAATATTTCTAACGCAAAAAATCAAGATATAGAAAAGTGAATCCAAAGAAACTGTCTAAGATTTTGGATTGTTAATTTAAAAATAGACACATTTTTAAACAAGAAACAAAGCTGTTATAACAGAAATAATTTAAAGAAGAGAAAATCAGAAGGGATTGGTTTATATAGAGCATGACTTGAGAGGGAATTAATTTAGGATTACATTATGTTTTTATAAAAAAGACATTAAAATCATAACAGCAGCTGCTAATATGGTTCATTTATCGCATAAATGATGTCATCCTTTGGGTTTTACAAAACATCTTTCCAAGTAGTGACACCTTCCTCTCCCCCTCAGTCACAGCATCCAAAGCCCAGGGAAGCCAGACGTTTTCAGCAGACTTCAAAGGACCTGGAGTTCAGATCCGCTACGAGCACAACGTGACCTCCACAGAAGGATAACTGAGACCTGGAGCAGGTTCAGCATGGTGGCTGAGGGGTCGGAGCTGTCTGAGCCCTTGCCACCTCGCACCTTCCCTCTATAGTCCCTCATGCCTCCCTTGAATCTCATCAAGCCAGCAAATCCACCTCCAAAAATCTCCCCTTGGCTCCTCACAGTCCCTCTCTGCCGTCATGCTGGCTCTCTCTAGCTGGCACTTGACTCCCACATCCATCCTTTCCCTCGGCGGAGCCCCAGTGGCCTTGGCTTGGCTGCCATCTCCAGGACCTCACTGCTTTCTGCACCCCCGGCGCCAGGGAGGCCAGTTAGCATCACTATGTCACTGATACAAACACAACCGCCCCGACCTCACACAAGTCATGGGTGAGTGGAAATTTCCCCATTTTTGGCTCTGTCACAAAGACTTGCCAAGAAGCACAGGGCAACCTGCAGATAATTCCATGATGTGCGTGAGTATGGGGTTCGATGGTCACAGAGTTGCCATGCTGGACGCACCAGCCCTGGCCCCTGCCTCTTCCCCTCATGCTGCTCAACAACCTTACTTGCATTCATGAGTTTGCTCCACATCTTAGTGGATTTCAGGTCCTCCAGATAGGTTCTTCTCTTGTTCCCCTTGATTTTAAGGGGAACATCCCCAGCTGCACACAAACACACATGAGCGTGCGCGTACACGCAGCACCCGCTCTCACCTTTCCTGGTGCACACATGGTCCCGTCCAGCGGAGGCCCTTTCTTTGTTTTGCAGAAGTAGGGGTTCTCGGGGTGGCTACACCACAGCTGCTTGCAGGGATCAAACGTACGGAACTGAAACACAAGGAAAAGTCAGAGTGGACAATGCTTCGAGAGAGCTCCTACTGAAACTGCAATAGAAGCTGCAGCGCAGTGGAGTCTTCCCTTTCGTAGCTGTAAAATGCCAGTTGTTATCACTGATTTCTGAGGAACACTGCGGTGTCTGTGGATTGAGCGCATCCGGGCTTTCATGTGAAATCATCAGTGACTCTGAAGTGAGACCCCACCTGCATTCAGTGGAATAAGGTTGCATGAAAATAGTTTTACACTAGTGACCAAAGGCAGCGTGGGCAAGGGGGAAACCAGTTCCCCTGGACGGTAAGATGCACACTGCCTTTTCCTACAGCTTCTCCAAATGGTGCTGCTTCATTTGGCAAACAAACCAAAAAATCCTTGAGTACTCATGGGAGAAGGAAATGAGCTGCTCAGACTGTAGCTCAGCTGTGGCAATCACCTCCTCAGGAGGATGGAAATCTGAGCCCAGGACCCGGACCTAATGAACAAATCGGCATTTTACCTACAACGCAAGAGCTTGTACAGGAGAGGATGAGAACCACCCACCACAAAATATACTAAAACTTGATGTCTGGACATGCTTTTGGTTATTCTGAACAAAGAAGAAATAGGAAGCCTCCATCTCCCAGGCTCTGGAGAAGGGCTGTAAGAAAAGACCCTCTTTGACTGGGACATTCTTCCAAGGCAGCATCAGTGGGAATTTTGTCAAGACACAATACTACAGCTGATGCTTTAAAGGTTCTCATCCATTATCTAGAGACACCACTCGGCGCACGTATTCCTGCAGATGGGAATCAAAGCAGAAATGTTATGTGCTAGCAGCTGCCACACCAGCTGAAAACATCTCTTTCCATTTAATATTTTGTCCTACTTGAGGAGCTGGAGGTGGAAGACACAGCACTGCTGCAGAAGACTCTGCTCTCTGAGGCCAGTCCACTGAGAATTGCATTAATCTTGCCTTGCTTTAAATTTAGACTTTGTTTCTTTGTTTTCCTGGTACAAGAGTGCAACCATATAATCAAGAGTCCTTGTGAGTTGCTCTGCTCGCTGTCACAGTTATTTTCTCAAGCGAGGCATCAAAATGCATCACGCTTTCCATAAAATCGGATCATAAAAGCATACTGCCCCGTGTTAGCACTACAAGATGTGCCACTAAATCCATCTCCTTCACATCTGGGTGGGAGTTTTGTAGAAAAATAGCTGCCAGCAATATGAGGCTCAATAACGCAGCAGCTTGTTTGCTTGAAATCTACAGCTATTTATGAAACTACAGAATAATTAGTTCTGTAACTGCAGTTTAAAAAAATAAGACACTTAAAAAAATAAGACACTTAAAATAACATATGTGTCAACATTCAGTTGTTATTCCTTGCTTACAGCTAAGTGGCACAACATCTTTCCTTCCTCTACTCTGTCCCTATTAAGGACATTTCAGAGACACTTACAACACTCCGAGATGAGAAACAGCAGAAGCCAAACTTAAGTACTCACAGCTGTGCACATCATGTAGCCCAAACCAAAATCAAAACGACACTGCTCATTCATGGAGTAGTGAATTCCTGGCAGCTGCGGAAGGGAAGGCCAGTCGTGTTCGAAGGGATCATCACGCAGACAATCATAGGAACTGCAACAGGCAAAAATTACAGTAACAGATGGGGCTGTGAGACTTGCGCAGTGTTTGTGGTTTCAGTGCCTTTTTGTTCCAAACAAAACAGAGCCTACGATTTCTCAGACGCTGGTTGTGAAGAGCAGCTAATATTGCAATTACGCTCACATTAACTTTATCATGTTGTATCCACCTTTAATGGATTCTCTATATATTTCTTCTGGAGCCTTTCCATTGTAATTTCCATTTAGCTTGCAGGTAAATTCCTATCAGTCTCCAGGCTCCCTATGTGAAAGGAATCAAAGGAAGAATCCACATGAGCCCAAGAAGAAAAGAAAATTTAATTAATTTTCCATTTGTGGAACTTCTCGCTGCCTGCAACTGTCTTTCAAGTGAAGTTTTAGAAGCAGAAGCCAGGGTAACCATCCAAGACTACCACTAAGCTTGCCGTTTTCCTGTGTCCTTGCGGAGAAGCAGCAAGTCATTTACAAGCATGTGTACTTTCCTGCCTGCATTAAATGCTCAGGTTTGGTCCCTCTCTGTTTCTCCTGATAGCTCTCAGCTCCATCCATAATCTGTACAGTCTCCTTTCTGTGCGATGAACACGGGAGTTTCTCCTCTTGTCCTAAATCATGAGAACAGCCTGTAAAGTGCCAGAATCATGCCTGACTAAGTCACGTGGAGAACAGAGGACTGATGCTAATACCACTGAATGATTAACATGGTACAATTATTGGTTAATTCACAAGACCAACATGACCAACAGTTTCTCTGAAATGGCTCCGCGTTATTTAACAGACATGAGGACACCATACACGAGTCTATTCTGGCAATCATTCAGGTTGCCTTGAAGATACCAAGAGCTGAAAGCAGAATTTTGAGGTTAGATTTACTTCAAAGCAAACCATCGTTCTGCTTTGTTATAAGATATTTAAAAATAGCTGCATTTAAAAGAATGTAAAGCAGCCCTCTAGGCCAGATGATTTTTATTTAATGGCTAAAACTCTAAAGGATCTTGCTAATTGAAACAATCACACTTCCCCCACAGTATTTTTATTCCTTATTGCCATACCTAAGAAATCTAAGATCATAAAAATATTGACAAAAAGACTGTCTCATGTTTACTTCATGTATTTTGCTGTATTTTGTCCTACTCATTTTCAGTTTTTGCTAGGTATCCTAGTAGTTTCCCCATATTTTTCCGTACAACTTGCACATAACAACAAGGGGAAGATTTTTTTCTATAAGGAGCAAAAACATGGTCATAAACATTAAAATTTGTCAGGGAACTCCAGCGTGGGTCTAGTGCTCAAAGCCTCAGGTTCAAAGGGAAGGCAGGGCACATAGATGAAGCTGTTTAAATAGCTTTTGCAAATAGGGTATTTAAAGGAAAAGTAACAACTGAAGAATTAATTCTAGAACCACGGTCTTTGTTTAGATATCTATTAAAGTCAAGGAAAGCCCTGAGCACTTCAAAGGGCAGAATTGCCTCTGAAGGTAGCACCATCTTCTCGTTGACAGGTATCATAAGCAACAAAAGGCCCTTGAGGCCAAATTTGGTATCTGTAAGATAGACACCATGCTGCTGGGTAGCACAGGCACTCCTCCAGCTGGAGGTTACATTAGGCAGGGAGGAAAGTTAGTAATGAGATTAATAATAGCGTCTTCTCATAAACCCTGAGAGGACAGCATATATGCTATCAATGTCCAGAAAACGGATAAGACATAAATTAAATGACCTGAGAACAATTCAAAACGGACTGAAATCACACTAACTGAGAACGTGCATTATTATTTGCAATTGATGGGAAAGCACCTTGTTCCCAATAGGACGGGGAGGATTCTTTGTTCTTTTTATTCAACTCCATTTGAGTAACTAACAAAAGGAGAAAGAACAAATGCCAGATGCAGAATTGTTCTTACATGCTTCCTAACGAAAGGAGAGAGGCTGCTTAACAGCTACTCACTGGAGATATCGATTCAGCTCTTGCTGGCTGCAACGAGACCAGTGGAAGCGATGAAACGCAGCTTGCACAAGGGGGGCCATGATGCTTCCCAGGCGGACTTCATCCCCACATCTGTTCCCTTGGCCGTCGTGCTCCATGCCTAAACTGTCCCGCACAGGAGAGAGCCAGCACATTTACATCACAGGTGAACTCTGAGTGCCCAAGTGCTTCCACATCCCAAATGTCACCAGTAGTTGATTGCAACAAGCTTCTTAAGTCCCATGACCCTTGTCCACACGAGTAAAGTCATGAGAAATAAGAGAGGGTGAGACTGAAGCTAAAGAGCTAGTCTGTAGTAGCTCCCACATAGAAGCATTGACCCTTGAGAGTACTTCCATGTGATTAGCTTAATCCACTTTCAAAATAGACTAAAAATGCCTTCTTTGGACTTCTGTGCACATCCACTTTTGTAACTAACTCTGGCTAAATGAATCCATTTCTGGATTAAGGATCTAGTCCCCCCCCTCCAGGAGTATTAACAGAAATTTCTTCATACTCCTATCTGGAGCTCTTCAGGAATTTATCTAATTTTTTTAAAAAATCACATCTTAGCTTAATTTGAAGTAATTTGCAACTGTAGACAGGTCCTTTGCATAGAAAGAAAAGCAGCCATACTGCAAGCTAGTTCAGGCTAGCTGCTGCTATTGCCCAGTAGCAATCCCACATTGTTTAAATGTGAAAAAGCCTGGAAAGCATTGGGTGCTTTCTAGAAAATTACCCCAAGTTACAGATATTTTAAATTTTTTTTTTACTTTATTATGAATATATTTTCTCCCTCCCTCTGTTAGGATCTTATATTGCATTTTTTAATGAGCACTGTTTGACTAACATGGGTGATACCTGTCCATAAGTTAAAACAAATTAACAGATGGGGGATGAATGTGATTTGAGGGATTACAAACATTCTTCAGTGGTATCTCTTTTAAGGCTCACTGTGTACTCTTTTTAATCATAATTCAAAAATTCTGGAATCAAATATCACCTAGGTATCAATTCTATGTCCCAGTCCAATTAAGATACGTTTACAGTGAGATTCAATAAACCTGGGCAATTTTTTCATTTAAAGCCCTTAATAATTTCTGATACAACAAAGAGAAAAGGGCCTGCAGGCCTTCTTAGGGAAAACAGAATAGATTGAAACTGTTCAGAAAAAGCCTTCTGGGAACTGTTGTTCCACCAAAGAGAAAATGGAAATCGGTGGGTGTTCTCTGAGAATAGGGAAACCAAAATGCTCTGAGAGAAACCAAAGCTCTGAGAACTGCTGCCCAGTCATTGGTTCTAATCACATCTTTAAGTAAAATGATTGCATTTTTTATATGAAATGTATAGAAAAGTTGTCACCTCAGTGCTTGGCACCTTGTTTCGATACACTTTTGTGTCCTTTACCAGCAGTAACATATACAGATTATGTGCTTATTTAAAATGGATTATTTGCAAGAATCATGTATTCCACTGACTCAATTATTTCATATTTCATCATTATAAGCACTTTACATTTCCACCAGGAGACTATAATGCATCATTCAATCTACTCTTACAGCAGCCCTGGAAGGTACTTTGGCATTAGTTCCTTTTTCCATTTGAAATTACCAAAATATAAAGCTTGCTTAAGATCATAAAGAAAGCCTTGAGAGAGCTGAGATCTGAAGTCAGGGCTAACACTGATTATTGTTTCTTAACAGAAATTGCATCTTTCCAATGTCATCAGTATTTGTCAGTATCAAAGACACTGTAAGGTAAGACACAGGATGTCCACAGTTCTACTCACACATGTCCAGTTTCGTGAGCCACCACAAATGCAGATGAAAAACCATCTTCATGGTTGAGAGTGCAGCTTCGAACAGGATGACACATTCCAGTGACTGGAGCGTAGCCTGTGAGAAATACCACACGCTCCAGAAAATCAACAAGTATGGAAAGGCAATGTGGTGAGAAGCTCTAGGTCAAACATCTGTCTCTGTTGTGACACAAATACAGACAAAGTGGTCCTCTCAAGAGAACTCTGCCCCCAAACATTTAATAATGTGCTCCCTCATCTATGAAACAGATGAAACCAGCCTGTTGAACAAATTGAAACTATATTCCTGGCTCATCAAGAAAACTGTTGCCACCTCTAGGACTCATCCTGCAAGTGCCTTCTCCCAAGCGCACGAGGCAACAGGGGAAAAGGACACCACATGCTGCTGTGTTACAGCTCACGAGGAGCTCCGTGCAGTTCCAGCCCTCAGAGAACGCATAAGCAAAGCCCCAGCCCTGTGCTGACAACCCTGATCTGGCCAACCCAAAAGGAATGGGAAAGCTTTGAGATTTATCCCCTCCAGTGAATAAACCTGATCTCACAGGAGGCAGAGCCTTGAAAAAAAGGAAAAAGTGGACAGCACTTGGCCCTGCTCTTCCGGAGCTCTCTGTAACAATATTTGTTGGCAATCCTGCTGGAACACGGCAACAACTTTGGAGACATTTTAAACACATAATCTATTCTTTAATCTTTGGGCATTTTTCAGGACTGTTTATATAGGGATCCCATTTGGTTGGCTTCAGAAAGAGCATAGAAATGATCCAACGAATTATCGCACCAGTAAGAAAGGATAAAATAGTAAGTGAAACAGTTACAACTGAAAATGGCCATAAGCAGAGCTCCTGGGCAAGAAAATGTTGACCAAAACTAAGCAAAAGATACAAAATTAAACTTTGCACAACTTGCCTTGCTAAGTGATAAACACAAATGCTGCTCAGAAGTCTTGACGTTTACAAAACAAAACCTGATGAACATCTTACCTTGCATGCCAGATGGACCAAAGTCCTGCCTTGTGAGAAAGATCGCATGGTCATGATATTCTGCATGCCCAGTGTCAGGTTTCTGTTGCAAGTAGGCCCAGCGACACACATTTTCCAGGCTTTGCGAAGGGTTCCCAATCTCTATCAGACTCATAGACTGCATATGCACACGTGAAAAAGACACCAACAGTTACTTATTAAAAGCATCACATTTTTTTTTCCCAACTTGTTCAGGCACTTCAACAAGCATTCCACATCCACTAAAAATCTTCTTAATAAAGAGACAATTACACTTCAGAAACAAATTTTACTGGATCAAGAAAGTAAGAAAATAGCTAAAGTTCATGGTTAGATTAAACGTGATTTCTGCATTTAATGAGGTCTAACGTATAACAAAAGAAAAATAAAAAGATTAACAGAAGGAAAATAAAAAGATGGGTATTTTAATGGCAAAACTGATATTATATTGTGCACTGTATATTATTATTTCTCTGCCACCCTGGCACCAGCTTGCAGCATGGTTTCCAGTCTGGATATAGAGTTTCCGACAGAGCCCGTGCCCCTGTTGGAACTGCAGCGGCTGTTGGTCGGTGGAGACTAACCCAGCGTGGGGAAGGGTAACGCCTAATCACCAAGGGCAGCAAGTGGCAACAACAGCAGATGGCCAGCACCCAGCCCTGGTTCATCAGCCGCTTCTGCCACAAAACCAAACTGTTAGGGCTCTTTTGTCACACCTTTGAACACTAAGTCTAAAAACTAAGTGTACTTTTTTCACCTGTGTCCTTTCAGAAATGGACTTTCCCAATGACTATCTTTTAAAGAGCATTTTCTTTATCCCATTCCATATCCGAAGATCGTTCAGAAGGTACCACACGTAACTTCCCACTGCGGTACACCATTCTCCCTATAAACCACACAGCACATGGGTGGTGCACTGACACAGTTCAGCTGACTCAAATGAGCTAACGTGTTAGATGCGGTGCAAAGCATAGAATCATAGAATCGTCAAGGTTGGAAGAGACCTTTCAGATCATCGAGTCCAACCATCAACCTAACACTGCCAAAACCACCACTAAACCATGTCTCTCAGCACCACGTCTACCCGTCTCTTAAATACCTCCAGGGATGGTGACTCCCCCACTTCCCTGGGCAGCCTGTTCCAATGCTTGACAACCCTTTCTGTGAAGAAATTTTTCCTAATATCCATCCTAAACCTCCCCTGGTGCAACTTGAGGCCGTTTCATCTCGTCCTGTTGTTTGTTACTTGGGAGAAGAGACTGACCCCCACCTCTCTACAGCCTCCTTTCAGGTAGTTGTAGAGAGCGAGAAGGTCTCCCCTCGGCCTCCTTTTCTCCAGGCTGAACAACCCCAGTTCCCTCAGCTGCTCCTCATCAGACTTGTGCTCCAGACCCCTCACCAGCTCCGTTGCCCTTCTCTGGACACGCTCCAGCACCTCAATGTCTTTCTTGTAGCGAGGGACCCAAAACTGAACACAGTATTCAACGTGGGGCCTCACCAGTGCCAAGTACAGGGAGACCATCACTGCCCTAGTCCTGCTGGCCACACTATAATAATTCTCTCGAACAAGAAAGACAAAGTATTTTAAAATCCAACTACTACATTTGCCTTTTTTCAAAATAGTGCTTTCTTCAGAATTTCCAGCTAATTCTACTTAATTCTGTGCATTGCTAAGACTTAGGAAACCTTATTGTATGTGGGATGCTATAAAATGTATGACTAATTGACCCATCCCAGGCCTTCCAGGACTTGTAAGAACTACATACGTGAACCCTGGCTTTTCATTTGCAAAAATTATATTACCATGACAACACTGTAATCATAACACAAACCACTACAATTTACATGCTATACTGTACCATAAGCATTTGTCATTCCAAAATACTTAATGTAGAGCAAAATCTAGCCTGGGCCAAAAATAAGAGAGAAGTAATACAGTTTGTGTTTAAATACAGATGCATTTGACGTGTCCTCTAATTAAGTGCATGATGGAGTACACAGAGTATTGACTACATGAAAAAGAAAATCCTCAAAGGGTTGTGGAAGAACAACTGGAATTGATAAAAGAAAAGTCTGCCAAACTGAGGTCTGATTTTGGCAAAACCGGGATATTACAATTCTGCAAATGTTCAGAAAAACAAATTAATAAACCAAATAGAGGCATAGTTTGGATTCTGATACCAGTGTGGAATGAAAAAGTTGTAATATAATCCCACGCTGGCGCATACTGCTTCCAGCCATGATTCCCTTGGAAATTGAACTAATAACTGTATTTAAATGGTGGGACAGTTGTGGTGCCTTTATTGCATCTTCATATATTTATAAGAACAGACTTAAACAAACTCTGAGTGAGTATTACAGGGTAAAATCCTGGCTCTTCAAGCAAAAACACTGTTCAGTTAAACAAAGTTTGACCACTATTGAGGTCTTTAGTAACATGGATCAGTGGTAAAACAAAAATGAACAAGCAAACAAAAAAACTATTTACATCTTCTCTGCCTTGTTCTCATTTCTCCAAAGCTTCACAAGACAAATCAATCCCTTCAAGGACCTCACTGAGAAATCTTACTGGCAGATTCAAAAAGCAAAGAATGTTGTAAAATGAAGTTGAAAAATCTCAAGTGATGTATCGCTTGCTCATAGTTCTTTGTCTCACAATGACCTCCTTCTGTACATTCTACCAAATTAAAATCATCACTTTTTGTAAGATGCATCGATCAGAAAGCAAACAAAAAATACACATTATCAACATGTGCTTTGTTTAAGGGTATTTGAATATTTGCAAAGAAATCTCTGCATGATCAGCAAACAAGCACGGAATATTAAAAAAAGGCACTAATTTCCAAATAACCACTATTTTATAGCTTTCCTCTGTGATGTCACCTCTTCCTTATCACCTAAACTGGAACCTTTGCAGTGGACCCCAGCACAAAAGCAAAACACCAGTCTCCGGATGAACTACCACAGCAGCTTGCAGCACTTTTCTGACAAACGTCGAGTCTGCCAGAGACTAGATCAGTCTGCCGCAGCGTACCCAGCAACTCCCATGGGTTGGGTGCTGCACTGGCATCTGGCACGAGTCAACAACGGTTTTCATTGTATACTGAAGTCCACTCTGAGACCAAAACCACTGGTTCAGTCCAAGAGCATCTCAGTGCTTATTTATCGAAACAGTGATTTTAGAGTTTGTGTTCAAGCCAACAAAGGGTGAACCGACTGGTTAATGTGAAGCATTGTGGGGTTTTTTGCATCCAACACACTGGGGAAAATTAAGAAAATCCCTTCAGCATAAGAAAGGAAACTGAGAACACACAAGTCTATAAAACATGTTTCAACTGACGGCCTGATTTCTTTGCCAAGGACACAATTTTACAACAAAAATGTGGCACATGTAAAATTGAGCCTTACTGCTCTTTAAGTTGGGAAACAAGGCATCCAGTAGGAAATCAATTATTTTAAGTGTCTATGCGCTACAGATACAAATAGTAAGTCAAGGTCCTGTGTTGGTGAGGAGGACTTCCAAAGAGTAAGAGGAAAAAGTCAGTCTACCTGCTGAGTACTCAAAGTCCACTGAGCACTCAAATCCTCTGGCCACTAATTCCTTGTCTTTCTTCACTGTAATGTAGCAGCCTGAAACCAGAAACCCACTTGATTCCTAGCAAATTTTCACCTGAATTCCCACTTTCTGCAATTTGTCAAAGACTTCCAAATCAGAAAGGCTCCAACAGTACTAAAAGCGAATACTGCATGGCTAGAGAACCACCGACCTGGGGTCCGAGTCAATCCCACTGTGCTACGCGATTGCACTGATTCAGACCAAAAAAACCACATAAGCCACTGTCCTCTCCTGATAGTAGGCAATGGGATAGCCCAAGGGAGGGAATTACAGGAGTGCAAGTATAGCATAGTATTTGCCTCCAAATAACCTCCAAGGCTCCAGCTGTCTTTGGATCAGAGATCTCCTGAGCCAGACATGTCTTTATATTGCATTTTTATTCACTTTTTCAGCTGCCTCACCTTTAAAGATAAATGCTGCTGTTCTGCAAGAAGGGAGCTTAGGAAATCATGGGACCAGGCACAGCTTGTTACTAGACAGGGCAGATGTAATATATTTTGGAAGGATGTTGTCCAAAAACTTACTCTTGCAGAGATATCAGATAACACTTGACAATATTTTCTGTTGGAAGTCAACGGGGAGCTTTCATCAGACTCAGAAGAGCCCAGCCCCTTATTAAATGGACAAAAGAAAAGGAGAAAGAGGACAAGAGATCAATTGTGTACGATAATAAGGACTGTAAGTAAAGGTAAAATCCCTCTTTGTCAGACTGCAAACAGAGACAGTTTGGGGGCTAGCAGGCTACATATGGAGAAGAGGTATAGGTGTTACTGCTGGCCAGCAAAGGGCCTACACTGCCAGGAACATGCAGGTCCTGCAGCTGGCTGGGAGCTCAGACCTGGCTGGGAAGGACCTCTTTCCAAACAGGACAGCAGGCCTGTGGAGAGCATTACTCAGCTGATCAGCAGGAAAACTGCCAATGGAAAGAGAAACTTTCCTTCTCACAGCAAGAAAAACAAAAAAATCTGTGGGCATTTCAGAGAATTGCTGATGGAAACAGATGGAGATGTTGGCCAAGAGGTGGAAGGGCCTCAGCTGCGAGAACATCCCCCAGGAGAGTGAGACACCACAGAGGGTTATGAGGACAGTCTGCCCTACAGAACCAGCCGAGATCCTTGCTCTGGGCAACTCAACATCTACTAATGCCTTCCATATTCCTTCTTTTTTGATTCTGCCTTCACTTCTTCTCTACTTTCTTCCTTCTCAGATGGAAGTAGAAGAAAAAACTAAACAAAAATAGAAGATGACTGAGTTGCAACTACCATTTGTACAAAGAGGCAAAGCAGGGAAGTAAGAACTGGTTGAAAGTCGTTACTACATAGATCCAGAGGCCTTCAACCCTTCCTTGCTACTTGTCCTGTCTTTTCGGAAGTTACTAGTGTGATGTTCTGTTCTCTGTTATGAAGACACTGAAGAACAAGTCATTTATGAAGCTGACTGGAAGGTCCTTCAAAGACTTGTGGAGATTGTTTGGAAAGTAAGAAATATGTCAAACCTTTTTCTTTAACAATTTCAAATACAAAGTTATCTTAGAAGAAAACTGCAAATTTAGTCTATAGTCTACCCAAACTTTTAAAGAAAGTTCAAGTGGTCAACACGTGTGAAAGACACACTGGTATCACACATAGAATGGCAGCTTTCCTTAGCCAGCTGTTTCATTTGTCTGCCATTTGGCACAACCGGGTAAAGTTTTACAATGGTGCTGATGAGCAGGTACTCGATGATAAGAACACAAGAAATTTAGGCTGGTCAGAAGCTTGCAGGAAAAGGACCTTTCCTCACTCATCCATTAGGTGGTGCTCCAAGAGTACCAACGGAGAAGGCTTTGCTGCTCTTCAGTAGCTCCAGAAGGAGCAGAAGTATGCTTAACTTGATAGGCTTCAAACTATAGTAGCAAAAGTTGGACCACAGCAGTGCACACATTCAGGAAATAATTTAACTTATGACTTTCCCTTCTTGAATGTGTAAAGTGTCTGCAAAACACTCTGTTTACATTGCTTCTACTTGGCACTTCTATTGTTCATTGTATATTGGATTAGATCTTTTATATTCTTCTCTCATCCTGAACAAGACAAGCAAAAAGTAAATAAATACAATTACTGAGTGTCCATGGTAACTGAACTAACAAAATTAGCTCATTCAGCAAACTGTCATTTTGCATTCAAAGGATTTGTAAAGCTTTCTTATGGCAGCAGTTTGTAAACATTTTTCAGTCTCTAGTTCTGTACAAATGTAAGCAGATCAGGAATACAAAGTACTGTTTATGTTATCAGCCAGCTCAACACTCTTCAAGGTCCCAACAAAACACTGGGAAATTATAAGCTATGAGTCTAATATATAAATAAGGGAATTCAACAATTTACCTAGATAAAAAATAAGAGGGGGACAATATCTCCTCTCATCTTTATCCCAACCCTAAACATATGAGAACAGCAAAAAAATACGAACAGCAACCAAAATGCTATATAATATGTAGGTTCTGGTCTTGTAACTCAGCCTGTGCAGAACTGGTTTCCGGAGAAGGCCAAAGGCTGGGGTCAAGAAGATCATCTTCAGACATGTTTGTATAGCACACTGCAAGATCAGGGCTTGATTCCTGCTGATACTTTCAGGTCTTCTACATCTACCAATGTCAGTGGAAAACTATGATACTCAACTCACATTAGTGACCTTCGAGGTTCGGGGGGATCTCATCAATATATAGAAACACCTACTGGGAGGGGAGTGAAGACAATTGAGCCAGATTCTTCTCACTGGTATCCAGAGAAAGGACAAGAGGCAATGAGCACAAACTGAAATACAAGAAATTCCACTTAAATGCAAGAAAAAAACTGTAAGAGTGTTACTGTAGTTTTACTGTAAGAGTGGCCAAACATTGGGAAAGGTTGCCCAGAGATGTTGTGGAGTCTCTGTCTTTGGAGATATTCAAAACCCAGCTGGACAAGATTCCAAGCAACCTGCTCTAGCTGACCAAGCCTTGAGCAGGGTGGTTGGACTAGATGACAACCCCCTTGCCAGGCACAACTGCTCTCAGCCAGAGTCTTTGCCTGTTCCCAGGACAAGCAGAGACGAGGGGAGCACTCATCCCTTTCCCTCCAACCAGGGTAAACAGCAAAATGATAAGGACAAACATCAGATTTAAGGGATAAACCTGGCTTGTCCTTCCATCTCAGCTATGTCACCTGTGCCACCCTCTGGGAAACAGAGAGAAGAACCTGGCTCAGACCAAACCACCGCTTTCCATCCTTGCTGAACTGAGAACATCTTCCCTGCTTGCATCAAGCTTAGACATGAAAAGGTCAGATGGCAGAGATAAAGAGAGCACCATTTTATGAAAAGATCGAAGGTAAAATCTTGTCCCAAATGAAAGCAGCAGGAGCTCTGCTAACATCTCAGACATACGCAACTGAAAAGTCCTTCTCAGTTGAACAGTCCTGTCCTATGAGATTGTAAGCATCCACCCCATACTACCTTCTTTCTGAACTGCCATCTTAAAGCCATTCGGGTTTTCTTCTCTCCCCTAATCTTTTTGAAAGGCCCTCTGCTTTGGTGGTCAGGTTCCTCTTTCAATTTGACCAAGTTAACACACGGCCAGAGTATAACCACTTGTTTGGGGTCAGCACTCGTTTATAGCTAACACGGGTTTTCTCTCCCTACTGGTTGCTAACCCAGACGCATACAGAACAGACACACCATCCCTCAGCCTATCCCACCCTGTTCCAGTCTGAATACGGGTGACTCGAGCTGTGCATGTTGCTCCAAAGGAGTTCAGGGGTACCCTGCTCTGCCACGTCCACATTTCCCAAGAAATAAACCTTCATCAATCCTCAGGTGGCTGCATTTATTGAAACCCCTGCAGTTCCCACAGAGTCTTTTGGACTTTTTTTTCATTAATAACTGTCTTAATTACACCCACCCCAGCTAATGTGCGTGCTTTTCTCTGCCGCTGTGCAAGGGCAGCTCATCTGCACACAAAGTCACCATTGTTGATGGACAGAGCGTGGGGCTGGAGCCAGGAATTTATGAGGTCTTATCCCCAGCCTGCCAGTGGCCTTCCGTGTGGCCTTGGAAAATAACACTTAACGTCTTTGTTTTTTTAGCTGTAAAACGGGAATAATAATCTTTATTCATCCACCTCAAAGAGGCGATGAGAGGATTTTATGCAGTGCTCAGGATTTAAACGTTTCCAAACAAATTTTATAATAACCAGTCAGGGTTTTTAAATCCATTCTCAGCTCATCTCTTGCCACCTCCTCTGCACTTGGTGATAGTGGTTGCTTTGCTTATTCCCCTGAGGTAGCTGGATTACAGAGCCGTTACAACCAAAATAGGTCTAAATGGAATAATTTGCCCAAATGTTGAATCTCAAATGTATCCGCAGTTTCCAAAATTTGGAATCAATCTTCCTACTACTGAAGGCAAAAAGGCAGAAGTGAGCCAGCCCATCTTTTTCCCATTTGAAGAAAAATGCACCACACGTACCCTGTTTACTTAGTTGCAGTATCCCATCACATCAAAAAAGCCTGTGACTTTGGGAGTCAATATAAAGAAAACGCAGAGAAATGCATGATAGCTTCCGAAGCCACCACAGATATGGAGCAGCCTTTGCAGGATGCATTTGTCTATCCTACTGACGGAATTAGTAAATGAGTGGGCAGCAGCCAGGCATGGTCGAAGCCTTCACATCAGCCCCTCTGGTATGTCAGATAGTGTTGTTCTTTTGTTTGAAGGACTAAGAGAAAAGTGAGGAGTCAGGAAAGGGCTGGTAGCTTCAGCACACCTATCCCAGACCCAATACAGCCACACGTTGCTCTCTCCTCAAACACAACACCCAGCCAGCACCCAGTTCAGAGCTGATAACTCACACAAAGTCTTAATTCAGTAAGACCGTGTCACACCTTTTGCATTTGCCCCTGAAGTAATTTCAACATGTGATCACCAAGGAACATCTTCCATCTTTTTGTCTTACCAGGGCAATTAATGCAATTACTGAAATTATTGAAACTTTTGAATGTACAGTGGCCTGTGTTTGAAAATATTAAAAAACAAGTACATTTCAAGGAATGGAGTAGCTTCAAGCAAGAATCACTGAAAAGCTGGTTGCTATGCAACTTGAGTATTGTCCATATTATTCTTATCAACAGATGACATACTGTATAAAATAATATAATCCTCTTTAAAAAAACACCCACAATACAGTAGAAGGCTGTTCAGGGGTGGAGAACTGGCAATAGCTCAGAGTGCTGTCATAAACCTGACATTGATGGTACATACTTCATCAATTACAGAACCATAATGTAATTATTATGATTATTTAAATGGCACCCTTGATAATATATAAAAATTGCCTACAATGAAGCAAATGAATCTGAAGATCTGATGATATCAGCTACATGCTTTTGAAAGAAATGCGTACTCAAACAAGACTTGGATAAGATTTCGTTTTGTGAAGCCAACCAGGCTGCTTCATTCATGCACTGCCTTAACCTGTATATGCGCACTTCCTTTTATTATATAATTTGAATATATATTCCTAAAAATTGCTAGTGCTGGTGTGTTTTAGTGGGATAGTAAAATATTGAAGGCTTTGCTCTAATTCCTCAGAACAGGTTTAGAAAGCAAGAACTATACACCTGCTCTCTTTGCTTTTCCACTGCTAAATAATCCCAACCCTCCAAAGAGAAATCTCCCCACCTTCTACTCCCTGGTACTAGTCCTCTGATCAGGAGCTTTAGAAATAAGAACATTAAAAAAATGTGTTCTTACACAGCCAGGGCCCCCACACCATCATGTGGAGGAGCTCTGAAATGGTACCTTTCACATTAATTTTACTTCTTTCAGAAAGCCATAAATCGCCTCTTACGTAAATAAGAATCAGATACAGAAATGCACAAAAAATTATCTTCGTGGTTATTTAGGGCAAGCTTGTGATACCAGAATTATTCCATTTTATGCCCTGCTGAAACCAGCAAGTCAGGAACTAAAACATCGTCCAGTGCAGATTACAGATCTAGAATCCTGAAGCAGACTATCCACAAGCAGATTACATAGCGCTACCTGCAACGGCTATTTTTGTGATGTGGCCAAAGACCAACCAAGAAGTCAAGGTTTTCGTGGTCCACCCCACTCTCCTCTCTGAAGAAGATTAATATGAAGTCAATAACTTTCAAATTATCAACGGACAACACTTTATTCTTTGCAAGAAAATAAAGATCCTTAAGGTGAAGATTCTATTGTCTGCCATCAGAAAAATAGCAGATATTATCAGAGTTCAGACTAGTGCAGATCTATAGAGCTAAAGATGGACACACATAACAGTTATGAAACACTTATGAAATAAGGACAGCAAAGAAGTGACTAGCCCATGTGCAAATTCTTCTGGCTTCCACCACTACTGCAATATCAGATTTTTATGAGAATTATTAGTCAATCTGCAATCCCTCAAACTGCTGTCATTACAGCAATCAGAAGGATATTTCATTTATTTTGTAATTTAATGTTAACCATATACACCATGAACTTTGGATCACAAAACGGCAAATGTGACCTTTTTAACCTTTTATTTTAGGACACATACCTGATTAAACTTATCCAAAACATGTAACTACATCATCACCTACATCACTGCAGGAAGAGGGGAGATGGATCAGTGTGTTTAGTTCTCAGATGGGGAAGCTCCAACAGAACAATATATCCTAAAATCTAGGTAACTGGTGTCCAGCAGAGCCCAGACTAAAACTCAGAGCTCCCTCATTTGCATCAGGGAGGAAAATTCTTGGCTGGTGCCGAGCCACGTAAATGGGTGAATGTCAGTGGAGCTTCACCACTGACACCCTCTGTGCCGGCTCTTCACCCACAGCATTTCAGCAACTTGCATGAACATACACGGAGTCTTCCAGAACCCAGATTTATTCCATGAACATGCAAATGCCGGCAACTCCAGTCACAGACAAAGGGACGTTAGATTTTAACACTCTGCTTTGAGCAGCTGGGCATGCTGCTGTACTAGAGAGCACAAAAATTGCATACCCTTAACTAAAGCATTTATCGACATACTTGAAACGCCCTGTTCCTGTTTCCATGAAATATGATGTTGATTTGGTAAGAACAGGACACAGGTACTGAGCAGTTCAATACTTCTGAGAAACATTTAGCATTTCATTCTTCTTTACCCAAGTTTTGCCTGTAGTTGTAGTTTTGCCCTTACACAGAAACAGCAAGAGGACACGTGGTATTCTTAATTACAGATTCGATCTCCAGAGCTCTTGCCTTCTGGCCCCTATTCCACAGAATTCACACTTAACATTAAGCACACGTGTGGTCCCGCTAATGTTAAGCACAAGTTTAAGTGAGTTCTTGGAAGGAGGCTGTAGCCCTCAGCATCTTGCAGAACTGATCTTGTGTTTATTGTTACTTATGTACAGTTCTACCACATTACCTTGTGTTTTCTTTAGGAACCAAAATGTTCACTACATTTCATGGATTATTCCAAACATATCTGAAAAGGTAAGACTGCCAGAGCTAAGCAGTAACTTAAAATGACACAGGGAAAACCCAGAAGAAATTGAAATTATTTGAAACGTGAAGTTCAAATGATAAACAAATACATATAAACATAAAAGTTCTTTATATTCACAGACTGGTAAGGACAACGTATGAACTAAAATACAAAACAGATACATATCACCAGTAACTACATTGTTCATAAAAGAATGAATTTCAGAGATATTGATATCCTCCATTTAAATTGACCTTTACTTACCTTGCCGTAGCTCAGCAGGATGATCCTCACCAAGACAACGTTAATGTGAGCACCCAGGGACTCGTCATGATAAATTTCATTAACCTGCAAAAGAGTTCAGCACTTTAACCACGGTGCTGGCAACAAATAACTACGAAAGCAGTGATACAGCAGTACCTTTTATGGACTGTCATTAAGCCAAAGATCACTTTGTGATTATATATAAAACAGGGAAAATTCCACTGATGTGAGAGGGAATGTTTTCTTTTCTAAACTCTGTTGTAGCCTCCCAACAGGTCATAATTCAGGAAATTATTTAAAAATCAACACATCAGCAGAGACTTCATATTAACAGGTATTTAAGTGCCAGCCTAAACCGATTTATACGTATCATGGTGCACCTACACGATGCAGCCGAGCTGATCTAACAGCTACTGCTGCTAAGAAGGAAGATTCCCAGCTCCTCCCTACCTCATCCCAGCTGTGTGGGCCCACTGGAGCCCAGAGCCCAGAAATGCAAGCAAAATCCTGAATAGTCCTCTGCTGGGCAAGACCATGTATAAGGAAGGGGACAAGTGAGCAGAGGGAGAGGACCTCTCTCCTGAGAGCCATTTGCTGGGTCGGCTCAGCTGCACCCTGTAACTCTTCCATCCGGGACCCATCACATCACACTCCGACAAGGGGATACACCTCCCTCAAAAAGCGTGGTCGGCCACATGGGCTGGCTTTATTGTGTGTCAAAACTAATCAATGTTAAACTTTGCAAGCAGAACAAAAGTTACAAAACGCCAGCAAATTAAATATTGTCTTCTTTATTATACCAGAGCTCCACAACTGAACACGCACATGGGGAAATCACCCGAGGAACACTGAAAAGAAACGTGTAAGTATTTAGAGTAGAGAATGAAATGTGGATGTATAAAGATTACTAAAGAAACACTGCTACAAGCAAGCTAGGCAAATATTAACTGTTAAAGAGGCTGATTTAGGTATCCAGTGATGAAGACTGCATGAGACTCAGCCAAATGGCAGGAGTTTAGCTTTACAAATTAGAAGAGGCAGATGAGATTCCCTGCAAGGCAAGTGTCTTTCCTAAAACCTCCTTCCCTTGGTAAACGTTGCACCAAACTGGACTGCTTTGCTGGCTGCACCTAAATTTAATTTATTCCTACAAAACAGATTCATTACTACAAGCTAATAAGTAACTTTCAGAATACCTTTCATCAGAAACCTAGTAAATAATGTCCTGTTTCTTCAAGCAGCCCTAGTTTTAATGGCCCATCTTTTATCTCTCTAAAAATCATTAAAACTAAATACATCAGTGTAGGTTTTGCTAAGCAATCCCCATTGACATTTTAAAGTGAATTCTAATTCATTTTATCAGCATTTTTGGGAATAAGAGCCTCATTTTACGCCTGGTAAAAATCCAAGTTTTCAGAAGTCCCGAGCGTCCTGCGCCGATGGTTAGGAGACAGCGTGGCCGAACCGTGGCTCCAGGAGCAGACTTGCACCCCGCAGGGCATCTGCCGGGGCACCTGGGGAACACGCTGTGGGATGCTCGGGATCCAGGCTCATTACCGGTTGACGAGCAGATCCTTGGCTGGAAGATGGTGGGTGAGGAGCCCCCCCCCCGGCTATAACTGGCTTCAGGGGCCGCTGTTTTCATTGCAGTGTAAAGTAGCTGATCTGTTCAGATCCGTTTTGTAAACAATACCTCGAGAAATTAGATTATTTATTTGCACGTGTAAATAAGACTTTAGAAGACTAACTTTATATTCCTGCATTGAAAAAATCTTCTACTTTGAGGACCATTACTGAATACAGATTATAAAGAGGTAAGATATAAAAATGCCTTTTGCTTTATAAAAATTCTTTCACCCCGGAAAAAGACCCTTGTGTGTTATCAAGGGAGGCAAGGATATTAATTTGCTTCACTCCGTGTAGCGGGAAGAGGGCACACGCATCAAGGATATGAGGCTGAAATAAGCTGTAAATTACCTATACATGAAATGAGTACCAAACAAAAACTCCTGTGTATAGAGGACAGTAAACACAGCATGTAAATAAGTATTTAATTAGTTCATAAAGCATAATCCAAATTGCTGCACACCGCTCTCTCATTAACTTCCAGAATTTAACCTAAGCCTCTTTTAACAATAGTTGAGTAGCAGAACAACTGTATCGCTGTTGCGTGCCAAAATGAAACTTGGCTTGAAAACGTGGATGGAACAGAATTGGAGCACTGTTTGACTGTTCATGCAAATGACATCTAACAAACAAACTGTGAATGAACAGAAAAGCCCAAGCACTGTAAAGAGCTGCTTGGTTCTCTTAGGATACCGGATTTTCTGCAAGACAGTGGGTCAATTCAAAGCTCTGGGTCTTGGTTTCATTAATAAGGATGAGTCCAACCCCTCTTCACACAGCAGCTGAATTGAACCCTCTGCGCCCTTCTCTAAGCTAAACCGTGGCTTTACTAGTAGTGTCTCACTGCACATAGATAATACGCTGAAATAGATTCTTCTCTTTTTTTTTCAGCGTGGCCTAAATTGCACCTCTTTGTTTCAGGAAGTTATTAAAGAAAGGAGATCCAAGCGACTCAACGTTGCGCTCTCAAATGTTCACGAAAAGTGCACCCACAGAAGGGGCCTCCACAGTCCCTAGCTCAGATTCTCCAAATTTCCACCTGCCTTTTCAGCAGGAAAGCAGAGATAAGCTAATGCAGTTCGTTGTACAGGGCACAAAAGGACCGACCAACCTGCGGAATGGGAAAGCTGCAGGCTCTCATCCAACACTACTGCTGAATTAGGTGCCGAAATGTTTGTTTCAAAGCACAGATAATCAGACAACAGATATATACGTTCAGATGTGTCTGTAATAAATACACACAGGTGTGAGAATGATTACACAGCACTTTTACAGCACTGCATCTCCACGTATTTCAGTAGGACATCCTGGTTCATATCAACACACGAAAAAAACAGAGCGGATCTTCTGTTTGTTCCTAGTTCAGTAAGTCTAAAATTATGTTGCTGCGTAGGAAAAGAGCGCACAAAGACCATCCCAAAATCACAGCTCCTGAACTGAAGGCAGTGAAGATTTTGCATTAAATCATGTTAGATGTCCTACAGTGATTCAGCATTTATAGAGGGTGATCAAGAAGGCTGGGTAAATCTCAAGGAATTCAAAGCATGGTGAAATACTGTAAAGAGACTTTCATCAAGCTATTGTAGTTCACAAACTATTTTGGGATAACTTTGCTTTATTTTTCCGGGATATTTCAATCAAAGCAAAACATGCATTTCTATTTAAAGTTTCTGTTTAGAAACCAGGCTGGCACAGATTGGTGCTACATAAGAAAAACAAAGACTGTCTTTCTTTCTTTCTTCTGTCCCTCTCTGCTTATTTTATAATTCTTCTTCCCTGAGCGAGTTTGAAGTAAGCATGTAGAATACATCAAAAAACCCCAATTAAAGACAAGCTAAGCATCTGTGAGATGCATCATGCTTTGTAAAAGAAGCACTGCAAAGTTTTTATTATTGAGCAAAGCGGGGCCTAACCCTAAAAGGTAATTTTGAAAACTGCTGTAACACTAATAGTAATAAACAGCCCGCAGTTTTGCTAGTCTTGGGGCAGAGCAGCTTACCTGCTGATGTAGCTGGTAGGCTTTATGTGGAAAGTTCCCTGAATTTCTAATTAAATCAATGCGCAATAGGAGAAAGAATAATCTGCATATTTTGGCAAGTCCTTGGCAAACTCTTTCAAGCAGTTTGAAGGAGTTCCCAGCCTGCAAAGTTTGTTAGTATCTGCTATGCAAAATACAGCCCACTTCATCACAACACGGCTCCATCCTGCTGAACCAGAAATCATCACGGCCGAGTTCGTCCCAAGGCACACCCTCTGCAGCTCCGTGCCTTGCACCATACGGTTGGATAAGCACCGCTTCCTCAGGCTCCCTGAGCACACATCCCTGACGGACATCTCATAGCTTCAACCTCTGGCTACCATCAGCTTCAAACAGATCTGACCCAGCTAGAGCGGCCATCAGAGGGCATATCTAAGCATTTGGAGAGGGTACCATACAAGATGTAGTTTACGCATCTGGCTTTTCAGCCACCACAAACTGCTGATCCATCCAACCCAATTAGACTGCTCTTTGATCACCCAACATCCTTATGTAACTGCTGTTGCAGAAACTACCGATGGCTACGTGCTCTTGGGCAGAGCGGGGACCACGTGCAGATCTCTGCCAGAGCGATAGAGGAGGAGCTGGAGAGCATCAGCGCCTTCCCTGTGGGATGGCAGAGCTCCTGGCAAGCCATTGTTTGAGCCCAGCCCGAGATGCAGCTCATTCATCAGATCATAATTATCTGCAGCAAAGCCTTGGTGCCTGGTGGGCATCCAGTGATTGTCTATTTCTGTAAGAAACGGCTGTTTTGAATTACAGAATAGAACCAGAAATGTCATGGTGGATACTGAGCACAAACTTTTGTAATCTGACCCTCCCAAAAGCGTTCCCCTCTCACTTTATTTTTCTGTGTTCCCACTTCAAACACCACTACCCTCTTTGATTTTCATCACCTCCTTTATGCTTTTGAAGATCCTAAACTAACATTTCTAACATTCCCAAAGCTTCATCTTAATCCCACAGGAATAACATTA
This sequence comes from Burhinus bistriatus, assembly GCA_013397275.1. Classification (NCBI taxonomy): domain Eukaryota; kingdom Metazoa; phylum Chordata; class Aves; order Charadriiformes; family Burhinidae; genus Burhinus; species Burhinus bistriatus. The sequence goes on along the minus strand of VYXH01009758.1, from coordinate 775,547 downwards.
CATCAATTCCTCGGGTGGATAAACTATGGTCACATAGAAAGTCATCAGGCAAAATCCAGGGCTCCCAGTCTCCCTTTTTAGTCCTTACAAGGCATTTCCTCATTTCCTCAGAGAGGAACTCTTTTTTTCTGAAATCTTTGTTGAGCATCACAAGGAAAAAAGAATAATGAAAGCACACAACACACATGAAACTTAAAGGTCAAACTGTGATCTCAGATTTGGAAAAAGTCTATCATTCTGCTCAAAACCACAGGCAACAGGCAGTTTTAGAAGAGCTTGGCAAGGTGCATTATGAGATGGAGATAAGAATCTGGCATTTTGTATGCAAATATGAGTTCGAGTCCTGATTTACCTTCCCTGGTGTGAGAGTCAGTAGATGTTACCAAGTCCAAGTTAGCTGCTTCTGATCAAAATGAAAAACATTCCCCAGAGCAGATGTGCTGGCAAGGCACTAGGTAGCTTCGTGTTACGGGTCTCTATCTCATCTTCAACTGTAACATTGGCTTTAGAAAGGTCATAGACTTTGTTTTCTGACTTCATGACTAATTTATTTTCCTTAGTTCTTCCCTCAGGCTCTTGGAACTCCTCATTCTTGCCCACAAACCACCGCTCTGAGAAGTTTCTCTAAACACCATAAATTACCTTTGCACCAAAAGACTTAGTATTTGTTTGAATTACTGTCTCAAGATCACTTTAATAAAATCAACTATAGTATCGTAAAATAATTAAGCAGATTCATTTATTATGTTAATACAAGAGACAGGGGTGTGGTGTCAATGCAATAGATACGGTGACCTCTTCAAATCTATGTGGTTTGGTTAAGAAAAGCATCCAACATTTGAAAGCTGATACTAACTACCCATACTCCATCACACAAACCACATTGTCACAACTCAAAAGTCCCTGACTGCAACCTTTACGGCTAAAGTTCACGTTGGTATTTGGAGTAAAGGAAAAATCTATCTTTTAACAGTAATTACCCTCCGCCTTAAGGATGGTACCAAAACCTGTGTGATACTCTGCGCCGTGTCCAACAAGCACAAGGCACATTGCAGTTAGAATTAATGATAATGACACTGGAAATAATATTCCTGTGAAAATGAATAAAACCTGTGAGAGTTCAGAGAGGGTATTTCCTGCGGGATCTCCTGAATGCCCAACCACAAGTACAACTTTCACTGTAGTCTGGCAATCAAGGTAATGAACAAAAATAATCTCCTGAGGCCTCGTCAGAAACTGTTCTTCTCGCTTGTCACAGCTACTGGTTCATAATGAACAGTCTAAATGTGGAGTTAACTCACATATTTATATTTAAATTTTCAAACAAGCTGTAATTCAAATATTGACAGCTGAAGTTCCTCAGATGAATAGAGCTGGACTTGCATTTGTTATTTGTGGAGCTTGTTAAGAGTTAGTTCAGATCTGAAGTGTACATATTGAAATAAACAGATTTGAAATAATGAGTATTGGTGCTTATGAATTATTTAATTTTTTAAAAATCCAGCCAATTCTGTATTACTGAAATATCCTTCCCCTCTACAAAAATGCTTTCTAGTTTAAAAAGCATGATTCTGAATAGAGGGTGCACCATTATTTCAAAGTATTCAATCATCACTTTCTTTTTAACAGCTTGTACTAGACATGCTTTCAGGTTTTCATCCAACTGCCAGTTAGAAACCGATGGCATTTCTGCCCTTTCCTCTCATTAGGGACTTGCTGTTCTGTACCTGCAAATCTTCATCCCTCATCAGCCAGAGATACGAAAGTAGAAATCTCATCTATAATAGTAGTATCATGTACATCCTATTAAAGAGGATGGATAACATATTCAAAAGTGCCTCAGGGCCACAATTTCAAAGACGTGTAGTGCTGAAAGATGCAGGTGAAAGACTCCGGGGACTTTCCAAAGCCTCTAGCTGCATAACTCCCATTGATTTCAGTTATTCAAATGAAAAGTTGTTTAATGTATTTGTTCTGGAGCTGAAGCTTCACTTAAAGACTGGGAGAGACATAATCCCATGGGCTCATTTTTAAAACTGATTCTCACTGATTTCAAACGCAGGTAAATGACTAAATACTTGGATAAATCTAGCCCAGAGTGAGGTATAAATCCTATTGAGGGTCTATCTCCCTTTGAAATAAAGGCAGTTAGGCACCTATCCACTTGGAGGACACGGGTTTTAGCATCACAAACATTTTGGCCATATATCCATTACACAGATGTAACAGAGGCTAACCCCTCAATACTGCAATATCACATCTTTTACTGTAAAGGAATGGAAAGGAAATTAAAGACTTTTGCCCCTGAAAATTGTCCAAAAAGCAAAAAAAAGTACATACTTTGTAGGCAAATTCTTCCAAAAAATAAACAAGGATGGCAATTGCCAGCATTGGAAAATGAGGCAGTTGAGGAATTGAGGAATATTGTGGAGGAAGAAAGACAAAGGATACAAGAAAAAGCTAAAGCAGGGGCCTCACTGGGGAAAAAAAACCCAAACCAATTTGAAAAGGGGCATGAAAACTGACAACTTACAGTCAGGACAGATGGAGCCAATACATTCAAAACCATTTGCAATTCAGCTTATGTCATGTGACTTTGCTATCTGGAATGGCCGAAATATTGTAAGATCACATATTCTACATCTGCGTGTTTAGGAAGTCTGTTTTGAAGCTATCCATCCTGGATGCGACCCTAAACACAGGATTGTAGAGGCTGAAATATTCACTCTAATCAATACTGCAGGCCCAGCCAGGTAAATGTACTGGTGAGTCCCAGGTCTGCTGCTCTTCCACAGCAGGCAGCAAATGTCCTGCTTAATCCTGAAAACTACTTTAAAGAAGGTTATGAAACGATCAGAGAATTTTAGCCCCAGGGCTGGCTACCACCAACACCCACTTTAGCTCACTAACGCCCATTCAGCACCCTGCTCCTCCTCCCAAAGCCTCCTGCAGTGAAATCCTTTTGTTTCCCAAGGAACAAGATAATTCTCCAATGTGCTTTTCTAATATTTCCCAAACACTTGTATGAGCAAATAAAATCCCTGGGATTTTTAGCCGCCTTCTTGCTGAAATTAAATTACTTTCCACGTTCTTGAGTAAACTACAGAACTGCAAGATACCGCGCAAATACCCCTCCTCTCTTGCAATGCTCCCGCATGCTATAAATGCAAAGTTAATTTGTGCAATGTGTGGGCTCACGCTTGGAAATGCAGAGGACTGTGGAAGCTAATATCCTTCCCAGGAAAAAACACAGCATGACGTACGACAGAAAATGGTGCGAGCAAGAGGCAGCCGAGGGTCTCTAAAGTGAAAACAATGGCATTTTTTCCAAAGATGGGCTGAATGTCCCAATGGTGCCTCGCAGAGAAAAGAGGGGATGTCAAGAGAAAGCAGAGTTTTTGCATGAGGAAATAACTGGAGGATGAAAAGGGGGTGGCAAGAGGCCGAGCTCACTGCGGTGAAACGGCTGGCGTACAGTGAGGCGATACGTGGCTGCAGCCCAAAGTGTTAAAAATCCTCTGGCGTCTATCACCATTCGTTTGGGACTGACTTCATTTCCAAACTTTGGGATAAATACTAGCACAGCTATTCAAGATAGCCAGGACACCCAGCCCCTGTTTTTTTCTCACTTTTTATGGCTTTTAGGTGTGGGCTGTAACACATCGCTTAAGCAGCACAAAACAGATTTACTGAGTAAGTCATTGCACTGGGCTTGAAAAAAAGACATTGTTTTGATTGGGTTGGTTGTAAGGTTCCACCCAAGATCCCTGGGAAAAGTTAATTAAGGACAACTGCTCATGCCATCACACACGGTAAAAATCAAGCAAAGTGGGGAGAAGCAGCCATGCTGGGAGTTGCTTCTGGGAAAGTGATTCATGCCTCCAGGAGCTTGGGGATAAGGGAGGATTCACCTGGGATTTATTTCATTTTTGGAACCACAGAAATTCAACTATTTGATCACCCTCTTATCTCCAGTAAATACTTCCACTATTATTTTATTTACTTACTATGCATTCTTTGATTTTATGCTTACTACCATGTTACTGTATGAAGCTGATTGATTTTATGCTTACTGCCTTGTTACTGTACGAAGCTAATTGATTACATCCATAAAACCAGTAAGGTACACACAATCTGATGGTTATGGTAGGATCTTCCACTAGATTTAAAAAGACAGCTGGAATTTTTTGTAGCTGTCTCTTCTACCCTTGGACCTACACATCTCATTAGAAATGTGGTGTCTACACGTGACCCGTAACAGCTAGAGACACCAAGGGTTTTTATATTGGGCCCATTTTCTACAAGAACCCCAAACTACTCAAGGAGGTAGCAGAGAGGACAATGGGGCGGTGCTTGCGAGAATTTCAGCAAAGGAGATCAAAGCAACGGTCTACACAGAAATTCACCTTGCATCCAACTAGCAATGAGGGCAAGAGCTGGAGGAGCTGCCAGCTGGAGTTACACTGCCGAGGAGAAGGAGAAGTTCTGTGTTGTGATGTCCCTCAACACAATACAGGTCCCCAGCATCGCCTGGTATCTGCAGTAACAAACCCTCTTGCTTCTCTATACTGGAGCAACGCTTGGACAGCTGGAAACAGAACTGGTTACCAGCACCCATCCTTCTGCTAAAATATACTCTAGCAACCAGCCGAGTTTTGAAGAAGGAAAAAAACAGGACAACACTGATGACTGCAATAAAGACTACCCCGAGCCTCCTCGAGAGGCCTCGTGGATTTCAAACAGTTCCTCACATCTTGGACACAAGGTGAGGGGCACATCCTCAGTCCCCAAAAGACACGTTTCCACTTCAGATCTCCCAACAGAACAACTACTGCGTATGCCAAGAGCTGCTACAGCCCTGTGGGTACAGTTACACGGGCTGCACTTTCTAAACCACTTGCAGAGACAGCAGGCTTAAGAGTTGTTATTTCTTACAATTTGTGTGCTGGATGGTTTGCTAAAATTAGGAAAAAGTATAGTCCAGAGCTGGAACATTTATGGCTTCTTTACCATTACTGTATACTTTAATTCTTAAAAATAGATTTAAGTGACATGATAAGTAGAGAGTCCTGTTTAATCTATTTTAGCCTGTTTGCCACATTCCTGGTTTGGCCTGTTTGGCTTGTTAATTTAGAGATGTATAAAACCATCTGTTTCACTGAAGACTTTGTTTTAAGCCTCAGAGGAAACAAACCACACAAATAAATGAAATTCACTATGTCATTTCTGTTAGAATGTATGTATTTACAGCCATCAGAGCAGACGCTAAGTATCCTATAACTCTAATGTCAGTGCAGATTTTTAACTATTTACAATACTGTTATAAAAAGTCAGTGCAACTGAATTTATATCACACCAGGGATTTCCTTAAATTGTATTCCCCCTCTCATTTAAAGTGAAAAACAGTGACATTCTACACATTGTTAAAAGAATGTAATAAAGAAAGAAAAACCAAGCTTCATAATTAAAAAATATATCTTGGAAAAAATACATCCCAGGCAAATGTACCTAATAGCTTGGATTTCTGTCCATATATCTGCCTCTATGATTTGTAACGCCAGGAAGTCAGCTACAGACACTCATCTTCTTGACATGACTGTAAACTTCAGCAGTCATACTCTATTTCTCAAAAACAGAGCAGACCTACAATTTTTTACTTAACAATATTTCACTTAGAACATACATCCACTGAACCTAAAGTTTTTACAGAAGTGTGTTTTATTGAGAAGAGACTCCTGTTCCAGATGAGAATGAGAAGGAAGAAAGTCCTCCCCAAATGAGTTGCCTATGAAGGGGGCTCCACTCACTTCCATTTTTTGGCCAGAAGAATAAAACGTATTTTGATTTTGATCTAGAATAGAGATAATTTTTCAAAACTTGATTCTTTTCCCACAAAACAGAATCCTTGCTTACTGACCGGGGTACTAGAAGGCCGATGTGTCTGCCGCACTGATATTTAGAAAGAAAAAATGGTTCATTCAAATATAATATTCTCTGGAGTCTCCTTTCATCACTACTACACTATAGAGTCTGCTGCACAGACAATGGTTCTGAAGAGTAAATATTTAACTAAGGAAACCTAAAGGTGTCAGTCATGGAGTAAATACTAAATCAATTTAAGAAAGTTCAGTGATATACTGCATAACATTTTACTGCAGGGTGAACAAGGAGTAGGTAGGTGGCCTGCGACCTAAAGTGGTTGTTGAAGAATCAAAGCATTTAACTAAGTAGTTTTAAAAATGTATAAGCCAATCAAAGTTTCTAATAGAACCTTATTTGAAGACAGTTCTCCAAACCATGGTTTTCAGCAGGGAGCTTAGGTTAAGGGAATATACACCTAAAACGCAATGACTTCCAAGAACCTGAGCCCCTGACCCTGTGCCCCCATCCAGCAAAGCCATAAGCAGGAGTGTGAACATATTAAGAGTCCCACAGTCAGCTTCTTCCTTGGCCCCTTTTTCTTCTTTTCCTTCTCCCCTTTTGGCTTTTCTGAAAGTGGCCTGGATTTTCCTCCTAGAATTATTTCATCTCCTGCCATGAGAAAAATCTGTTATGTCTTATTCAAACAGCTAAACCAACCTACGTTCACTGTCCTTTCAGTGCCTTCCCACAGTGTAGTTAGCGGGCTCGTACTCACAATATTCATCAGGGTCAGCAGGTACTTCTGAACATGCTCTTTCCCATGGAATTGAACAACAGAGTCGTCAACCCCCAGGAGGACTTCAATGTTGTAATCATCATCCGTTGCATGCCTTCGATAGCGCTGCCTCGATCTATGCACCCGGTCTTCAATGAAGCTCAACGCGCTGTCGAGACTATCCAAATTAGTGAGGTTAGCCGCTGAAATCAAACAGACAAACGAGTTACCAACCAAGAGAGGTTCAGGCTCAGGTCTCAGCTAAGCTGGTATAAATCTGAAGTAGCAGCATTTGTTATGTTCTGTGTGTTACACAACAGCGTTCGTTTCACTCAATGTCAATCAAAAATGACCTAAATGAGAGAGAAATCTGACCCAAAAGATTTTCACTTTGCAAAGTAAAAGCAATACTTTCTACAAAGTAATATTGCATAATAAATACAAGGCCAAAAGGAGAGCAAGTCATGCCAATGTCTTGATGAGAAGAATGGAGCAGTTTGCATTAAAATACTTGCTGCTTAAAAGTACTTGTAACCAAAATACACCGTTCAGGGGGCTTGTGCTACCAAGCATATCCACCATTTCAGAACCACAATTCAAGACAGACATCACACTTCAAAATCTGATCTTACCGCCCACAGAATCCTATTTCAAAGCAAGTGCAGTTGCCAATATAACCTTTTTCTACCCAGGCAGGTAGTAACAAACCAATCCCTCCTGCTTCAACACATTAGCTCCTTTCCTAGATACACACGTGTAATTCAACGGTAGCGATATGGATCCTCTTTACCATTGCAACTCAGGAACACATTTGAGATATGAAATGAATTAATTTATAGCTACACTGACAATTTTTTTAACAGCTTTTCATCCTTCATCCCCAATTTGCCATGTCACCTTGCATTCTTGTATGTCAAAGAGCAACCCATCAGGCACAATAGTAGCCAACTTTATTATTAATGATTTCTAATAGCCCCTGTGATATGAAAAGCACATTCTCTGACAGGATGGAATACAGTTAATGCGGCACCTACGTACTAAAAATTAACATGAAAATATGGAATCTTGACATTTCACCCTATAGAATAACAATGATTAGCATTAATACCATTATTATCATTTGCATTACAAGAGCCCTGGAACCCCCAGTGAGAACCTCTCGATTTCAGAGAATGTCAGGAAAAGACTTGCTCATAGAGGTGAAGAAAGGCGGCCAGAGCGCTGTGGATTGATTAAAGGCTCCCAGTGCTTAGTTCAGAGAAAGATAATAGGAAGCAAAGGGAGGAAGCTAAAGGCATCACCTTCAAAGCAGAAATAAGAAACAACTCTTGGAAATGTTACAGAAGTGGATTCTCCATCTTCGTTTATTGAAGTTTTCACATCAAAACTGGCTGCTTGGGAAGGGATGAATGAGTCACCAGATCACTGGGCTCATTACAAGAACATCTGTGCTCTTGCCTTAAGACTGCTGCCTTGGGCTGCTGTTTCAGCAGGTCCTGGGCAATGTGCAGCCCGAGCAGAACCCCCCACAGGTGACAATAACGTACCGACCTGGACAGCCACCAGCTGCCAGGAGGGACGCAGACCTGGCCTCCCCGGCCCCCACCACCATGTTCCTTACTGCCCCGTGCTTCAGGCTGTGTCTCGTGCGTGCAATGCCCAAGCTGGCGAGATGCTTGTCTCTGTGCCTCCTAGAAGAGACCTCCATTCAAAGGACAGCCTCTAAAGACACATTTGCCTGGGCAGCTTTTTACCATTTCTCCACCAAGCTCCAAGGACATGCTTGTCATGAGACCCACAGCTGCAGGCCACCACACTGTGCTGGCAGAGCAGATGGACAGAAGGCTCTGCATGTTCCTACATCCCCATGGAGCCACAACGTCCTTCTCCTGGGAAGGCGGCATTTAATACAGCTAATAAGCACAACCACCATGTTCTTATTGCCAGCTTCTGCTCCTGGGGCCGCAATTTTTTAAAATTAGTTTGGTCAGAATCCACGATGCAGCATGAAAATTCACTCTTCATGCAGAGCCCAGCTGTCACTCTCAGGTTTACCGTGGAGGGTCTGGCCTTGCAGCGATGGAGACAGCTCTTTATCAGGGCTCAAAACCTGCCAAGCAGCCAGCTCCAGCCCTACCTTATGGTTTGCTCCACCGGGAAAACTTCGGTGTCAATCCTTGCTAGCGCCCAGAATTAACTACCTAGCTATCACAGTGATCTCAGGAGATTCGCTGTGGGATCCTGGGGCAACCATACATTCATGATCCGTAAGGCAAATCACAGTTACTGTAAAATTTGAACATAAATCTTAAAAGCTCTCTAGAAAAGTAAGACTAGGCTGGCCGGGGCTGCAGGTCATGTCCTGTCTCTGCTGCTCACAAAAAACTACAGTAATCAGCAGCAAGGCCAAAGCTACCAGACTTGCTGTTGCAGACCAGCGGTGCTGGGCAGGCGGGGAGTGCCCGAGCCCTGCGGCTGCAGACGGGCAGCTCTGCTGGCTGGGGGTGCTGTTATTTTGGTGGATGGTTGGCTGTCAAGGTACCTAGAGCTTTTGTGCTTTTATTTCTTTCCGTTGTGTGTCAAAGTCAAACTAACTCCTTGTGCGGTATCTTTATTCCTGCTGTGAGTAAATCAGCCAGAGGCAAAATGTGATCCTACCATCCTGCATTTACCATCCTGCAGTGAAAACTGCCTGTCCTCCCTCTTTGCTCCTCACTTCATCACTGTCACACTACAGACCTTACAGTCCTGCCAGCTCCTGAGAAAAGTTATCAGGAGGTTCCCTAGGAGTCATCTCGCTGCCAGTAGGTGCCAACTGACTACTTCAAATTTTGCTTGGAGCATAAAAATTCCCCACACTCACATTTACCTTCACCCTTCGAATGTTACCCCCTCAAGACAATGTGCCCAGTGGGCACCGGTACCTCTGAGGCACCAACCCGACGTGCTTCCCAGCAGACAGCGAGCTGCACTGGCTTCAGCTGGTGCTGGAATCATCCCAAGACCAGCAGCACAGCTCAAAACACTTATAACAGTAGCTGCAAGATTTTTTTGATTCATATCCCAACTTCCCACCAAGTGTCCTTTCCCGGGAGGCTCTCCTGGGACAGGCAGGGATGCCTCCACACACAGCCTGACCACACATCGCATGGACTCCTCCTCCGGCGCTGCTCTGCCTCTCAGTCTCTTGGATGATGACTTGTTGGATTTGGGGGTCCACACTGTGTTATATCCGTGTTGGATTTGCTCCTAAGTAACAGTTATATCCAAATCAAATTAATACCTGTATCTTACCGCAGAGGAAGTGAAACAAAGTGACATCTATAATAAATGAGAAATTTGTCATGTTTTGGCATCTCAACTTTCCTTAGTTAACATCAGTAACTTTCTTGTATCATTGTACTGCTAACAATATGCTAGAAAAGCTCAAGACAGAATCTCAGAGAACTAAAGGAGACACAAAACTCCTCCTTCACATCCTCCTCGTTACCTGCCTTCTGATCACCCCTGCACTTTGCACAGTAACATCCCAGAAGTCATCTCAAACTGCACCGTGTTTTACTAGATCATCCCAAGACCTCTCCATCAGATGTTCATTTTCAGCAACTTTTGCCAAATCAGTGCATCAGCCACTAATTACTGGTGCCAACTTTGTTCTCCATCTCCCAAGAGCAGACACTTGGCATTTGCAGGGGCTAACAATAGCCTGTGTTGAAACCTCCTCCTTGCTCCTGCTAGGAAAAATTCACATTTGTGAAAATTAACCACTGAGAGACAAGGTTGTACTTTTCTCTTGTGCTGCTCATCCAGAATAAATCAAAAGGACAGCAGCACTGTAACAGTTCACCCAAAAACCCTGCAAAAAACTTATTTTTTCTAAAGCCAGCTAAAACCTCATTGATATTTCAGTGATTTTCTCCTAACACCGCAGACTGTCTTCCAGTGAAGGAATAAAAAGCGCCAAAGTTGTCGATAGAAGGGAAATCTGTGCTTCTGGCTTAAGCATAAAATCAGGAGCCAGGCAGCCTGGCTTGTGCTCCTGCCTCTGACACAGACTCTCCCTGCGGTGCCGGGAGATGCAGAAGGCAGCCGAGGGCTGGGCAGCAAAACTGCTCAGGGAAAAGCACGTGCACAACCCTGCTTGACTCTGCAGCCTGGGGTTTTTTTTGGATGTCCTCCATTTTTGCTTGCAGTTAATGCAGGCAAGTGATCCTAACCGCTCCCAGGCAGCAAAGTCCTAGTCGTTTGCTGACTCAAGAACCAGACAGTGTCCCCAGCTGTGACAGCCCCAATGATGCATTAACATCCGTAGAGTACATCAAAACCGAAAGAGGAAAGGTCTTTATACCATGCAGGTGCAAATAGCTTACAGCATTATACATCATGCAAGATCCCTCTGCCCTGCTCCCTTCTCCTGAGCAATGTGCGATATGCCAATCTTTTACCTAAACTGTTCCATTTTTCATTGTGATATTTTTCTTCTTGTATCTGGGCTCTGCCCGAGCTCCCACATCCACGGGGACTAGAGGTCTGAACACCCAATACCATGGCAGCATCATGCAGCCTGGCTCCGATCCTCATCTCTAGGACAGGGAAAATTCACGTTGACACAAACATCAGGTTTGTCTTTGCAGGTCTTCAGAAGAACTCTCCCTCATTGACAGTTTGGGATGTCTGACAACGCCTTATTTTCTGGGAATTTTTGCCTTGCTCATTAATCTTTGATACCACGTGCTTTACAGAAACCTAATTACATGACATCTCCTGATTCTCCCTTACCCATCGTGGCAGGCAAAGCTCAAACAGATGCTGTGAGTTGCTGAAGCGTGAACACACTGCCTGCCATGAAAACCGCCTCTCCCCTTGTTTTCTGTCACTCCCTTTAGGACAGCCACCAAAAGCATCGCTGCTGCCATGTGATCTTGGTTTGTTTTTTCATGACCCCTTTCAAAAAGGCTCAGGGAAATACGGCTGCACCTACAGTTCTTCACAAGTCCCCTATGAAGCTACTGCACTTTAATAGTGCCAGCTTTGGGGTTCCCCAATCTCACAGCAGCGATATTGTCCTAATAAAGCAGTTTCTCATTTTTTACCTTTTCTTTCTGGCAGGGGGGAAGGGGACTTTTTGGCAAGCCCAGAGCAGGGACCAGGAGAGGCAGCTGGGAGACTGAACGGCGTGTCATGTTCACAGCCATCATCTGCGGCTTGTCAGCACAGCAACTCACTGGAATTTCTTTTCAAACGCGAGCGTGCAGCATTCAGACCGGCCAGCCACCATTTCAGATGCAACTTGTTTGCTTTTGCAGACACTTCATCTGTCACGCTGGGAGCAGACAAACACCTGAGCTGACTGCTGAGCACCTTCTCTGCAGCCTCACAAGGATGAGCACTTCTGACTAGGTGTTTTGCTCTTGATCTCCATTCCTGGGACATGCTCCTGAAGGGACTCCCGCCTTCCCATTCCTTCATGTGGCTTTCTGCAAGCCACCAGCATTTTTTGTTGGTTCTGGGTTTTTTTTTTTATTTCTTTTCAACCCCAGTGACTCAGACTGAACACCAGTGAAGCACAGCTGGAGCCTGTTCCGTTGCAGTGGCAAGCGTATCTAGGCATGCAGGGCTACGATGGCGCAGGAGAACGTGGCACCCACCCCTGCTCAGCTGCAATGCAGCTGGTGGCAATGCCACCGGGAGCCCGGGACTCACGATCCCAGCATAGGCGTGAGGCCATCCATCACTTGGTGCTGCAAACGCAGGAGGAACAGGCTGTGTGGTAGGGAAGCAGAAGGAGGCAGGGTGGACTCGCTTTAGCTCTCAGCCTCCCACTGCTCAAGTACATCTGCACCTCTGGAAAAGGACCAAACGCCCTCGACAGCTTGACAAAGAACTGCTCTTTTGGGAATCGCACTTTAAATCACAAGTCATCTTTCTGTAATGCTCCCTGCCACTCGAATGCTGTAGGCTTCTGTTGTGTCTATCCTCTGTGATCAACTGACTCCCCAATTAGCCCTCAATTAACCTGTTCATGTATTCTACCAAAATCTTCATTTGTCTTCCACGGCAAATTGAAGCCCAGCCCATGGAGGTTGGAGGCAACAATGAACAGTCAACAAATCTTGCTCTTTATCCCCTGGCAATTTCTTCTCCCATTTTTAAGTTCTTCAGTTTGGGCTTTTGTTTTTCATTCCAGTTGCACGCAATTGTGATGTATTTTGTCCATTTGCTAATCAATAGTTTCTCTGATTTTTTAAAATTTTTTCCAACTTTTTTCTGCTGGTTTTACAGCCCTGCTCACCTTCCGCATTGCTTTCTGGTTTATTTTCCAAATGTCCTCTACTTGTCTTTCTTCTGCCCCTTAACCCTCCTGCTCAGCTACACTGGTCTTTCACAATTTATAAATCCCTTTCCCATACTACAGTTTGCATTTGGACCCTTCTGCTATAGATCATTCATAAGAAAACTGGGTAAATCCAGCAAGGTGAATTAAAATGGAAGAGAGCTCCTGTGAAGTGAAAGCAAATTGAAAATGGTCTAAACAAGGGAAGAAAATCACACACGGTGCACTGGGTACATGATACAAAGTCAGCCCTGTTTAAAAAGCATCCCCAGGAGGAGATTGCCTCAACACAATTTTAAATTAGAACTCAATTTTCACAGGATTTGTGTGATTTCTTGAATCACAGGTTACCACAGCGGCTGCTACTTGGTAAATCCTTAACCAAGAGCAATTATTGCAGCAAAACTCTCTTTGGGTGTGGGTTCAAATTCTTCCTCTTCCACTTTTTTACATAAACCAACAGCAAGACCAAACTAGTAATCTGAAGACCAGGCATGCACCAGGCATCCTCGCCGAGGTTATGAATCCTCGTCCTGCCCTTATCTGCAGAGAAGCGGTAATTTAAAAGGAAACTTTTGGCCTGCATGCCTTGGTAACCATATGATCTCATTACGAGCTCCCTGCCTCTTAATTTACGGTAATGCCATTTCCAGCTAAATCACATTTTAACACAGCGCCTGCTCCACCTTTTATCCGTGCGGGGGAAGTTTGCCACGGGTGTTGGGGTAAGCTGGGCTGGGCTCTCAAAAACAGGTCTCAAACTCCAGCTGCAAGGCGGCCAGCAGATCTGACAGCTGAACTCCTGCTGGAATGATCTGGTCGTGGCATTTGAAATCAGGAGGAGTTCAAAGTATTAAACAGTATTTCAAATAGCGTATATTCGGGCCTTTATAGAGCAATTCTGTTGTGGTTTGGGTCAGACTGGCCACTGAGATGAACGACAGACGGTCCCCCCACCTCTCTCTCTAAGGACAGGAGGGAGAGAGAAAAAGAGACTTATGAGTTTAGAAAGAACCAAATTACTTTAATGAAATATTAATAATAGAATAATAAAAAGGAAATAAATATATACAGTATATACAAAACCAGTATGGAGCTCTCAGGATGACGATCACGTCACCAGCGGGCACTGGAAAAGTCCCAGACTGGACTTGGTGACGAACAGGAACTGGATTCAGGAATGCACAGATTGGGATCAAAGGCAGGCAGACAGACAGAGTCCTTCTCGGACACTGGTCCTTGAAGAAAGCGAGCCAACCCTTTGATCCCTCAGCTTTATACTGAGCATGAGGCAGATGGGATGGAATACCCTGTTGGTCAGGTTTGGGTCACCTGTCCTGTCCGCTCCTCCCCGTAGGTGTGACCCCTCTACGCTTTTCCACCTCCCACCCTCCAACGGGACAAACAACAAAGTTGGCTGCCCTTGGTTGTTATAGCAAGAAGTATAAGCAAGAGCCTCTCTACATCTCATTCCCTGGCATAAATTACAATTAATCAGGTCTTATCACTCTGAGAGCAAACAGTTTCTGCACAATATGCTGATAATTTCAGAAAGTTTCAGAGAGTTCAGTTAGTTAGAAGAGGCTTAGCTGCAAAGTAACAGAAAATGGATTCTGTTTTACCTCAAACCAGGACAAATTCTTGTAAACTTCTCGGGGCAGGAGAATTGTCCCGTATTTGCAGAATGCATGCACATTCCTGCAAACACACAGGCACAATCACCGCTCCCTTTCTTTCTTCTCACCTATGCAATCGCACAGTGACTTTAAATCTCAGGACATGCTCAAGTGCCTGCCTGAGTCAGAGTTATAAAGAACAACGAAGCTCAAACCTACCAAAGTGGCAAAATACAGGAGAACTTTCAAAACTGAAAAGAAAAAAAAAATTGTCTTTTCCGAAGGATAAACCAATTAGCGCAGTGACAATGGCCAGGTGGACGCCGTGGCAAACGGCCAGGCGAGAGGCACTAAGAATAACCACAGCTAGATGTTGCCAAGGAGATATTTTCTGGCATGTCACAACAAAGAGAAAAGGTATTACAATACTAAAAAGAAAAGTTGAAAACTAAATTGATCTCATCAGGGCCACAGTCACACAATGAATAACATAAAGATGAGAGATAATTGCACTGTTAAAAGATTAAGTGAGAGCAAGGTAATAGAATACCCCGGGCTAAAATATTTTTTTTTTCCTGCAAAATGGTGAAACTTACTGTGTTATAATTTGAACTTTCATATTACAACATAATAGTCAAAAAAGGGAAAGGAAAGGAATGGCAAACCAGCCAGGCAAACCAATCTATATGACCTGGTTGAAATTGAGCTCTTTGAGAATTGAATATAAAGTTTTTCCAACAGCAAAACTTACCCTTTGGAAAACTTTCAGCTATCAACCTTACTAGTGCAAACACAGGTTTCACAATTTAGCACCAAATAATGAGTGAGCAAGATGTTTCTAACTCAGTGCTTAAAAGTAAGCTAAAAAGAGGCAAAAAAAGCTACTCTGTAGGAAATTAATTTATGGGCCAGGCTCTAAGTTTCACTGACTTAATTGATTGCATCTGGCAAACGCTTATGGAATTATAGAATGGTTTAGGTTGGAAGGGACCTTAAAGATCATCTAGTTCCAACCCCCCTGCCATGGCAAGGACACCTTCCACCAGACCAGGGGGCTCAAAGCCCCGTCCAACCTGGCCTTGAACACCTCCAGGGATGGTGTCACAACTTCTCTAGGCAACCTGTTCCAGTGTCTCACCACCCTCAGAGTAAAGAATTTCTTCCTAATATCTAATCTAAATCTCCCCTTTCAGTTTAAAACCGTTACCCCTTGTCCTATCGCTACACTCCCTGATAGAGTCCCTCTTCACCTTTCCCATAGCCCCCTTTAAGTACTAAAAGGCCGCTGTAAGGTCTCCCCTTCTCCAGGCTGAACAACCCCAACCCTCTCCGCCTGTCCTCACAGCAGAGGTGCTCCAGCTCTCTGATCATCTTCATGGCCCTCCTCTGGACTCATAGAATCATAGAATCGTTTAGGTTGGAAAAGACCTTTAAGATCATCTAGTCCAACCAACAGGTGGACTCACTCCAACAGGTCCATGTCCTTATGCTGGAAATATTTTGCAAATATTTTGGCAAGTCATTGTTAAACTGGCCTGTACTGCAGAGCCTGTGACTTGCAAAACATGTTGCCTGATTTACCACATCCCATCCGTTTAGGGAGCTCCCAGCTGCCCCAGGAATAGGGCTCCGTCCCTTGCAAGCCCTCAAGTGCACGTGTGCACCCACGCAAAGCGGGCTCTGCTTTACATGACTCATGTAGAGCTACAAAGGGAGCTCAACGCTCTCAATCTCATTTGCAGCTAATGCATAATTAAACTGCAGAGTTCAGCCACATCTCCACGCAGGTGCTCGGCGCAGAGCCACAGCTCCACAAAGCTGTACGGGCCCCAGAGATCCCACCTGAAGTCCCAAACGCAGAGCCTTTTCGCTTCCCTTTGAGCAAAGGATCAGGCTCTGACCCACAAGTTACTTTCCCCGACCAGGCTTTAACAAAGTGTTTATGGGCCACTTGAGCCCAAGTCTGCCACCGAGATACCCGAACGTCCAATCCATATTCCAAGCATGATTAAATTACAGCAAATTAGCACATTAAGTAAGCTGCCTAGCTGACCTCCTGGCTTTGTAGGTGACATGTCTAACAATCCCACTTGCATTTTTAACAGAATGAAATGCCAAACCATGGTACAGGACCTGAATAACAACAGGTTACAGGGGACGGCAGTTGTCTTTCCATAAGCCAACTATTCTGCAAGTAGGGGAAATTAAGTTTCATTACAGTTTAACAAACAAACATTAAAAAACACACAGGTAAAAAAAAAACCAAAACCAAGAGTCAAATTCCTAGCCAGGACGGGGGGGGGTGGGGAGGGTGGGAAGAGGGAGAAAAGACAAAGAAATACATACAATAACCATACATCATTGGAAAGACCACTGAAAAATAATGGCTGAAGCAAGCATGCATCTTTCCAATGCTTTTTAGTCATGACTACAGAACAACAAATCTTGCCCTTTGGTAACGTTTCAAAGTGGAATTATTCCCTCCTTTTAAAAGGGGAGCTCTTTTGTCAGGCATGATCCAATTAAATGTTTTCAATGTCAAGTATAACGAATGTAGGATAAATCTAATCAGTGTAAATAATGTATCACACAAATGACAATGCAAACAGCTCCTGTTCTTCTATATAATCATAATGATCTTTTAATTAGACACAGTAAACGGTCTGCTCGTTTGACCTTGTAAAGAAAAGCATAGGAAGAAAGTTTTCCAAATTCTAAGGTGAAAAGTGTGTGCAACTTGAACTACCTTTAAGTTCAACCAACTTCCTGTACATCTCAGAATATTATGCCAGAAATCAGCAGTCAGTAAGAAAAAAAAGGTTAATATGAGTTTCACAAGAAGAAAACATCATCCGGGCAGTCTGAGCAATGGCAATGCGATGTAGGACGCCTTGGCTACTTACACTGGCAGGATTTGAATCAGAGCAAGAAGGACTTAGAATTTTACCTATGTTTTGAAAATAGCCTTATTGCTAAATCTTCTTGGACTTTCTGCAATAACAAAACCAGCTGCAATTGATTAGAGACTCTAGGAAAGACAAAGCTAACTTGGAGGACGCAGGAATTTCTTAAACTTCAAAATGACAGTAAAAAAACCCTGAAAGAGAGAGCCAGTCTCTGCTCCAGTGAAAGCACAGGAGGTTTATTCCCAAGGCGTTTCAAAATCAAGGGCAAAGGCTTCTTTTGTCATTTGTACAAGAGCTATGAATCTGTCAGGCCCTACAAAAGGCAAACAGCTAAATGCTGCCCTTCCTATTGCGGTGCGTGGGTGGGAACTGGAGTCCCAACAACAGCTGAGAAGAGATGCTTCCGAAATGCAGCACTTCTCATGAACGTGTACCAGGGATGGAGAGAGGGGGGAGAAAGGGAGGGAGGAAAGAAGCTGGATGGATGCACGGATACCAAAACCCTCTGGGGAGAAGGCAAATCAAGAGGCAGAGGTTGGAACACAAATGCAAAAGAGGAAAGTGAAAAGAAATTGTGGTCGGTCTTCACGCTGCAGTTCCCCACCGCCCCTAGGAAGGCGAAGCCAGGGCTTGCTCCCACCTCCTGCTCCCCAGCCCTGAGAGCTGCAGCCCGCAAACAGCCCCCGAGCTCCAGGGATGAGAGCCTACGTCTGCAGGGCAACCCATCTCCCCAGCGCACACAGGCAGGGCTTTAATGGTTCTTTTTCAAGATAAATTTAGCATTAATGCCTGTGGAATTTAAAGGGATTAGAGGCAGGTCATCGTGCAGTTGTTTAGTTTTCTGGCAGGTCCAAGATATTTTCAATGCCTTTTGGGTCAAATGGACTTGAATACTGAAAATTTTTTAAAGTGAAGAAACAAACAAATCTTTCAGTTCATCTGAAATCACGTTTTCCTCATGAAATCAAGCACTTCAAGACTGAATTCGAAGACTCGTTTAAAAATATAAGACATTTCAAGGGAAAGAAGGGCAATGGTTTGTTTCAAACCCACTGCCATGAAATCCTTCAACCTTTTCAGGGTTTTTCTTTCTTTATCTGTGTGAAGTTCAGTGAAAATTCCGTGTCTTTTATCACCAATAAAAAATTGTACCCAACTCAACTGCAAGTGCCAGGCCTCTTTCCACCACCTATACCCTTCCCCCAAAGGAACGATCATCATTTCAGGAGCTCTGTATTTTTGTCAGGTTATTGACAGATTATTGATAAGCAAGCTGTACTCAGTGCTGTCTGACTTGTCCTTCAGATTGGCTTCCAGCCTAATCAAACTGAGGTTGTTTGTCTATTAAATGAGATGTAGCTGGTAGGATGTAATGCTCCTTGGCAGGTGATAGAGCACTCTCCTATAGGGACAGATCGGACCCACCACACCTCAAAATAAAAGCCTTTCAAGAATCATATAGCAAGGAATTTATCTCCTGAACTAAAGACAGCATCATCTTTGTCTGTGTAAATAAGACTTAAAGTGGTCAGAAATTGCATTTGCATTCACTTTGCAGAGTATTACAAAATTGCCTTAGTATTAATGACTACGCTGCTCTTCCTACAGAGAATGAAATCAGACTTTGGAAAGTGAATGCACAATGTCCAGTGAGAAGGGCTGGGAAGCCTTTAACATATATACATGTACGCGTATATACAGGTACACATATATATAGGTGAACACACATAATAATTGCTAAAATTAACGAAATCTGTATTTTAACACAGTATAATGGTGGTTGAAGGGTTGGTGGACAACTCACATGTTAGCTAACATTTCTATCAGAAATGATTTTAAAAGGAGTCAAGCATATTGGAAAACTATCAGAAATAATAGCAAATTGAGATATTAAATTTTTAAAAATTCAATTAAATTCTGTTTAAATGGTGTTAACCCAAACTGCTGCTGAAAAGGCTAAACAAGTCAATGGCTGTTAGAGAAACAGTAGAAGCTGTTAAGGGTAAAACCAGACAGTTGCTCCAAAGCTTCAAGTAGCTTCTGCCTCCTGAACTGGAACAGTGTATAAAGACCATTTAAGCTCTAACCTGTTACTTTTGCAGAGTAAATGGAAAATGTCAAAGCCAACACCAAAATTCACATTGCCTTACAAAGCAGTTGCTAGAGTAATCAAGAAGTTAACTGAGAGCTCAGCTGACCTAAGTAGTAAAGGCTACCAGTAATTAACACATTCTGTCTAAAACTGGTAAAAACAGAGTGAATCAAGATCTGAGTTTCTGCAATGAGTTATGGGTTTTATCCAAATATTGGACTTGGATTAATTGAAATCTATCATCTGTTTCTACCCAGTTAAGAATTGGCTAACCAAGCTGCTCCGAGTTTACTTGACTCTAAAAAAGCCTGTGATCAGTTAAGCAATGACCATAGGAAGAGATGGAACAAATACAAAAACCTTCCACAAATCATTGGCTATAACACCATAGTTTATGTTTCATTTTAGGAACCAAAAGGTAGAAAGCTATCCATAAGTATATCCATCTTCTTTATTCTTCCAAAAACCTAAATGTTTAGATAAAAATACTGATCATACAAACACTGAAAATATTAATTATTAATGCATACTGTGCTAACAGAAGTAGTAACATGGTCCCCTCATCTGAAGTCAGAACAGACTATCAGTTCTTGCTGAGCAAGGGAATACTGCTCCCTCAGTTGGTCAACAGAGAAATTCTTTATATTTTCCCATTATCCCCAAAAGAAGAGAAGTCTACAAAGCTAAACAGCAAAGGTAAACATTAACTGAACTCACTTTAAAGAAATAAAGTGACATCTTATAGAACGGGGGAAGCAAGGCTGGAGGGAAAAGCAGTATCTTTTGGCAGCTGAAGAAGGCATGCTTTGGGTGTCAGGGTCTCTTCAACAGATTTTTGTATAGCTTCCTACCTGTGTCCTCAGCCACACCAGTACCAAAAATGCCGTCTCCTTCAGTTCACCTATAGTATCTGTTCATGCAGATGTGAGACCATAAATCAATGCTAAAAATTAATGTTTTGGAAAGTCAGACAAAACAGCATTTACT
Source organism: Burhinus bistriatus (assembly GCA_013397275.1). NCBI lineage: Eukaryota > Metazoa > Chordata > Aves > Charadriiformes > Burhinidae > Burhinus > Burhinus bistriatus. Next base: position 754,975 of record VYXH01009758.1, on the reverse strand, counting down.
TGGCCAACAACAGTTCTACTGAATTATGGAATAAGAAATAAATATGAAAGTACCAAAGTCAATAAAGACTCCACTTGGCTTTGGTGCCCTGGAAGCCCCCACAAGTCCCAAACAATTATTTTGGACTTGCAGGACTCTGCATGATCTTCTGCAGTATGGGAGCAGGACATGTATTTATTGAAGCTGGTCCTAATCAATACCCATCACTTTCTCACTGGCTTCAACTTTATTAGAAAAATTACATCAACAGCTGCTACTGTCCCACTGCGCTTCAAAAGAAAGCAGAGGGTTGGTGGTACCTAGGTGCTCTCATTGCCTGGTTCTCCAGTTTATCTTCACCTGAGCTCCAAGCTGCCTTCAGTGCAAAGTTTTCCATTTGACCTTTCCTATACTTCTCTTAGGATCAGAGAATTTTGATTTATTACTTTTTCACTCTTTCCAATCTATTTCTGGCTAATCTTCTCTAAAATTTCTGAAGCATCCAGGAAGGTTTCTTACATTCTGGTTTCAGTCCAAGGTGCCTTAGTCTGAAATATTGCAGTGCAGCTGGGCAACTCTGACATTGTGCTGAATAACTGATTCACCCAAACCAAGTTTTGATTGTTTTGAAATGATTTTCAAATTGAAGCGCCGGCTTTTTGAGGCGTAAAAAAAAAAAAAAAAAAAAAAAAAAAAAAAAAAAAAAAAACACAGGTTACATTCGCAAGAA
>VYXH01009758.1:638145-754238 GCA_013397275.1 Burhinus bistriatus | reverse complement strand
GGCGAAAAAAAAAAAAAAAAAAAAAAAAAAATGGAGAAAGGACTCACGTTTCATTTCAGTGAACATATGCTCCACAATATGAAAGTGCCCAACCATCTCAGGCTACAGCAAAGAGGAGGAGAGGAGGACGTGCAACCATGCAAGCACCTCGGGTGTTCATCTTCAGACGACAGAAGCCAGCTCTAGCTTGTAAAGTTGCAAATGCTGCAAAGTTAGCCCATGTCTTAGTTCTCTGACGTACAAAGTGCATCAAAGGGGTTAGTTCACAGGAACAGCGGAAGGGCAGGGTGAAAGGAGGGCTGCGCCTTGCCAAAGGCTTGGCATCTGGGGGAGTTCGACACAACCAGGCAATACAAGGGACATCCCCAGCCCTCCAGCCTCAGAGCTTGTTTTTTGCAGAGACTGTCTAGCTTTAAGCTATTACCTACTTCTTGACCCAAAAGGCCATTTGAATGGGAGATTGTTATCCAAGTCTTCAGCAATGTTTCTCAGCCTTGCTAAAAATCAGGGGCGCTGGGGGGGGAACCCAGCAAAAATACCCCATGCAGTGAAAAAAAAAATCACAGAATGAAAAGAAGGGAAGCAAAGCGACCAGCAAAGGGGAAAACCTTTTGAAGGTGAAACCACAAAGCAGGGGTGTCAAACTGCGGTATGAAATTAGTGCAGGAACCATTCCACATCACATGAGTTTCAGCTGCCTCTTCTGACCGAGCCTCAGCTGTGGGCTCCACACTGGGGTTTTTGTTTGGGGGGCTAAATATTTTCAGACAATTCCACTAAAATTATGTTTAAAAATCTCATCTGGAAAGCCAAGCAATGCCCTGAAAGACAAAAGAGAACATCAGTATTTGGATCACCTAACGTATGAGGAAAGTCAGCAAAGAACAAAATGTCTGAAGCATTAACCTGCCAGGATTATTTCTTAACGTCACAAATTTCAGGTCCATTTGAAGTCTCACAACAGAGAAACTAAGGCAACCGATTGAACTTCCTTCTGAAAAGATTAAAAAAAAAAAATCCTATAGAGTACAGCATGTGGTCTTGCAGATATGTCCTGAATTCACCCAGGGAAACTGATGCCCGTTGCAGAAACCCTCTGTTGCCATTAATCAAGGCAAAGACAGGGTAAAAAATGTACTTTCTCATCCAGCTGCAAATACAGCTCCTCTCCCTTTGTTTCCCAGTCTTCCAGGCCTGGATCTAGCTCAATCTAGACGTTACCTACAGCTATCTGTCTCATCAAAGCCAAAAACATGCCCAGTGGCCTGTGAGCAATATCCTGCCCCACTGGTACGAGCAGCTTAACTTCAACAAAGCTGCATCTCCACCTTCTCCTTGCGACTCAGAATAACCTCCAGAAAAGCAACACCCTTCCCCAAAGACAAGTGATGGCAAACCCCAATAGGTTCTGAAGATAAGCATCCGGGCAAGGAAAAGGTTCACGCCAAAATGTGTGTGTGAGGGGGAAGAAGGGTTGTCTGGACTTGGGGAGAAGAGTTGCTCTGTTTGGCAGATACATGCAGAATATGACGATGGAGCCCGAGGGCTTTGGGAAGTGAGATTTTATGTGCTGCCAAGTGCTGGACCACTGATGGAAACAGCAGTGAAGTACTGCACGAAAAGAGGCAAAAAAGAGGCGCTGATGGCACAAAAGTGTAGAGGTCTGGAAACACATATTTGGGAGAAACAGAGGACCGAACAGAGAGAAAGAACCAAGTGACAAAGAAGCAATGCCAATCTCCCAGAGTGGAGGCTGCTGCCTACTGGTGGTTTCACGCTCTCCTGCACAGCAGCTCATCCTTCACAGGCTCTGGGCAATGCAGGGTAGAGCCGACTGAACATCTGCTAGGGATGAAAATTTCCTCTAGGAAACCTAAGCAGCCGGTGGATTGGCAGGTAATTGTAAAGGAAGGAGCATCGTTAAACCTCTGTCCCTGAAGCGGGTGCCCAGGACCGCTGGTTCTGCCACCAGCTGAAGCCTCACTGCTGGTCCCAACGGAGGTGAGCACAGCAGGAGCACCTCTGCAAAGGGGGAGGATCACGGGTGGCGGTGACACAAATGTCTTGGAAGAACGATAAAAAATGCTGAGGAGAGAGACCGCCACAACAGACAAGCATGGTGGCGAGGATCAGGCTGACAGGGCCAAACGGAGCCATTTCGTGTATGCGGGATTATTACAGCTGGGCTGGCACCAGCACAGCCTTCTTCCTACCCTGCCTTCCTGACACAGGTTATCTTGGAATTATGTGCCTGTACAGTAATACCTACTCACAGTTTACAGAGTTTTCTCATATTGGGAAAGCAGGGAGCCCATACTGAAAGCCACAACTACCTGAAAGGAGGTTGTAGCAAGGTGGGGGGGTCGGTCTCTTCTCCCAGGTAACAAGCAATAGGACAAGAGGAAACGGCCTCAAGTTACACCACGGGAGGTTTAGATTGGATGTTGGGAAAAATTTCTTCAAACACTTGAACAGGCTGCCCAGGGAAGTGGTGGAGTCACCATCCCTGGAGGTATTTAACAGCCGGGCAGACGTGGTGCTGAGGGACGTGGTTTAGTGGTGGTTTTGGCAGTGTTAGGTTGATGGTTGGACTCCATGATCTTAAAGGTCCCTTCCAACCTCGATGATTCCGTAATTCTGTAATACAGGAATACAAGATCCCAGGTAGCATCCTCCGTGTCCCAGCTCTTCCCCTTGGCACCCTGCGAGGAAAGGGAAAGAGGCTGGGTAGAGCCGGGCAGGGACCGAGCTTGTCCCAGGGCAGCTAACGGGGCTGCAGCCAGGCTGCCCGCGCGCTGGGGTCTGCCCTGCTGCTGCTCTGCACCGTGACGCCTGGCTGCTGCTAAAACTCATGCCAGACCTGTTTGGACTGTAAATTCTGCAGGGCAGGGAGCGTCCCTTGCTCAGTGCTGGCACCGTGTTATCATGGGGTGCTTCCAGTCCAGGCTGGGCTTTAGGTAGAACCATCGCGTAAGCAGGTGATAGCCACAAGCCTTTTTGTTTTTCCCTGGAGCCAACTGCTTCCTCAAACTTCTGTAAATCTCTGCCTCCTAACATGAAGTTAGCACGACTCTGTAATTATGGATGTAGTATAAGGAGCAGACAAGCTGAATTAGGCTTCCGATTGCATGTCTAATTTATGTACAACTGCAGCAATTACAGATGCAAATTAAATAACTGTGCAGAAAATGGGTTTTATTAGCCATAACTAAAACCCAATAAAACTCAGTAGCTCATGCACATCTCTGCACTGAATGTGCCTCTTTAGAATGTCAATTAGAAATGTGAGAAACGACCAGGATTGTCTATTTCCTAATCTGAATTTAAAAAAAAAAAAAAAGATAAACTATCAGAACACATGTCTTTCTTCCACAACAAAATGAACAGGAGCTCTAATTGCCAATTTCAGAGCAACACACTGTTTTACAGACAGCAGTTCTATGCAGTTTTTAAACGCGTTATTTATACTCAGCCTTTCATACCTGATACGGCTGAGAAAAGTCTCATCTAATAAAACCATCTGCTAAATGTAACTCAGCGTCAGAAGAGGCCCACTCTGTCTGCCTGGCACGTTGGGATTTAAAAGTTTAAACTCAAAGCTGAGGAACACTGTGCTTAACTTCGCAGCCTTTCTGAGATCTGGGAAGTCGGGGGCTTCTTAGCATCACGTCAGCTGGGTCCAGGGCTGCGAAAAGCCTCTCTGGATGTTTTAATGCTGAAACCACTCAAATCTTCTGTCATTCAGACTTAGCATGAGCGCTGCCACGTCTAAGGAGCCAGCGCTAACCTGTCAATTTGTTTAAAAGCAATAAAAAAAAAATTGTTCCCATTAAATCAAGGTTAATCCCTCCTGCATAGTTCTTATACAATTCCCTGCTATGTGTGATTAAACCTACTCCATCTCTATGTAGCACAAACACCTGGATAAAAAGTTTATATATACCGCGGTGTGTCTGCACTGTCTGTTTGCTTCATTCCTTGTTTTGCAAGGGAGAGGGGATTTTCTTGGCTGGCTGCGTTACACACACGTGAGTTAAGCACCCTGGCTCTGGCCGGGAGTGACCGCCACCCCTCAGCATGGGAACCCTGGCGTGTTCCTGCACAGCCACCCATAGACAGCAGGTCAGAGCATACCACCCATGCATAGAGACAAGCCAGCATTTCCAGCCACAGTATTCCCACTATATGTATGTCACACATCCTTCCTTCCCCATCCAGCTGCAGGCAGAGGCTTAGGAAGGGCTCCATTCCTCCCCGGCCTCCTGTGTACATCCCAGGCAGGGTGGGATTGCCCGGGTCTCTTCCCCAGGGTGCTCCAGCAGCCACCAAACAGGATCAGCCCCTGGACACCAGGACAAGACAGAAACACCCAGCTTCTCGCATGGGGCAGGCAGCAGACACCAGAAAGGGAGCAGACAATGTGCCATTGTTAGTGGGTCGCCTTGTCTGCAGGCTGCCTCAATTGTGGCTTCCACTGGTGCCCTCTTCTCCCACTGATGTCCACGGACGCTCTCCACTTCCTCAGCTGTCCCACTTCATGACGCATTACTTCCAACAGAGCACCTTCCCCAACACACACAGTAATACAGGTGGGACTCAGCGCATGAGATTAGCAGGATCATTGCTGTTCCTATGGCGCTTCCCAGTGGACCTGGTCCTGCGTGCGGTGCCCTCCCTTCCGCTACCCTGCGCTTCTCCTGCCAGGCCAAAGCATAGACACTCATTCTGGACGCAGAAACCTCCTTCAAAATTTAAACATACCACATCCACTGATCTCCCCTTATCTCTTGTGGCAGTTATATCCTCAAACAACTCCAGCAAATTACTTAAGCATGACCTCCCCTGCCTGAATGTCTGCCAGGTAGTCTTAATTAAACTGTGCATTCCCATATACGCTCTCCACAACACCCCGAGGAGAGGTTTCCAAGAGTTCCTCATTTTGTATATTCCCTTGGATCATCTATCATTAAACAGCAATAATGATAAGCAAAATGAAAAAGACAAGAATAGGTCTGTATCTGCAGAAAGATAGCACACAAAAAATAAATAACTAGAAATCAGTTATTAGACCGGCCACTGTACCTCTTCCCAAACAGAGATCCTGAGGTGCTGAGCACTTCACTACAGCTACTGAAGTAAAAGATTTGTAAACATTGTGGTCGTGAACATGGAGTAAAATCCAAAGAAAATGTGTTTGGAACAGGTCTTATCATAAGAAGGATAATCTAAGTTGTTAAAAGAGAAGGGTCAGAAATATTGATTCGGCTTATGGTTTAAATAATAGGAGCGTTTACATGGAATAATTTCCAGCTTTCATAACTAAAAGACTCATATCAAAGGCATTATAATTTGATAATTTTTTATGTTGCAGTTCTAGATTCAGATGTTCCAGAGTCCATAAAAAGCTTTAAAAAAAAACAACCCTCAATGAGCCCACTCCCCTTCCCAAACCGGCCCCCTCCTCTTTAATCAACGTTGGATCTACTGCCAGTCTGAGGGAGTGCAGGACCATCCTGCAGCCACCACCTCACCCAGCCCCACGAAAGCAGAGGGGCAGGCAGAGCTCAGCACAGACTGCCTCGGCACTCGAAGGAAACACCTCCTCTTCAAGGTGAACTGCTCTGGAAATGGTGATTTTTCGTAACACCGGGAACAGCCCAAGGACAGAGACCGAACCTCCCAACCTCGTGCTGACGGTGCCATCAGTGGGGCTGTAACACAACAGCAGCAGCAGCCTCGTCCCCAGGAGCCTGCCACAGAGTGTGTAACATCCAAAGAAGGTGAGCAAGGTAATGTAAGGCACAGGTTTATAAATCCTGTCAAAAAACAATTTAAGGAGATTTAGGATTTACACTTATCCCATGTCTGATTTAAAAAGACGTTTTAAGTCATGCCTTTGTTTCTAGCTGTATTTTGCAGCTGACCTATTTCTGCTCATAATTAACACTGGGGTTTTGTTTTACTCCAGGATCAAGACATGTACAGTAAAATGATCTGGGTTGTATTTGGACTGATGCAACAAGATTGTTAACTAAATTCTGAGTACAAGACACTGTTGTTGCTGATAAGTGAGCAGGAGAGAAATCAACTTGATTTTCTGATCCAAGCTCGACTTTACATAGTTCAGCACTCAAAGAAATGCTCTAACAGCGCAATGAAATCTGGCAGCATTTCCACAGCAATGCATATGGAAGTCCACAATGTCATCTCTGCAAAGTCATTTTTCAGAAGAGAAGTACACCCACAACTGAACCACACCATCAAAAAATTCCTCCACCGCAACTTAGCCCAGGGAATGTTAGGCAAATAAAAACCTAGCTGGTCATACCAATGCTATCCCATGCATGTAACACAGGAGTAGCTGAAGAGAAAAAAAATGCTTTTAATTAAAACTAGTGTTTTAATAATTCAAGAACCGACCTACTCTTACATCTGCTGCTGGTGGTCGGTTGGCCGAGGACACTGATGTGGGGCAGAGGGTTAGGATGTTGGGGAAGGAGACAAGAGGCAAATCATGGAAAAATGGCAGGAGAGCCAAACTAGCCAAACTTTGCCTCCTTAAAATAGATGGAAAAATCAGGAAATACTATTTTATAAAGCAATGGATCTAATAAGAGGGTAGTTATAGTCATTCACAGTGGTCTAGAGAACAGGAAACTCTATGTGAGATAAATGAATTACACCACAGTAAATGCATGGGTACATCCAGTTTGAATTTGGACCTTGTATGTGCAACGGGTGCGAAACCACAGACAAGGCTTGGTATTGACATCCGTGGTTTGTGGGCAGCGCTTCCATTACATAGGCAGGATACAGACTTTCTGCAGCCAGAAGACCTATTGAGATCGTCTAGCTAGAAGACATTAATTTTCTTCCATTGCATACAGTGCATCTCTGTTAAAAATTAATGAAGACTCGGGTACAGCTATCAATAAAGATGGACAAAAGTGAATACTATGTGCAAGAGGTTTCTGTGCACCTGAGGAAAAGAGTCACTTCCAGTCTTCCAAGCAGAATACCACACACAGTTACTTTGCTAGTGCAGCATCCCCAAAAGTGCATCACCAGATGCCATCAATACGTGCCAGGTTATGCAAGGTCTAGAGCACACTTCCTGCAGAAACTTGCCAAAACAGAAGTCCTTCTAGTACTTGAATTGAGATTTTGTTAAGATTTTCTTCATCTGCCTTCTTAAAGTACATTTACAAAAGCAAAAATGATCAATAACTCCACCATTAAATTGAATTACTTTGCATAAGGAATTTGGGACAATACATTAAGTAAATGAATGAATAATCCTTGAAATCTACATACAGAAGGACAACAGCTTTAATAGGAAATCTCTGCTGGAAGGAAAACCAGCAATTCAGACGACTCACTCAATCTACGAGGCAACTTATGAAAAAGAGAAAACAATCAGTTTCATACTGGAAGCAAGTGGATTAGCTTTAAAAGACACCAGCGTAGCAATTTATAGCTATTACAATGTTTTTGACAACATAAATTTCCAATTTCAGCAGCCAGCATAAGTAAAGCTCTAAGCACAAAGAGCTCATTGATTCAATATGTCTGTACAGTTTAATTCTGAAAAATCGATCACTGTGCATTTCCTCCAACACTTTTTTTGTTAGCATCCTCCTAAACAATTTATTATTATTGCTTATTGCTAAAATAGAAACGGTGATTCCACCACTCTCAGCCCTACTAAATCATTATTTAATGCTGCACGGCTGCCCTCCTTATGTAAAGGGATAGCTTGGTTTATTATGAGGAACATTATAATTAAACATTTCTTGGTTGTGTTTATAGTTGGTGGCTATTATTTTAAGAATTCTGTTTTCTTTGAATAGATTTCCCTTGCCCCACCTATGTTGTGTCGAGCTCTTGGAATCACCTCTGAGGGAAAGGGTCACTTTTGGCTTATGAAGTACTCCCAGGCAAAAGCCAGAAGTTATAAACATGAATTTTTCATTATATTAATTGTCCTAGTTTAACTATGCAACATGACTCTTCAAGATAACCGATACAGAATTTTAATTGTGTGTGAGATATTCAGTTTTTATAAGTCCCCTTCCTAACCTTTTTTATACTGGAGGGAGCTTCTGCCAACAAACACTGCCTCTTAGCTAACGTTCAACTTTCTTTGTAATTCACTTTCCTGACCTTTTATTTTGACATTTTCACCTCATATATTAATTTCTGCCTGCACTGAATACTGTAGCATTATAATTACTTACATATAAACCTTTCATCACATCTTTCTTTGGACTTTGTTAGAAGATGCTGTATATCAAATAACAGCAAATTTCACATTAATCAGCTGGCCTTTGAGAAGAACAGGCTGCCAACAGCCGGGAGATGATCACACCTAGAGCCTCTGTGCCGCCAAGCATGGGTCAGAGGAGCCTTCTGCTTTGAGAGAGCAACACGGGGCACCCAAAAGAGAGAAACCAGCCTTCCCAGACCTCCCATGGCGCCTGTGGATGTGTCCCCAGCCTTGCCCTCGCCCAGCTTTAGGGCAGCGATAAATTAAGCAGGATACCGAGTACCCTCCCAGCACACCCCAGGAGCCCCACCGCCCCAACAAGCCTTCAGATAGGCTTGAGAGTTACCTTTCTCATCCTGCTCTCTGCATTAATAGATATTATGGGTAATTTAAACCACATTTTCCAGTGAGTTTATTACCCGTATCAAGAAAAAACCCACATAAATCATGCAGGTTTTATTGTATATTTTTTTCTGTGGCATATTCACATGCAGTCTATTCCAAATGGGTAAGATCCAGTGACACGGTGAAGCAGTCACATTCAATAAATGTTTTTCTTACCTGGTTTCCGTGCTAGAAACAAGGAACAGAAACTGCACAAGGCGTAATTCAGGTGATCAGCTCGAGTAAGCTGGTGTCCATTGGACCTGACACCTCCTAAAACCAGCCAGCGGTCCACCTGAGGGTCTGCCACAGTAAGGTGGCATACAGCAAACAGTGCGTTGTGCATCCCTCTACGCACCAAACCACCACGCGAGTCGGACCTGCCTCTCGGGACAAGAGAAGACCTGTCCCTTTGGTAACAAGCACCCGGTTCAGCAGCTGTTCTCCATGGTATTTCTGAGTCTTCGGGATAAAGATGAAAGCCTCCAAACTGCCCAGGTGATTGCAATATCCCGCGGTGACTTCCATACACCAGCATGGATTTCAGCCCTCCTCTACCCCGCTGGCTCCTCTTCCCACAGCACCACAGTATCTTTCCAGGGACAGACAGGCATTGGGATGACAACCCACAGAAAGCAAGAGAGACATTTAAATTCTCAAAGTCCTAGCCTAACTTCTTTCTAGTCCTGTTCCATAAGATATCATAAAAAGCATCTACATTTTTTCCACAGCAGCTGCCTTCAGAAACTCTCTTGGATGCGATTGCTCTAAATACAATTCCAGCCCTTTTGGGTTTTTAATCTTTTAGTTGCACTGAAGGAATTGTAGGACCTTCACAGCTGCCACAGATTTTTGATACCTAGACAGAAGAGATTTTCAAATAACGTGTGTAAGCACACAGATGTTCTTGCATCATTCTTCCAGCTTCCATTCGGCTTCCGTTCTGTTATTTACCATGGAGACTAGTGAAAAACTAACCCAAGTATGTGGGTGAATTGAAGTAACCTTGTCAATAGTTCTGAGAAGCGGGTGTGTGCTCAGCAGAGCAAGAGAGACAGAAAAACACACCAAAGTAATTTCAAATATCATACAGTGGGAGCTGCAGTCACACCAAAACTATGCATCAGTGGAAAATATCCACAATTCTCTTACCCATCCTTTTATTTTACTAGCTAATAAAGAGATAACCCAATTGTTTGCAGGGAGACACAGCTGAGTATTCCTCACGTAGAGATGTAAGTCATTATGGAGTATCCTGAACATTAAACAGACTGAGAGTCTGGAGAAATGCTTGACATGCAGGATAAAATTGCACATGAGAGAAAAAGAAAGATGCAACAGCTGATTATGTACATGCTGCCACATTTTAAATACATTTTATGGAGTAGAAAAGTATATAAGGACAACACCACAGAGATGTTCATGGGTTGCTCAGCCTTTCTGGTTCCATAACGCATTTCATATTTCTCTTCCTTCCTCCTGTCAAGGTCCTGTCTTGCGCCCAGTTTAGCACTAGTCCTTAAACAAAAGCTCTGCTCCAAAATTTACAAAAACGTTTTCAACTCCTGACGCTAATAAGAGATTTTCCCACTAACTTGGAGACCCACAGTTTCATCCTAATCTTTGCAAAATAACCAAAATGCAACTAAGAACATAAGCATTACTAAGCAGACATTATCTGTGCCAGATAATCCTGTCGCAGAGAGGACTGTGAGACATTTATCCTGTATTTTTGCTTTCCAAGACCACCAGAATAGTGTTTTGTTAGTACACTTGGAGATATCATTAGCTCAACAGACACGCTATTTTATTGGTCTCAAATTCAAAAGACAAGTCAGCTCAAAACTCCAGCCACGATCTTTGCTTCTAACTTGCTAGGGAGAAGTGGAGAGCTTACAATCAATGTCCCACTATTTTTTAAATACCATTTCAAATCTTTCTCAGCAGATTATTTCAAAGCTTGATTCCAGCTCACCGCAGAGTGATGCTCTTGTGGAACTCCTGGTAATGGGAAAAGAGCAAGCAACACAATGGCTATTTATCAGAGCACATTGTAGGAGAGAACTTTGTGCCCATAAAAGCACAGCTGGGCCCCTTGGGTCTGTCCAGACACCAGCACTGCTATTTAATCGCTGAAAGCTGGAGGAACATTCAGAATCCTGGAATGCAAGTCAGTAAATTAAACAAGTGAAGCTTCTCTCTTCTTTAACTGTTAAAAGGAATTTTCAGCAAAATTCTGAAACCCAGGCAATATGGATGCTCTATTCCCAGCACAAGGAAATGGAAACAAACCTTCCCAGGCTTGGCAAAGGGTGAATGAATTAATGGTTTTGGGGTTTGCGATGTGTGTTCAGTGCATACCTGCACAGTCTGGGGGACGTTTCAGAAGTCACTGCTGCCATTCCATAGGTTAAGCTGAGCCAAGTCTGGAACTCAGAGTGAAGCTCAAGCCATTTTCATAGGAAGGATACAGTATGTCATGCCCAAAGTTACAGAACTTAATCTCCAAGAATAGCATCCTGCCCTGAGAACGGAGAAGCAAACCTATTTTTTAACTTACAATTTTAAGTAAATAAAAAAATTGGCCCTCCAAGATGCTTGGCACCACATACCACACCAGATATTTGTTCTTTCTGACTGAACAATTGAGCTGTTCTCTTCAGCCTTCCCAGTTACATGGAACTCACATCTTACGCCATTTTTCATTATTTTGTTTAACGAATACGAAGGGACATTTTCCTCTGTTATTCTTCATAGACAAAAGTTTCCTCATAGAAGAACTAAAGCAAGTACTTCTAATCACACCAACCTCCTTTATACACCCGTTCGACACAGACCGATTAGCAGCACTGTGAATATCATCCCTGCTGCTGCTGCTGCAGGTAACTCCAAGACAAATCCACATCCTTAGGAAAGGCTGCGTTCCTCTATGGCTGGACAGGACAGGACATCAGGTGTCACAAATTATATCCTGTCACTAGCCCAACACTCTGCCACCGTCCAGGACAGAGCCCTCGGCGTAACAGGCCACCTCGGGATACCCAGACAGCAGATGCCCAGCAGGACGCCGGGCTTGCTTTGCAGAACCGTCCCCCTCATGTTGCTTATGGTGGGAATCCGAGCAGCAGTTCCAAGGAAAGGCGCAGGTAGCACCTCATGACAGAAATCTCTGCTGTCTTTTCCAAGTACTGTTCCAAGAGAAAAATACATGTTTTATGCTTCCTTTACATTTCTGTGTCTTCACTTGCTTGGATTTCTTTGCGTTTAACCTTATTATCAGATACACCTCATTTGTGTTATTCCTAATTTAGGGATAATTGCATCACCCCTAAAATATATTATCATTTTAGATTACTCCCAATTGTAATTTCAATATACATAGCCACTTTTGGCAATACATTATTACCAATCAAAAATTACTCTGATTCTTTTCTACCAGACTTGGGAGTAACTGAAGTCAGTTAAATTGGTGCTAGGCAGAACCAAGGTTAAACTTATCTAACCTGAAATGCAAAAAGATGCTGTCTTGAGTGGCTAATGAGACACTATTTAAAACCAGGAATATATCCTGTGCTATCCCAAGCCCATATATTAACTGAAAGTTGGCTCAGTAACAGCATAAGCATTTTGTTTTGTTTCGCGTAGGAATGGCCTACAGTTAAGTGCAGTAACAGAGATGGTATTCTGCACAGAGGGTAACGAGCCCTGGGAGAGGCATACGCACAGCTATCGCCATAAAGCAAAACTGTCTGCGCGAAAGTTTGTTAATCTCTGCTATGAGACATTTCCATTAAAACATGTTTCATAAAGCCACAGGTTCGTTCTGCCAAAACCAGGCAGCTAGACCGACTCGTCAGCAAGCAGAGCCGTGGAAGACCTCAGTCTCCACTTAACGACCATTTCAACAAAACTTGCATTTACCCGAAGACCAACAGCAAATCTCGTTGTGCACCATTTCCCAAGCCAGATACCTGAATCCGAACCTATGCGCTCATAGACTTTTCTCTATTTTGCTACAGAAGCAGGGCATAAATTCTTCTAAGACCTGAATGCTCACGTATCAGTTAGAAAGAGCACTCCAAAAGCAGCTGATTTTTATATTCATCCTAATATTCAACAAGATCCTTAACACTGACTTTACCGTAGGAGATAGTATAAACTCTAGGTGACCCTGCTCCGGCAGGGGGGTCGGACTAGATGATCTCCAGAGGCCCCTTCCAACCCCTGTGATCCTGTGATTCTGTGAGACTGAATTAAGATAAGGAATACACAAGACACAAGAGAAGGCTAAAGCCATTTATTACAAATACACAAAAGAAATATCACGACAACTTCTAGAAATGATAGATTACTTTTTTTTTTTCCAACAGGCCCCGAAGGTCAGTCGATTTGAATGACTTTAGAAAACGGGAACACGTTAAGTCTGAAGCTGAAAATCCACCGCAGAGAACGTCTAGACAGCGAGTCTTAAATCTCACTCCTAAATCAACCGAGCTGCAGCTCAGCCGTCCCTGCCATGTCGTCATGCCGGGTGAGAGACAAGTCTCGGCAAGGAGGAGTCCCCAAACACCGCCGCAGAGAGGAGCTCTGAGCCCCTGGGGCGCTACCCCGAGGGCAGGCGACAGCCCGTCCCACCCTGCAGCAGAGATGCTCTCTATAAACGGTACCATGTCGGGGTGGGGTTTTTTAAGGACTCAGTAATGTTCTGCCTAAGCTTCCAGCTGGATTTAACAAGCACATCTGCAGCAGCAAAAGCAGAAGCAGAGGTCAACTTTTTAATCTACAGATCTCAAAGTACTTACCAAAAAACCTTATATTGTTACACCATGGCACAGAGAGAGAAAATGCAGCCCTGGGAGGGGAGGTGGCCGAATGGGGAGCAGACATCCCAGCCCAGTGCCACCACAACTTCCCCACCTCCACCACTGCATGTTCTCTGAAGATGCCCACTAGCTATTTGCCCCCTTTAATAACTGCAGATCTTCCAGCTGTTGTTCATTTCAGGCACACTCTGAAAGCAGCATAAGAAAACTCAACATCATCAAAAGTTTAGTGTCTGTTTTTCCCCATGGTATAAAACTCCTTTTACTAATTTCTCATTCCACTGGCTTCACAGACCTCCGTCAGAGACTCGGATACAAAGTTGGTTTGTATTTTGTACACCAGAGGGTAAAAGCTGTAAATTGCATCACTTTGGGTGCTGTCTTCCTCCAACAGCATTTATCAGACCCAGCTCACCGTGAGGAATATTATGCAGGGGAAGAAGAGTGATAAATGCCATTAACGACTGGCCTGAGAACACGCGGGACGAAACAGCAGGATAATGAATAGTGTGGGACACCTACCTCCTGGCCATGGCTTTAGACCATTAGACAAAGATATTGTTTTATGCTACAACAGGTTCAGACACACTCCATTCTTTTGTTTAATCCATGAAAAATGGATTTAGCAGAGAAACAGACATGCAGTAACTCAAAAATAACAGAGGAGCTTTTCCTTTTTCCTCTTTTGTCTTTTTTTCTTTTTAATTTCTCCCTTTCATTCATTCCTTTGCTTGTTCTTTCTCGTCTCCCCCCTCAAACACATCCTTTTTTTGTTGTTGGGGTTTTTCCCCCCAGATCACAACAGAAAGGAGTCATATTATCATTACTGAGCCTTAATCTTTGCTAGTCCTTGGTTTGACTCTCTCTAATTTCAGAAAAGATCCCGAAGCTAATAAACAATTAAACCACAGAGGAAAGCCACCTGGAATATGTATTGCAGAGGGAAGTAAACAGTGATTTTTTTAAAATTTTTTTTTTTTGGCTAAGCAGCCAGAAAATGCAAAAATATTCTGAGCAGTTTGATGGCTTTGGAATTCATGGGGTGAGATTCATGAATTTGGGAACCATTGTATGCAAATATCAATAATTTCATATAGCTGTTCCAGTGAGGAGGAAAATATATAAATAATAACTAAAAATCTTTAAGAATAAATGGGGAGAGAAAGAAACGAAGGGGTGGTGCAGAAACTGAAATGTCAAGAGAATGTCGCAGGCAGAGGGTAGGTATGGGAATAACAGATCCAGAGCAAATCTGCTGGAGATGTTAAGAGCTGGCAAAAGATCAAAGCGATAAGAAGCAAGAATGGAAATAACCTTTAATTCTGCATCTATAAGAAGACGTGAAAAAACCGTTGCAGCAAAGGCCAGCCAAGGTAACATGGAAAGGGGCCTAGTCATGCACTGGGAGCTCTCCCTGGCTCAGTCCAAACCTAAGGCTTTTGTCTTATTTTAAAAAGCACTCCGCTGAAAACATAGCACGGAAAAGCTCTGAAACAAAGATGAAATACTTTGGGGTGTTTTTTTTTAGAAAACCCAGGCTTTATTTGCAGTTTTCTAACTCTTCAGGCATCCCAGCTCTGCAAAGATGCGTCTTCACTCCTCTTCCAGACATGGAGACAAGCCTGTTCCACTGCCCATAAGGAGTCCTATTTACGGCACCATGTTTAATTAGGTGACACAGCAGAGAGACAAATGACCAAATCCTGCCTTTCCTCCCAGCACCCTGTTCCACCCCTGAAGACATTCGGAAAGCATTTAGTCCTCAGACACCGGCTACCCACTGTTACCGAGACGCTGTACACAGCCCTGGCTGATCGTTATTTGCTTTCTAAGAAGACAAGCAATGAGTAGATTGTCTTTTCATTTGAAATCTGGCCATTATTCCTTTGCTACAGAACTACAGGTACAAACCTGGCCAGGTGCTTCCCCAGTGCAGGTCCTACAGCCCAACATCCCTTCTTGGAGTGCACACAAGCTCAGCCAAACCCTTATCTACTTGTCTTCAAAGCAGAGGAACGCAGCTTTGCTGGAGCACAGGCAAACGCTGAGCTTCTCTAAACTTGAGCTAAGATTTTCTTGAATTCAGAAGAGCGTATAGAGCTGACACAGAATATAATCTCCGATCCAAACATGTTTCTGTCTTTGAAACGCCTGTTTCTACCCTCCTCATCCCCATCCCAAAGTGCCAAATCACTGTCAGGGAAGGGCTGAGGATTTTACAGCTTGGTCCCAATCTAGAAATCCCAGAAAAACCTTAACTTTAGTTACTAGAGTAACAAACCCAGTTTTGCAAAACTTGAGATGCTTCAAAAAACTTGGCTAAAATCTGGAGAAGCGCTGAGCTTTTGAGCAGTATCCGAACTGAACCACAGAGAAAAACTGAGGTTCGTTCATCACTAATTAAGGGCTTAACTGACATTACCAATGCTTAGCATATGTTCTTCCCTATTAGTTTCCAAAATCAACAACAGGCCCGCAAATTATTTTGAGCTTGAGTTGAAATAAGGTGAACCATACCTTAGGCCAACAAAGTCTTCCAGAAGGAACAAACACTTTGTTTACTCTGAAGTCAATTCTAAGACACAACGTGTTTACCCAAATGCAGCACACACAGACACCGATCAGCCACATTTCCAGCAAACTGAATTCAGCCGTACCCTTGCTTCTTCACTTCAGCAATTTCAATTTGCTCATCTAAATCTGAACGGTGATAAAAGATATTATAATAATGCCCATTCCATAAAATGAGCACATTTTTTCAGGTTGCAAAGTTTTCCCCCAAAATTCTGTACAGTATTCTGCTGGTTATAATAGGGCTGATATCCGGTGTACCTGCACGATGTTTTCTCTGATGCACACAGATGCAATATATAATGTGCAATACAATATACAATATAAGCAATATATAGTTTTGAGAGGAACTACCTACACCGAGCCCTATCAAAGACCTTGAAAAGGCTAAAATGAGGCTCTGTGGAGCACAGAACTTGCTCCACAGGAAAAAGTTAATCCTATAGCGGATTTCTTGCCATATTATGGTCTAAAACTACATAGGGCTCACTAACATCCTTATCTGTAGGTACATATGGAGCTCCAGAGAACTTGCTAGGATGCTTTTATATTTAAAGGTTTCTATGGTCAGAGGCTCAGATGTCATTATTCAAAAGCAAATAAAATTTCAGAACTGCAAGGCACTATGGAAAATGTCAAATGCAGTTAAACTCATTTTCACCTAAGTTTTCCCATCATTTCATCAACATAATTTAATGTTATTATTTGTTACACAGGGGGGAAAAAATATCACTCCTATTTTTAAATTGGAACACTCAGTTAATAAAACAGTACATTTATTTATCAAGTTTTACAAACCAATCTGGTTCCCACTCAAGCCAGCAGAAAATTTCATTGATTCCACTGGGAAATAGGTCAGCCTTTCAAATACAGGTTAAAAAAGTAAGGTTTCCTACAAATGTACAATAGGAATATCACTGAAAAGCCTAAAGCTGTCAGGTGCCATCTCCTGCAAATACTGGGTGGTGGGATGGGGTGGGACAGGAGCTCTCTCCCGTCTGGTTCAGGATCACCCAACTCCAGTGCAAGAGGAAGGGTTCAGATGCTTTTGTAACACGGTCCATTTTTGGTACATGCACCTGAACTGAAAGCAAGTGAAAATCTTGTAATTTTCTTCAGGCATCAAAAATTTCATCATTGAAAGGTGCCAGCATTTATTTTGTTTAATATGCTTACAGCTGAAACGCTGCCAGCCCTCCCTACCACCACTCTGGTCTCGTTTGCTAGAAAACCAGTATCGCTGGCATAAAAAAATAGTTGGCACCAGGCAGACTTCCATCCACTGTGAAAAGGTCAGACACATCCCAGACTATTTTTAGTGTATATTTAGGGCCCATTCAGGCTTGATTTATGCCTCCTTTTAATTCAGAGAGTTAAGAATAGCATAAAGTTACAGTACTTTACAACTCATTTAGGAAACATCTAAATGGAAAACCTAATGACCTTCCAGTGACCCAAGATGGATTTAAGTGTGATTAGTAACAAAAATGAAAATTAATTTTCTTGTGATAAAGAACAGTCGGCTTCATCATTATGATTTCGTCTTAAACCAATTATATTTATAGCCTTGCTGGTGTCTTACGCCATGTCTGGTGAAATGGTTTTTTTCTATAAAAATCCAAACACAACCTCAGTAGATAGAATCTTCTCAGGCAACAAGTGCTTTTTGGTAACCAAAATGTCTTCCACAAGCCTGAGTTCTTGAGCCAGCATGGCTCAGCAGTTTTTGAAAACAAGGCCTTTGCAAAAACATTACAAATTGTAGTTTAGCAGCTACCTTCAAAAATGTAGGCCACCTGTTGCATTCAGTGGAAAAATAATCAGGATGCTTCTTCTCAAACCTTCAAGCAAGCCAAACTGGCTACGAAATATGAGTTCCCTTCCACAGATTGCCAAAATCAACTGTCTGGTGTTAAGAGATGCTCGGTTTTGAAGCTGCTCCTGTGAGGAAAGACTATGAGCTAGGAACAGCTTAAGGGGACTCAACCGCAAGTACGTCCCGGGACACAGTCCTTTGTGAGAGAGAAAGACGCGCTGCTACGTTGCTTTGCTTGAGTTCAAATTTGAAGAGGCATTCAGTATTATTTCAAGGGTTGAAGGGAGAAAGAGGGGGGAAAAAAGTTTGTTAAGTGACGCGGCTTGGCATTTTGTGGCAGCAGATGAACTAGAAAACACAGGATCAGCGTATACACCGATAAAGCTTTGAGATACTGTACTGAAATCCTGCCCACGTAATCCAAAATCCTGGTTGTCTACCCCAGTGTTTGCAGTCTGAGAAAGACTTCAGGAGCCCCGTACTCTGGGGCTGTCCCACAGCAGCACACGGGAACACTAGTTGGACTCCATGACCTTAAAGGTCTTTTCCAACCTAAATGATTCTACAATTCTATGATTATCCTACTGGAAGTTTGTGTTTGCAGCTTGGCACATGTTTTATGTATAGGAGATGTAGGATGTCAAGCTGAAGAGTGGTGTACGCAGCCAAAAATGTCCTGCAGCTCATCAGTGCCGGAAAGATCAACTAGGGAACCTCTTTTTCTGTCGAGGCATAAGAAAGTTTTCATTCCCATCAAACATATTTCAAAGTGATCCTAATGTAGAACAGGAAAAAAAAAAATCTCCATTGTTGTACTCTGTAGTGGGGAAGGTGGGGAAAGATTAGAAGAATTCAGATTTAGTCCTTGAATGGCAACTGGCACACTAAAAAGTTAGCAGTCACAAGTGGCCATAATAAAGGGAGCCAAAGCAGTCATTTATCTCTTCTCCTGGTAGTAAATGTGTGCATTTACCTCTCTCTGAAGAGGCTCTCATTATTTTATATATATATAAATTTATAGATATATAAATTTATATATATAAATTATATATTAAAAATATATGTATATTTTAATATATTGTTTTTATATATAAATTATATATAAAATATATATGTATATTTTTAAAATATATGAGAGTGTTTGTGTCCAGGAAAGAATCTTTCACCCATCCAGAGCAACAAATGCCAAAAACCTAAAAATCTGCCACTGGAGACTTAACCTCTCTCCCAGAAACTGTAATTGCTTTCTTGGTATCACTAACGAACTGAATCTCTGTAACCTACATTCAAGCTGCCAAATCTTGCAGCATACTGATATTCACAAAACCCGACATACCACTTTTCTCTCCATGCAACATACACTATTTTCACTAATTAAACTATAGAAAACAGAGGCATTTTAACTGTCTTTGCATTTCTTAGACACATGTTGCTTTACTTGAAGAAAATATTTTTTATCTGCAAAAACTAGATTAACTTCAGGAAAATGGCTGTGAAAGCAGGTTGGCAAATTTATGTGATGGAATACAGACAAGATCTTCATTAAAAATGGCATTTCTAGCAACAAACTGAAAAAATGTTTAATATTAAATTTTATCTTCACATATCCACAGGAAACATAGCTGTACTGCCCTCCCATACCACCAAACATCCTCCTGCCATTTGCATCATGCGAGTCAAAATACTTCACTGAAATTCACGGCAAAACAAGTAAGCAGAATACTGCTACTTATTTGGAGGCCTGAACGGACCCAGGTTATTGTCTCAGCGAGTTCATGCACACAGGGAAGGATTCTGGTGATCTAACAACACGCCATCCATTTTCCAAACTACTGGCCTGATGGCCTCAGACAGAAATCCACCGCATCTCCCTAAAGAGAGGTTAAGTAGAGAGAAAAATAAAGCCAACGAATTGAATTTCTGGCAAAATGAAACAGAAGGTAAGGGCTTAGCTGACTGCTGCCACTCATCGCCTTGTTTCAGCGGGACACACACAAGAGAACAGATCTGTACATTAACTGGGTGGCACTGCAAGTGAGCTATGTTTTGTGGGGGTCTTTAAAAGCAACCTCGTGCTAGAGTGAGGACCCTCCTCATTTCACCTTCAACTAACGGTTGCAGGCTGCTTAACTAGATACACAAGCGATACTCACCCTTTAGCATTTTTAATAGCTCTTTACAGGTAAATACGACAAGCATTTAGGAAGCTACCCCTCATGGCTATGTAAGCCTTTATAATTTAGCAGTATTAGCTGTGTGGAATAAGAAAGAGAAGCTGCAGGTTTTTAACTCAGAAAATGAGATGGGGTGGTTTGCCTTTATCCCTTTCTGGACACTAGTGATTTCCGTTTGACATCTCTGTCTTTTCAGCAATAATCCATCAACGGCCTTTGCTCAGTATTTCCAGGAAACTGGCCTTTGGGTTGAAATGCTGCACAACCTTCACGCGCCCACCCCACTGAGAAACCCCTTATACATCTTCCTGTTTGTATATTTGTTGCACAACCCATCCTTAAGGACCATCTGCCCAGGACTTCCAGTAGGAAGGTCAAGTCATTCGTGTACAATTTACAAGACCGTAGCTTTCCTAAGCTCCTTTCCATCCTGGAACCTGTCATACAAAAACCCACTATGTAGATTGTAGTAGAATTTCCCTGACGCGCCCCGCTCCATGACTGTTGTTAGCCTTACAACGCTCCCTACATCTCTCGCACACCTTCCCCAGCAGATGACTCAGACTAGGTCACTATCCACGCAGTGAGTCATCCTGCCTAACTTTAGCATCTGATGCCGCTAGCTGTTCAGGAATCTACTCACCTTAGACCCTATAAATAGTCAGCAAAGGAAAAAAAGGCGTCTCCAGGCAGTGATTCAGAAAAAGACACCAACCTAGACGCTCCGAGTCCTTTTCCAGAGGAATTTCTGTTTCTGCTGACTGTGTAAGATGGAAGCCCAGGGACAGAGGGTGGGCGGCTGTGTGTCAGAGCTGGGTGCTATGCGGGGTGCCTTAGCATTATAGTGAAAGCAAAACCCGATATTAACCTCCATTTTAAACTCTTGAGAGCAGGCATAGATGGAGTATTTTCCTGTAAAACAAAACTCGAAGAGTCCCTATGTAATAACTCCGCTCACAGGCTTGCACTTCTTCCAGGATCCACGCCGCTGGCCGACGCTGCCCCCCACTCCCCGGCTGCTCCAGCAGCTTGGGCTGCGCTGGAGCCTCACACTGTGCACGACTTTGGGCAAAACAAGACTCCCACCATCCGCTCCGACAGCCTCAACAGCTTCCCACGCACAAGAGAAGTTCCTCCCAGGCCTTCTCCTGCCCCCAAAGGTTCACTTAATGGCATTATTTTCTTGATGAACAGCTAAGCCCATTTCCGCGTAGGCACTAGACAGCCGAACCGTTGCCCAGTTTTTACAAGCAACGCAACAGGAGGTAGAAGGAAATAAAGCTGAACAGACGATCTCTGCCCAACCCACGTTTGCTTTCACTGGAGAGATGTTAGTACTTTGCAATTGTTTTCATTCACAGCTGCGACTGGGAGCCTTAGCTGGTGTGTTCGGTTGTAGCGTGTTACTTTGTGAAAGCAAAATTTGCCCTTTTCAACAAGCTGCGCCATTTAAGTTTATATTCAAAAAACCAGAATATTTGGAAAGATTCAATTATCACTTCTTTTCAACCAGTATCTGTGTTTCTGCTCAGTGATGTTTCCATAATCTCAAGTCCGGCAAATTTTTACAACCGCTGCTGCATAACCCAACGGATTGAAACACTGGTTAGTTAGCAATGTGCCATTTAGCTAACGACTGTATGCTATCGTGCCTCACTCTGCCCAGCACAGCAGACATGATTTAGTTTTTCAGTACATTTTCACCACACCACTCAAAATACGGGCTGCGGAGACCAAGTTCTGCCTTATGGTAAATTCTAGTCTCTGTTAAAATCATGGAAATTTCATGTCAATTGGTGTAATTCAAACCTCGGAAGGCAGGTATCTGTCCCACCCTAGGACAGCGACTGTCATCAAAATTTCTAGAAACTTATCAGGGCAAAGAAAAACCTCAATGACTAAATGTTTTGCTGCATAGTCTCTCAATATTGCCTTTTAAAGAACAACATTTCTTGAAATAAGGAAAATCAGTCAAAGAAGCCTAGACCGGCATTTATTAAATATCACTTATCCGTAGCATAGAAAGTGATTATTTAGGCCTTCTCCAGCAGTCTGGTGCTAAAGAATACCAATGATTTCACTGAGCTTTGGATTAGCTCCCACTGGAAGTATTTCAGGAATCAATCGCTGCCCGAGTATCTACAGAAAACACCTCAGACCACATCAAGTCCGGTAGGAAACAGCAATAGGTACAGATTGTCCCTTTAACTCTCTAATAGAGAAAAATAAAAATCCCACTTTAAATAGCATTTCTAAAGGAGCAGCGTCAAAAGCTGTCTCAGCTACCGAGGTTGCTTACTGGAAATGCCTTCATTAATGCTTGTGCAACCTTAGCCCTGGTTTCCAGTGCTTATGTATTACGATACAGATTTTAACGAGATGCTCACCTACTATTTTTTTTCCACTGAACCCCTGACCACACAAACTATAAGCATGCGTAGACTCAAATCAGAAGAGAGCAGTGAATAATCTTCTGTGGAATTTCTTTTATCACATGTTGTCAAAGATGAGAAGCGTGTTGAAAAGTGTCTCGTGAATGAATACAAAGTGATGCGCTGGAGAACTGAACTCCGCTCTGTCGCACGCGCCACAAAGGTTTTTCTTTGCAGGTACCACTAAGTGTGTGCTCTTCATTTAGTAGCCATCTGGCTTGAAACATCAGCCTTTGATTTTCAAAAGCCTCAAGTGTTTCTATCTGCAACTAGGCATTTGAGTTGCTCACTGTGTTTTGAATGTTTAAATCACTTTAAAAAAGGTACCTCAAACGGGTCAGCCAGAATGCCAGGGAAGTTTAAGCTCTAACCACTGGTTACTCGGTTCCCTCCTCTGTAAGACGTGGAAAAAACACTCTCTTCCCGCAGAGGGCTATGAAAACAGAGGCATTAGTGGCTGTGAAACGTTCAGGCAGAGCAGTGACTAGCATCAGGGAAAAACCCTGGAGGAAATCCAGTCATCAGAGCAGGGTCTGAAAAGGGATCAGGAACAAAGGCAGGAAGGGACACCCTGGACAGCAAAAAGAAAACAAGATCCTGAGCAGACGCTCCCCTGGAGAGCCTTGTTTACTCCGTTCATCAAGTAGGACCTGAATAGCATTGCCAAAAGCCAGCCCGGTTGAAGGCTCCAGTGTAGCTTGGCCCTGGCAGGCACCTGACACAAAAAACTTCAGCCCAAACCAGTAAAGTTTGACCAATTTTTAGCAAAATTAAATCAGAGTTCAACTATAGGAAGCATCATGTAAACTCAGTGATAGCTGGTACTACCCACTCTGCTTACAACTCTGCCATCTCTCAAGATAAACCCCCAGCTCCAAACTGCCCGCATAGAGATTCATTGAGGCGCCCGGAGGAAAGTACTGCCTTGCTTTGTTCAGGGGAAAGTGTGAAATTTATCATATGCCTTTTTTTTTTTTTTTTTTGCTTTTGCTTTTCCCCTTACTTCAGACTGACAAGTGCAAATTAAAATTTCACACCCAGCTGCAAGCAGGGAGCATGAAATTCTGATTTGGGGGATTTAGGTAGATTTTTCCAGGATTACACGGACAGCAGCTGTCCAGTTCAGTGCCACCAAGCCAGCCCTGCCCAACCTGCCCTGCCCTCCGGCAAACCCTTCTTGGTGCGAATGTTTAATGAGGACAAAATGCAGGTGTAGCACCAACAGCATTATTGCACATTCTGGTTAGTTTTGATAACAATAATAAATATTGATACTGTAAAGTACCCTCAGATCAATCGAATTGAGGCTATAGACGCTACACGAACAGCCGGCTGGTCCTCAATGTCAGTGCAATAGGGCCACTTATGGGGTGCTCAGAGATAACCAGAAGGTATTTACATTGAAACATATAAAAGTTAATACATAAGTAGTATTGAACAGATTTTTATTGAGCCACTTCTAGAAACAATAACGGATTTGTTATTTTGGACCATTTTTTAGATACTCCCTGTCCTCAGAAGCCTATTGCTATTTCCTCTCTCTGTGGAGGCCCCATCAATCTACTCCATGTTCTGGGAATGGCCGAGGACAGCAGAACTATTGCTGAGTTGCTGACCTTGATCTCTTGGGCATGGCTATTCCATGCCAACCTCAAGAACACTTCTGGTGTTGCTAAAGATGAGCCATGGAAAAGAGTAATAGGAGACAGAAACAAAAAAGACTGAGAAATTTTGGTACCATGAGGTACTGAGCAACTTCATCTCCTTGGTTACCCTTTGCCCCTGCTCCCTTAGCCCTCACAGACCTCTGGAGATGCACAATGAATATCACCTCCCTGCCTGCCTCCTATTTGCTTCACAATTTTGTTGGTCAATTCACTGGTCCTTGAGAAGTCCTGCCTCTTGTTGCAATCCAGTGTCTCTTCAGTACCAACAAAGAGCAGCAAATAGGGCAAAAGCTTAGCAAAACTCGAGATGCACTTCTACGTGCCAGAAGCATACCATAACACCTGACCAAATGGAGGGCCCTGGGAAAGTTCTCAGTAATCTCAGAGGAGCCACAGCTTCACTCAGGTTTGATTGTCCCAAATTCACTACTATCTGTTGGGTAGAAGCCCGCATTTGGCACTGCGGCATTTCTGATCGCCAATTTTTGACTTTCCAATTACTTTATTAAACAAAAAAGTTACTTCCAAAGCATCTGGTTGAATAACATTAATGCTTTGAACTTCACATAGATTCAGACTTATCCCCATTGCCAACCTGCTGCAATAGGGCAGTGCTGGATGAGAGAACGCGTGTGGATGTTAGCAAGTGCCACTTGCTTCTGGATTTTTCATTACCTCGAATGGTAGAGCTCCGTTTTTATAACGTTATATTCCCACCAGTTCCTGCTGACATTCATGATTTAACTGGCAAGAACTGCAGCAAACTGCTGAGCAATCCATTTAAAGAAACAGGCTGGATATATTAGCTAGGAATTTTCTGGCACCAGTTCCTATGTTTTGGTTAGTATATACCGCCGCACAGACAGTCAATGATCTATTTTGCTCTTTGCAGAGAACAACATTCACCCCATTTTTGGAGACAATGTAGCCCATGGAAAATAAAGTGGTGGGACTAGAGTCAACTCTCAGTTGTGCTGGTAGGTATTTAGTGTAGTCTCAATGAAGTCAATGGTTTTGGAGAGTTTTGCACCATCACCAGTATAGTTGAGTAGTAACTCTTAAAAAGCCTCTGTATGACACAGGCTAGGAATTCAACACCTGCATTATTAAGGTTTTTGTTTGTGATTATATTTGATTAATTCTGAAACCTCTTCTAGTTCAAAGTCAGGATGTGATGCCATTCCAACACCACACAGCCACAACACTTCTGGAAAAGTATCCCTTAAAGAAAATAACTCCACCCAATGTCAGGACAGGGCTGCGGGATTAACAGCGTCCTCCACATTTGAATATTACTTTGTCCCAATTCTGAATCTATAAAAAACAGCCCTGCTCAGTCAGGATGTTTTGATCACTAAGATTTATTTGGGACTACAAACCTATGAATAAGAGTCATTCCTCCTTCCAAACACCACCAAACCACAGCAGAACATGAACTCTGCTCAAGGACACACATTTACTCAGCTGATGACTAGGTTGCCACGCTGCCTACCCATTTGCTTTATTTTTCTTTTTGAAGGGTGTGGAAATCTTTGTTCACTTAAAGGCATCCTTCTGGTTTATTGTCCTAGATCTCTTACCTTCTGGGTGATGATTATCAGTACAAGCAACAGTGTGGGTCCTGGCATAAAGGTGCCTTATCCCGAGCAGAATTTGTCTTCCCACAGAACTAAGTTACACAACGACACAAGCTGGGTTGCATCATTTTAACTACAGGAGGTTACATTAGTACGATTTTTGTATTTACATAAAGATGAAGAGGAAGAAAAAAATAATCATCCACAGGAACTAAAAAGTACATCTTGATTGATAGATGGCTGAGACAACCTGATAACAGCTTATGTGTCTAGAAAACACTGGCACATGGAAGGGAAGGAATTTTTTTTAAAGAAGGAAATGGGGGAGGGTTAGCTACAAAGGATAGATTGTGAAAAATTATTAAACCTAGACCCAAGAAAACATTTTTAAGCAGTGAGATCATTTAGACTACAATGTAGGCTCCAACTGCAAATTGTTGAATTTCTTTCTCTGGAATTCTTTTAAATAAGTCGGAACAATGCACAGGAGGGAGTGGTGGTACAGGGCTCAGGGTGCACCAAAGGACCAAAGAGATTATTTCCATAGTAGACAGAGGATACCGATACTGCTATACAAGTGACCTCAAAGATCATTTGGCTTCTGAATCACAAAGGATGACAAACATCTCACATTCTAACCACATTTCTAAGGTTTTGCTTACACTGAAAAAATCATACATCAGATGGTACGCGGAGCAGCGCGGGGCACAGAGATAGATGCGAAGAGAGAGGGATCGTTTGTAACCATCAGAAAGCATCCCTCCGTGGGGAATCCTGCGTTTCTCGGAGTTACACAGAAATTATTCAGTACATTTCCTGCCCATTTGGTCAGAGGGAGCGAATATGCAGAATGGAAAGTAACGGCCTCTCAAAATGAGTAAAATTCAAGAACACCAGCAGTCAAGAAACAGATTGGAAATATCAAGTCAAAAAAGGACTTTCATTTTAATTCAGCAAACCATTATTAAACACTCAAAGCTGGGAGAAAAATACAGCCAAAACCAACTAACAGCAAGGAAAATGCCTTCAACCAACAGTCTGACTGAATGCTTCTCCACGCTCATATAGAGAAAGGCTGGTATGTATGAGTCTGTCCGATCAACAACTTAAGAGGCTTCGTGATAAATCATTTGCCCAAAATTTTCAACTTCATTTTTAATTTTTTTTCCTTCAGCTAATTAGGCATTACTTGGAAAATTCAAACTACTTTTCACTCCTGATTTGATAAGAATGGTTATAAAATCAAAATGGGCTCTGATTTTGGCCAAAAATTATTGTATTTTTCTAGAGGGGAAAAAAAAAAGAACAGAAACAAAAAAAAAAAAAGAAGATATACCTTTGTGGGTGGCTTCCTGCAAAACTGGCAAAAGAAACCCACTGCTTTCCAGTTTCACTTCTATATTCAGGCATGTTTTCATAGCTTTTGCATTTGGAAAGGATCTTTCATACTTCAGGGGAAGATGGTTCTAGTAAGATAAAATTCTTTATCCAATAACAAGTTCCTTTTGTATTCTTCATTTTTAGTTTAGCAAAGAAAGCTTCATCTTGTTCAGTAACACAATCCAAAAACCACTGAAATTTGATTCTTATCAAACGTAACCCTAACAAAGCTCTTGAGAACAGTACATCCTTGAGACTAAGGTTTTGACAGTAGTTTGTTCATCCAGGTTTCCTCCTACTTCTGCTCTTTGTCTTCCCAGCAATTTTGCCCAGGTGGAATTAGAGAACACTGGCTGTTTGTCTCACATTTCTAGATGTCCAGACGTCTGACCAAGTTACTGGTGGTTTGGACCACTCCTTCATGGAAGAGGACTGGTCACGAAGTAACCAACTCCATCAGTGCAATAAATCTAGCGCAGCTGCAATGTACTGGAACAAGTGAGCCACACGCGTACCCAGTAAATTTGAGACGTCCTTCAGTGCTGTCTCACATGTGCAGAGCATGCTCTAAAATGTCCTGAGCACACGCAGCGAGCAGCACGCAACTGGTATGTACTGGGTTTACAGTGTGTAGGTGGACTAGCAGTGCAGGACGTGCACACCGAGTCCCACACGTCCTGCATATGAAGTCCCACACAACTTGGACACTGGAGATTCACTCTGGTCAAAGCACACACAGATCCTTGTTTGGAAAATCCTGGACAGAATGGTGACACCCAGGGTCTAACAGATTTGTCCAAGTCCTATTAAAATGTGTCAAAAATCAGGTGACACTGAAATTCTTTATGAAACTCGATCGTTTAGCCATAAGGATATATACTTCTTGCAAGATACAGCTAAATCAGCAAAGAACAGCACTTCAGATTGGAAGGCAGATTGGAAGAATCGAGTTTTTTGACACTGCTTAATTAAGCTATGCTGCTTTTCACACCAGGACTGCCAGCAGAAGGCAAAACATATTGCAAGCATACAGTTCTCTCTACAACCAGACACTAAATGGCACTCCTTCTCCACTTCCTCACTCTGCTACGTGCCATTCCACCTTGCCTACCAACCATCCTGGCAGGGAACCATCCTGCACTGAGTGTGCACCAGAGCTGCTCTTCCCCAGGAATAAGGTGAGTCGTGCTGCTGTCCCCAGTCAGTCCGCCCGGGAGCCAACGGAGCCCCTCAGCAGGGACAGGGCATGACGTCCCTGTACTCCAAGCAGTAAAGTTTTCTCCTGGCAAAGGGCCAGAGCACCGAGCAGCGAAAGCACCTGCAGCACCGGTGTGTGTCTTTAGACTCCTCTGCAATGGGAGAGCAGATCCCAGCCTGGATTTGCACAACAGCCCCCTCTTCCAGCCCAAGCTCGGCACTTCCAAGGGAAGGAAATTCACCCTGAGCTCTTGGCAGCATTTCTGAAACATCCTGTTAATCACTTTGCGTTTTTTTAAGAGCAAAAAGTGAAATGAAATGAAGTCCAAGGGCTTACCCTGACTTTGTCGTTACGGCGATTTTGAGGGGGAGAAACAAGATCAGAACAGCTAACGGGTGTACAGAGGTCAGAGCAGAAGCTTCAAAGTGTGTAGGTGCCTTATTGATTCTCCCTTCAGATCCTGAAACCCACGAAATTCCCTTCTTGAGATCCTTTCTATAGAGGCTGAAGACAGTAATTTCTCCTAGGTATCTAAGGAACTTGAAATTTGTTTTGAAAAACTTGAGCTATTTACATTTATTATAAAGCAAGTGAGAAAGGTATTTGCACCTGGCAATGATTTCTGGAAGAATGGGGAGAGATTGATCCTGCAAGACACTTTTGGTGTTAGTGCACGAGGAAGTGTGTTTCTATACTTTCCAGCTCTAACAGAACTGAAAGGTGCTTTCCTTGGATTTAATGGTCATTTTAAGGTTTGGGGAGCAAGGATTGTCTTTTGGGTTTGTGTTTTGAGGCAAATTTGTCGATGGGTGAAAAATTCTCCTAATTGTTAACGCAATGATACCAAATTATTACAACAGTTTTACTATAAATTGGAAGAAAATGAGAGTAGCAAAGGCCTCATGCCACATGACATCTTGGTATACAGTGCTCAAAATATTGAGAGATTATGACTGGTTCCTTGAAAAAATGTGGATGAGAAACCTAAAAGATACTAGGGTATCTGGGAAAGATGGAAATCGCCAAGACATCACCTGGAGACCTAAAATAGTCTTGGCTAATTGGCTGGAAGTGGCTCAGCTGGATGAGGCAAAGAGAGGAACTGGAGGAACAAACCAGTAACAGAGCTGAGGAGTAAAAATTTTAGACTGTAACACTGTAGAAGTTGAAATAGTTTTGGTGAATTGAAGAAGCATACAGAAAAACAGCCCAATGCTAATCCGATCAATTGTTGAAATCCACTGAGCAGTTTTCAGAAAATTGGAGCAGAGATATGAGAGGAAGGTACCGTCACATGAATACGAAGCAGTGATTTTTGGAAAGTACTATGGGAAAGGAAGGCACTATGTATGTCCTGCAAATTGGATTAAAAATTAAGTATGAATGGAATAATGAGATTAAGCACAGTGAAGTGCATATCCCAAAAGAGGGCTGTATAAAGAAAATTCAGAAAATTATTTAATCAGCACCAGAAGGAATGGAGGTGCGATTATTACCGATGGAGCTTAACAAAATTACATCCCAGCTCTGAACGCATCTGTAACACTGGAGGAAGGCGTACCTGACCAGGTGATACGAAGAAAGACTGTGCTCATTAAAAAGAAAAAGGAGCAGCTTGCTCTAAAAGCCCAAGACATGTAACTTGGTCGCTTACGATGTGGAAGGTTCTCATCAGATTCATTAACGACAAATTGGTTGAACTGGTTGAAACTAATGATGTGTTTCTTGAGCTGAGGAAGGGTATTGACAAAGCATAAGGGGGAGGGGGGGCGGATCATCTCATGGTGGCCCAGCTGCCAAAGGCAGAAAAAGACTCTGCTTGAATGCTGAGCAAATTACATGAATGTGTACGACATTGCCACAAGCCTCTGTGCTAAGCGATGAAAGCACATCTGTTGCAACTGTAATGTCTGTAAAATAGCACATAGAGGAGTACAATCTATGCATGGAATACAGTGGCCAAATACTAAGAAAAATAAGAATATTTTCCAAGGGGCTCTGCTAATTTTTCGTGAACAATGAAAGATGTTGCTGTCTCTCAACAGATCTAAAAGAGGTGTCAGAGAGTGAGGAATCACGTGTGGGGTTTCATTAGGAACATGAAGGTCCATTCCATCACGTCCATAGATATACTCCATCATTAAGAATACATAGGTCATATTCTCAATTCTTGATATAACTTCAAGTTACAAATTAGTTTCATTGTGGTCAAATGAATCTCAAAGTAAATCATGAAACCCAGAAGGTACAAAATTAAGCAAAACAGAGCACTTTGCAAACCAGGCAAATTCAGCCACACAGTTTCCCACAGCCTTGCCCTGGGTCTATCCCCACTAAACACACTGGGAACTTTTCCATTAAAATCAGTGTGAACGGGATCAAGTGCATGGCTTGGCTGAACCCTATCCACTTGCCAACCAGTAATTTATTATTACAAAGGCAGTTCCCAGAAAATGCATTCGTATAAGGTCTGTGAGAATTAGCTATCACATAACGTGCATTGCCTACGGGGATTTTGAAAGAGACACTGTAATTTATTTGGTGGCAGCACCGTTCCATCTCACATTGCAAAGACTCTGAGCTCTCCTTTAAAAACTTCAAAAAAATTGAAAAGAAATAACCTGAAGGAAGAAATGCAGCCTTTTAGCTAAGGGATTCTTTCTCCCAGAGATTCTTGGAAATACCCCCGCCATCACTTCAGAGACAATCAGGCTTTCCAGTTGTCTGACCTGAGACCCGTAAGGACTGTAAATCCTACTAGTGCAATCAATCTTATCTGCTGCAAATCTTCAGAGCTTAGACGCACCAGTTTTCTTGCAAGGAACACTCTGCCCTTTGCCTGTGCTTTCCACCAGGGTTTCAACAGCACAGAAGACCACTTAATTCTCTTCAGGACGTCTGGTAAGAGGGTCCCAAATGGAACAGCAGGCTATCAGTTATTACGGACCAGTAAACACCTCCACACAGATCTAAGGCTTAACTAATTCCAGCTGTGTGCCCTTTCCACCCACATCCTACCACCATCGCCAACAGCCATTGTAACAGGAGCATGAAGGCAGCCAGGTAAGGCTCTTAAGTCTGTTAGCACCCTTAAAAAAAGCATAATAGGAGTTGCCACAACATTTTCACAATCATCCCACCTCTATCACACATCTAACTACAAATACAAAGCAGATCCACGGCCAAAAAATGCCAGAAACTAACCCCTCGGGGCTGTTACTTGATGTTACTCAACTGTCAATGGAGTCTTACACAAAACTTCCATTTAACTTTCAGCCCAGACTTTATTCCAAAGCCTCTGTTTTCTCATCTGCATTTTGTTGCTATGCTGTTGTCCGTACATCTTGCAGCAGACTGATAGATTTTACCAGTCTTCCAAAAATATTCTGCTTCAGTAATTTATGACCTGCAGGTCAATATCTGAAATGCTACAATGGGTTGCCATGGAAATGTCAATACCATCTATTTCTCTGCACACATGTAATTGGGATATCCAAGAAAAATACCTGGAAATTTAGAAATCATGTTCAAGTCATCTTACGTTGACTCAAAATCAGGTTTTCCCCCTTTGTTATATTTTACACTGGAGAATGAGTAGCGTTTTAGGCTGCCTAGGACATTTAATACCCCTAGCTAGAGCCTTTGGGCTGCCTTTTTCTAACCATTTCATAGTTTAACAAGTCTCCAGAGACTCTGCTTAAAGAAAAACAAAGCAAAAAATACTTCAGCTTGCAAGTAGAATGTAAAGTTAAAATGTATGATTTTTCAGCCTGGTCTTTAGTCAGCACTTTCTTAACAGGGACTGGGAAAAGGCAAATTTGAACTGGCTGGAAGAATGGCCAGCGAGCCTGTGAACAAGGATTCAAGCCCAGATTTAATCTATGGCTTTAGACAATACATCATTTTAAGCTCAGATCCCTGAAAGAACTGATTCTCCAGTTCCCATGAAACCCATTTTTGATGTATTGAAAAAAAATCTGCTTTAAAAGCCACTGAACAAATATATTCAAGCCCCAAATATCTAGGGTTCGGCATACCCAACTTCAACATGAATAAATGCGTACGAGAGCACTGAGATGCCGAGATCTCTGTAAAAATGGGGACCAAACCTCTGCCCTACTCCCCAGGGAAAAAGATATGAATGACTGCAATAGGTTCGTTGGTATAAAAAACAGTGTTTCTCTAAAAAAGGAAAACTCTAGAAAGACAGAAACCCAGTAGGACGAATGAACTCTGAACACTACGATATAGTGAAGCTCAATTAGACAAACGGGATTGCTGCCCACTCAGCAACACAAAACACAGCTCTCAAGGTGCAATTCTCAGTGCCTATTAATTTCATATATATTAATAGTCAGTCAAGGGCAATTTCTCATGTCACTATTTAGTTAGTGTTGCTACCAGTCATACCAGATGCTTTCCTATGAAGTGACCTGGGTTTGCTAACCTGCGGAAGAATGACGTTTCCAAACTGTCACCACTTCCCACATCCGAAGACCCATTCGAAACCCCACGTCACTTTAAACCACACCGCCAATTTATTCCGAAGCATGAAAGATACTTCACCAAAAAAAAAAAACCAGAGATCAGACAAAGAAAACAAAACAATGGTTCAATATTTCTTTAAAAATTGAAAAAAAATCCCTACATCACCAAGGTAAACTTTTCTCTGCTGACTTCCCTGCTAAGTGTGTGAGGTGGTTTTTGACGGGAGGCGCAGGGATGGGCATTTCAGAGGCAGCTGCTTCAGGCATAAAACATTTCTCAGTGTGTCTCCTCATTCATAGTCAACAAGCACCTTCAACAACTGTTATATGTCTCCAAGTGTACAGCAGGAAAAAAAGATTTCCTTGGCAGGCAAACAGACATGGTCACAAAGTGCACAGATACCTGACAAGATTGTAAGTTTAAAAAATTCCCACAGGTGGCAGTTCATAGAAACCACTATTAGGCTTTTCTTTTCAGATTACTTTTAGGACTGAGCATGTCTCATGCGCGACTCGTTCTTTGGATGAAACAAATGTTCTTCCTAAAATGTTCTGTAAATAATACCCGAATTTTTAAAAAGCTACACTTGTTGAAGCAATGTTAAAATATTAGAGTTACTGGCAAAAAAAAAAACCCAAAAGCCATGCCTGTCTTAAAATTGACAGTCTGTAGTGGCCAAACCCTGCAAAATGGAGCAAAGCCCAGGGAAATGAATTTTGTTCCAAGGACAACTGTCTGAAGCCCAGCAGTGCTAAAGAAAGTGATCCTTAACACGGCGAGACTCCTGCAGCACGACGGCCTCCGAGCGGGCCAGCAGCGAGGCACTGCGGAGGCCGAGCCACCGAGGACTGCTGCTCCGAACTCCTCCCCACGCTTGGTCCTTCAGGATTTCTGGTCGCCTTTTCTCGCACATCCATCAGGCAATATTGCAAAGGGCTGCTGAGAAACCTTCACTGAAGAACTACCTACCTGTGGACCTGCCAGCTCTGGAGTTGAAATAAACCCAATCTCTAACCCCCTCGCCATCCAGATTGTGATTAATAATTTTTCCCCTTGAGAACACCACACATTGCTGGGCAGGCGAGCTGTGCCAGATGGTCCGAGCACACCCAGAGAGCTGGAACAAGTAAGTGACTGCACAAAAACTCACAGATAAAAGGAAGAGCAAAGATGCATACCAGGCTTTTAATCAAAGAACCTGCTGAAAAATAAAGCACACGGTGTTTAACCCATTAACGGGCACCGCAGTTCCAAGAGCCGTGCAATGTCAAATAGCAAAAGAGGAACGTCTCGGTCTGCAAGAGACTTCAACCTTCGCACGGGAATGGGATGAGTGGACAAGGGAACCCGGTGCCAGTCTCTGTGAGGGTCTCTTGCAAGACACGCAGCCAGCAGAGGACAGGGTCTCCACCGGCATTGAAGAAAGCAATGCAATGATTCGGTCACTGCTTTGGCATTGTTTGACCACGCAATAGCCTCCAGCTGGTGACTGCATCCCTTTCAGCCCAGATAGCAGCAGCTGGCAGAGGGACCGTGTGGCCGGCAAGAGAGAGAAGGACTAGTCTGTCATTAGCACAGAGTTAGACTGGTTTAAACTAGTTTCCCAACCATTCCCTTGTTCTTAGTACGATAGCAGAGTTTCAGCGATAAAGTATCAGGATGCAGGTCTGTGCAGGCAGCGCTGCAGGTTCAGACTAGGCAAGAGCATCACGCCACGTCTGGGAGGTGACGGCAAGTCACTGAAGCGGATAGTGGTTCCTGCTCACCTGTGGGCCTTTAACAGAAGCGGTTCAAATCCAAGAAAGCACCTCTGTATTAACAAAATAATCGTTTGGCTTAAGAGTAGATCGTGGTCCAAGTCCGCCCTGCAGACAGAATATTTTAAATCTAATTTGCAAATATTAGGTAATGCGACTCCTGAGGTTTATATTCAAATGAGCAAAGACTATTAAATTCAAACTATTACCAGCAAACACACGTGTGAGACATTGCGCCACACACAGTTTAGGACAAAATATTCTGAAAAATAACTATAAATCAATCATTGTAGCATGACCATTTAGAAAAATCAGTTTGAGCTCACAGTTTGCAGTAACATAGTTTCTGCTGCTGCCTTAAACTTATCCCACTGCTTCAAAACAGTGTTTCTGCTTTATAGAAAAGCACAAATTTTCAAGAAGAAATTAATTTACTACTGTGCCAAAGTGCAGATTCAAAGCAATTGAAATCAGAAATTTTACTGGCTTTTTTCTGGGCTGAGGTCCTCGTACCTCTTATAATTTCAGGAAAGCACAGGGGAAAGGAGACTTGCACTAGCTGAAATGAAAGCTAGCACTGCTGTTGCTTACTTTTCAAGTGAAAGTAATTTTTACCTAAAAAGTGCAGGCAGCCCCAAGCATTGCTTATGGAATTCAAAACACAGAGAACATAAATAAATAAGGAAAAGTTACAAAATGGCTACAGAAAGTTATTACCCACTACAGGCTCTAGCTATAAACCAAGGCTCTGTAGACCAGGGACCTAATTCATACCAACCACCGGGTTACTACAGGTGTACTCCCCAGCCTCCCGCAGAGCGTAACACATGCTTTGCTAAAGCCTGAGCATCAAAGCAGCACGTGCTTCCCTGCTCATCACTGCACCCGCACACACCAGGGGAAGAATCAGCCCCAAAGAGCCCCGTCCGTCCGTGTCCCCCCCCGTATCCACAAAAGGCAGGTGAAATGCTCTGTATCCTCTCCGTCTGGCCAGTTCACCCAGCAGGTAGTAGTGGTGAGCAGTAGTTGTCCGCACTGCTGCACGTCCCCAGCACCGCCACGTCTCACCGAGCTGCGTGGGACTGTGATTGCAACGGGGAAGGGAGCAGGACAAGCAGTCACGGCTATCCTGGGAGATGGGTTTAGGGCAGCGGGAATAACAGCCATTACAGGGAGCAGTGCACAATGCAGTGATGAAATGCATCGTACCATGCATAACCTACCATATACACGGACAGCTAAAGAAAACAGCCCTTTAGCTCAGGCTTTCGCTTTGAACGTGCCCGATGACGACTGTTTCGCAGCACCAGCTCTGAGGCACTGAAATACCTTCAACCAGTGTCGAGCTCACGAGCAACACGGCATTTGCTTGTAGGGACATGCTTGGTCTACAGCAGCCACCGTGAATTAAATTAGTGCAGAGAAAGATCAAGCGATTTGTTTCTCATTCTTCAGCTGGGTCTCGCGCTGCTATAAAGGCAGTGACCCTTCCCGTGCCTCTTCTGCAAGCACCGAGATACCAGCAGCACAAAGCATTGCTTCGGTGTCCGGCCACCGAGGAGCAGATTTCACACAGCTGAGAACAGTCAGAACCAGCTGGAATACATTTTTCATCCTTGGACCACTTCACAAGGTCTCACATGTGGCTCTTCTGTTGCAAGAAATGACAGAAATGTGGATGTTTGAAGGATATCCATCTCCCTTGCAACTCTGGGCTTGCCCATTGCTTTCATTTGATGATGCCTGGAGCTTTTAGCCTGATCAACCCACTTTATCATCATTATCATGGACAGCAGACAAAATTTATGCCGCTTTTAGTCAGAAAACATTTTAAACAGAAGATGTTTATCGGCATTTTCTACTAGAGCTTATTTTAGTGACGCATACCAGATGCTATTTTGCGTATTG
This sequence comes from Burhinus bistriatus, assembly GCA_013397275.1. NCBI lineage: Eukaryota > Metazoa > Chordata > Aves > Charadriiformes > Burhinidae > Burhinus > Burhinus bistriatus. The sequence continues at coordinate 717,797 of VYXH01009758.1, read as the reverse complement.
TTATTAAACACAGAGTTTGAATCCCATGGTACAAAACAGCAAACACTACACGCTACCCATATTTTTGAATTCTCAGTTCCAACATCCATTTCCTAAATGGAGATATGGGTTGCAGGACACGTTTGTCAGGACAGAATATTAAGGTTTTTCTGTGAACAAGTTTCTCCCTCCTTGTGCCTGGCAGAGCCATCAGAACCCGCTGGATCATTGCCATCCTCTGTCTTTCTCAGCAGGTTGGACAACACGAACACAGCTTGTAAGTAAACAAACCCCAATAGGATGACACTTCGCGGAAAAACTCACCAGTAAATGTGAAATCGCAGAAACCGTGTGGGTGTGCACATACATTTTCATAAGCAAAAACTCCTCACACGCCTGTGGGCGGCTGCACACGCTCACACATGTAAGCGCTCGCATGGGCTCCGAAGGCAAGGGCTGACTTACGAACTGCTGCGCCGACGAACTCTGCTCTTCCACTGGGCTATTACCAGCAAGAAACAGGATCAGCTTTCAGTAACAACAAGGTTTATGTTACTCCTGTCCAAAAGGCAAATATTTTCTTCTCTCTTTCCTCTCAGGAGACTGAGAGGCTAAATTCATTAAGGATTGTGAGATCAATGGGTATCATAAGGAAGAATAAAAACGAACCTTAATGAAATCTGTTGTAAAATGTTTTGTCTCTATAAACATGTCTATAAACAAACAAGTGTTGACTAAATGTAAACATAAACAAGCAAGTGATTAATCAAGCTTAGTTTCACATACCCCTAGTGCAGAATTAATTGATAGAAAAATGTGAAAAATAGAACGAGCACTTTCCCCATGCTTTCATCAGCGCTTCTCACAAAAATTTTGCAGGACTATTTGAATGACAACTGGAAACTGTTGTTTTACAGACCAGTATCAGCTTTATTATCATTTTGTTATATTTAGCAACATTTGGTAATATTCAACTCCAGCTGTAAGCTGTCCACATCAATCACTTCGGAAAGCCTTATCATAGCGTTTGAATTTAGTAGAGAGGCTAAAATGAACTCATCAGTTCAGAATTAAATTAATTTTATTTTTACCTTAGCTAACGAGACAAGCAAATTGGCGATATTTAAATAAGCACAAATAATCAAGTTGTTCACTTTTAATTCATGCATATCTGAATGGAAGGAACTTGTTCCGGTAACTTGCCTCGTAACCAAAACAGGAACCTACCTCCATTCAAACGAAAAAAAACCATTTAGCCTAAGGTACATATCTGAATCCCACTGAAATCAATTTGACTTAAGTACCTGCTTAAAGTTAAGCATGCACTTAAGTGTTTCCTCGCAGTCTGCCGGGATCTCAAATTACCTACTGCGAAAGGCGGGGGAAAATACAGAAATTTAGTTTCTTAACATAGTATTATTGTGTTTCTGTATTCCACGTTCAGCGAGAGTTTAATAATTGAACAACTGCACTTTTGCGGAGTGTATGGGAGAGGGAGATGACAGCTCAGCGCCAGGAATCCGTTGCGGAGCCGGCCCATGCAGCAGCTCTGCGCTGCAGCCGCTCCCGGCTCTGCCGTGCAGCGCAGCGCTCTGCATCGCTCCCTCCTGCCCCACCAATTTTACCTGTCTACAAGAGGATTTCTGTTACTGGAGAAACCCAACGGTGCTGCAGCGACGACAGCGCTTGATGTCATGACGAAATAATAATGAGAAAGTATTTAGTGCACATTCAACTGTTCTGAAAGCAGTTTTTAGCATCTGGGAAAAGGAGATGTTTAATTAGAAGCAAAAATCTTTTGAAGCTGCAATATACTTTCCAAAGCACTTAAAAATTCAAAAAAGCCCACTGTAAAAGTAGCCCACACAGTTTTGCTGTGGTCCCGGCAGGCACGCGCATCACCACGCATCTTTAGTTACAAAAGCACTTCCCTTCCCCCCACCTCCCGAAAAAACACAGCAAAATGACTAGTATTCCAAAAAAAAAAAAAAAAAAAAGTTCTATTATCTTCATTATATATCATTTCTTCAGGCAAAAGAAAACTGACTGTCCCAGAAGCACGGGACAGGTTGACTTTTTACCCAAGACCATTCTGTGGCCCAGCTAAGGGCACCTGCGGGGGAGGTCTGTGGTAGAAAATTCCATCAACTCCGAAAAAATGAGGCTATTCCTCGTTATTTCACGGCAAGCAGATGTAAGAGCATTGTTCATTAGCATTCACCTAATCATCCCGCATGATTTATTGCACTGTTATAAAAACACAAGCCTTTAGATTTATCCTGAAGCTTCATATTAAAATTGCCGCAAGTGTCTTATTCGCCTGTGCTAGCAAGAGAACTGCTTCACCAGCTGCGCCTATGGTTGGGAACGGTGACATCCAATGACCACTCTCTAGAGACTTGCTTTTTCAGGAGTGCACAACCTTGCTTCTTATTCAAAAGTTGAATCACAACTAAATTCTCGATCTTTCTCTTCCCAGAAAAGCCCCACGAATCTGCGATATGAAATTCAGAGAAAAACCCAAGACAGGAGAAAGACAGATGTATTTATCATGCACAGATGATGTAGGAAGGAGACAAAAAATATTGTCATCAGTGCCTTACTGACTGCAAAATAAGGGAACAGTAATTAATCAGCAGGAGTACAGGCTGAGAGGAAATATTGATTGAATTTGGAGAAACTTCAGTTTCCTGAAGGAACTGTTCCCCTGCAAAGGTAACCAGCAAAGTTTCTGTAAATTAGAATGGCAACCAGCCAGCCTGCAGCCAATCTGAGCGTCGTTTCAGGCAATCCAGAAAAATATACACCAGATGCACATTGGTTTCTAAAAAGTAATTTAAATACATTAGTAAATCAATGGCATCGACAGTTTGATGGGCTATGATGGAGGAGTCTTCCTCTGAAATACCATCTTTAAAACCTGCAAAGCTCTGGCAACTGAGTTGTTACAACTTTATCATATTTTTTTAACTTGTTCATCTTTTCCAACAACTTCCAGTGTTTGGTTATTTCAGCTTAAATCAACACGGATTTCTCTTCTGCTGAATTGGCCCCCAACCCCTCGCGACTCCCAAACGTCCCATCAGTGTGAGGAGGAGGAAGGGCTTTTGTCCCTCTGCACCATGGAGGGGCAGGAGATGCCAGTAACAGGACGGAGGAGCAGCTCTGCTCTGACGAGCTTTGGCTATCTGTCGGAAAGGAGCTGGTTACCACTAATGAGTACAAGCAGCAACTTATTTCAGCCCTTTTACCTGGCTGGTATGTGTTTATGGGCGGGGGACGTTAGCCACTCTTGACATAAAAAAAAAAAAGGAAACAGCAGTAGACATTGAAAAACCGTAAAGGACATTTTTTGCCCCAAAAAGTACATCGCAGCGGCACGCAAAATGATCCCATCTTTCAGCGCCAAGCTGAAGGTCTGACCACAAGCAAACCCAAGTATTGCCGTGGGAAGGGGTCACAAGTCTCCAGCCGAGGCTGTGAGTCTGTCCATCCCCTCAGGTCAGAGTACATTCATGAAGGGACTTGTGTCAGATTGGGTTTGGCCATTTCAAGGGATTTAATTAGCAGTTAAAGAAACAACAATCTGCCCGGTTTAAGCACATGTGGAGAGTTACCTCGCTGTCTTCCTCGGTAATAAACTGGTTTTGGCTAAGGTCATCTTTCATCCGCACAGTAAATAAAACCATCAACTGAAGTTGAGTTTCTGTTTCTCATCAGTCAAGCAATACAATAAAACTCTGAGCAGCATATTTAGACAATGATTTTGAGAGAGAAGGCAAACCTTAAGGAAGTTTTAGTATAATCATTTCCTCTCAGTTGATCAACATAACAGACAGAGTAATTTAGCTGGGGAAATGTGATATAAAGCTTACAAGCCTGATAATCAGATTGTCTTTAGAGACAAAAATCAAGCTGGTTTTCCAGACCTCACCCTAACGATTCATTAAATACCTACCATCTCTTCACTTAACATCTAAAGAACATTTAAGCAAAAATCCATCAGTTTCAAGAAAAAAACAACCTCCTCTAGCTTGCCTATTTAATTCTAGTTCTATCGTGTAGGAAGTTTTACTGCTGTCAAGCAATATTTCTCATCTGTTTAAGAAGGAATTCAACTGGAAATATTAAAATATTTTCAACATGCTGCTTATTTTTATCTAGCGGAAGATAAATTATTATATGCACACAAGTAGTAAAAGCGGTTGCCAGAAAAAATAGGGTTTATTCCCACCATACCTGCAGTACATCAACCACTACATGAAAATATTTCTCTTTCCAAAACAATTAGACCAATTTGTAGTGAGCTCACACAGACTTTCACTCTGCTGCAGATTATTACTTGCCTAAAATATACTTACATTTTTCCAGTACATCAACAAATAGTATTGTTTGAGAGGGGAAAAAAAAGGTAGAAATACCCTTTACTCTGTGATTCTCGCAAACACCACATAGTCCTACACCAGTCAAAACACAATGATTCAGGCTGCCAAAGCAAGTATTTACTTTTCCCAATATTCTGATAGCGTTTTACGGACATGCAAAAGCAAACCTGGTACGATCTGAAATCAGACTACAGCTCTGCCACTTGTTTCACACCCATTCTCTCCCAGTACATTCCACTTCTTAAAACCCAGCACGTCAGCAGAGCCTTCATAAAAGAAGATGCATACCTTGATCTCTCCAGGGCTTAGGAGGTTGTGGGGTTTTGTTTGTTCATATTTTTTAAACAGATGGAATGAAATCTCAATTTCCCTTACTCTAATATAAAAGATAGATAATAGCATATGGAAAATGCTAGAAAAACCCTGCTGTCAGGTCCACCTCACCGTACCTGTTAGCACAATCTAGAATTTACTTCCACGGCTGGAAAAATACTTTTTTTTCCCTCTCTCCTTTATGCATGAATCCACCCTCACAACAAGTCGATGCATCTTCCATTAGTCCTAGCTGTCTTTTGGGGAAGATCAGCTGCCCATCAGCTTCAGGGACCTCACTCCTGCTGTTCTGCAGCTCGGTGTTGCAGCTCTCTGTCTGTGCAGCCATAGGGACATGCACGTTGACTCTGCGTACTGAGATCTCCAACAAACCATCAACCAGAATAGGAGACTACGTCCCCATACAGATTCATTACCAGAATAACTGAAGTCAGAACAAGTTTTCCCCCAAAGTCTCAAATAAATGACTAAACAAGACCACCCACTCAAGCAGCACGCTGGGCACGAAGAGCTCTTCACTTCCACATGGAGACAGGAGGCATCAAGAGCCCCCCACTAGCACTGCACAGCCCTATGCCCTGCACCACAGGAGGTCCCCTGCACCCAGTTGGGACCTTCTGCTCCACAGACCCAGCCCCGCTTCTGCAAGCGAGAGCCTGGAGAGATTTCCCTAACAGCAGCACCCTAACGGACCCGCCGACTGTGAAGTAAATCCCAGAGTTCTCGCACCATGCGAAGTCCAGTGTTGACCACTGCCCAGCACAAGCCCTAAGACCTTGAAACGATGACTGACCCACCCAGCTCCAAGTTCTTGGAGATCTCAATTCCTTCATCTCCTATTTCACTGGGGAGAGAACAGCTTGTCCTACTTCTTGTGCAAGGAGTGCTAAAAATAGGAATATTTATAAGGAATTTGTATCTATCTATCCAAACCCAAACATTCAAAAATCATGACTCACAATCCCCTCCCAAATCATGGGATTAAATTAACATATCATGGGATTTTGAAAGATGCTGTCTTAAAAATAAGGGAATACTATACACTTTGTGTTACTCATTACTTTAAGATATTTACACAGTCAGAAACTACAAAGTTTTTATCAACAGTTAAAAGAGTCAGAAGCTCACCTAGGGAAAAAAAAAAAATGCCATCACATATTCATAAGATACCTGGAGGCTGGACCTTTAAAAATAGTCCAAGTGTTACAATTCATCACATGTAAATTTATGGGACTTGGCAACAATGCAGTTGTCTCCAGGGTCAGTGGAAGAGGGGGAGTGCTCTTGGTTAACCTTTTTTTTTTTTTTTTTAAAAAAAAATAAATACAACGTGCTGCAAGTGCCCTACTAAGTATTTCCTAAATAAGCCCACTGATTAATTTAAAGCACTACGGAAACACGCAGCATAGTGCTTATCAACGCCCAGTCACTAAATATTTTGACGTTTGTTAACCAAAACTAGATGCATTCTGGAAAAAGACAAACTGGAAAATAAAGTTATAATTTTTGAAAGCACGTCCTTTCCATGCCTGTTGCCTAGAGCAAATCAAAAGTGGGAAGCCAGGTTTAATAAAAAGTAGATGAGAACAGACCAGTTTTGTAGTGGCAGTTGTTAAAGGCAAAGAGAATTTAATGGAAAAAAACCCTGTAGAGTATATTAGGATTTTTTTCCAAAAATAAAAACTAATCTTTACAAATCAGAAGATGGTGGATGGAAGGGAAGATTACTACTTTTAGCATTTTTTCCTTATTTTAAAATTTGAAATATGAAAAATCACAACTCTTCCAACCTATCACCAACACCTGCTGTTCCAGACACGGTCAGTGCTACGCCTCAGCCTGGCCTGCGTGAGTTCAGCCTTGCTTTTGCTTCGTAATCCCACAGGGCTGGCTGATGGCTATTATTACTCTGTGCCTTTGTACCAGAGCCTACAAACATCAGTCCTTACGCGAGCGCCCAGCGCAGGTGAGGTGGCACAGAGGCAGATGTCTGGTGGCATCCCACACCACACGTAGCTTTGCTGCCGGTCACGGCGGGGCAGCCCACGAGCAGCCCCGCCGTCAGCTCCACGAGAAGCCATGCAGCACGGCGCTGCACTTCAGAGCGGTGGTTTCAGATACTGCTGTCAGAGCCTTCCTCTAGCAGGTACCGCATGCCAATAACTGGAGCCGATCTACAATTTACGCTTTTCTGTGTACCAGACTCCTACTCCTGAGGAATATTTACCATCCAAAAACAAAAATACTGCCATAAGGTGTGAATAAAATCAAGTCTCTTTTGTTTAAGAAGAAACACAGTGACTGGCTGATATTTTCCAACACTGCAATAATTTTATAAACATCTACTAACAGAGCAACTTCCATCCTATGATGCTGGGATTGTGGCACTCAGGCTCCTGCGTCCCCCAGCTCTGCTCCAGAACGAGTACAAGGGCAACCAGAAGTGCGCTGCCATCAGTCACAAAATTCATGGGTCATTTTGATGGCCAAAGTGGAAAAAGAAATTCGTTGAATGCTATTGCTTGCTTCCTTTTTTCTCCCCATTCCAACTTGAATGTTGAGAAATTTATATTATTCACTTGGCCCTAATTTCAGCGACCCATCTCGGTGACTATCTGTTCCTCCAAGTGGCTTCTGGGCATTATTATATGCAAGAGTGATGGTACAGTTTTTACAACAGGTACCATATTCTTTGTCTTTTGAAAATTACTAAGGTAGCATAGTAGAGCATAGGAATCTTTGGGAAGATTTCTACAAAGGACAATCTAACACACTGTCTTGTATTTAAAAACGTATTTTACTGCAATAAGATAATACTAGGGTATGCACTGCAAATAAATCTGAAGTTTGGTACACACATTTGGAACAAAAATGTAGCTATTTTGTTGCTTCCACTCAAAAGACCCAGTTAATCTCACTGTTAACATCAGCTGTCAAAACATCCACTTACCAGATCTGCATCCCTTATTTATTCAGCAAAAAAGGTGCAACATCCAAGCAGTTACCAGAGAAAGAGAAAATACTACATAGAACGGGTGTTTATGTTTAGTTCCTATTATTCCATCACTGTCTAACGCATACTTAGTACGTTAAATTCTGTACTCTGAACACATAAATAAATCAAGAAAGTTTGTGTTCATATCTGAAGATATCATTATTTCCCTGTTGGAATTCCACCTAGCCCAGTGAAGACAGAGTCAATGAGAAGCCTGCGTACCGTGTCAACCTTGGTGTCCTTGCTGCAGCCTTCCAACACGGCCTTTGCAACGCCAGCACTGTTACCTGTCCCCAGCACACACAGGCACCTCTGCACAGCCACTCCATCCACCACCCCCTGCTCTGACCCGGGGACACACGACTTTATGCCGACTATCTCCAGAGGCAATGAAACTCTTTAAAGCCTACACAGTTCCACCACCCTGGAGATGGTTTTGGCTGCTGCAATGCTCGCTTACCCCAGGTAAAGTCTTCAACTCCTTCCCTACCTTTTCATCCACAGAGGGAGAAGAACACATTTCCATTTTCAAGGATAAAAAAGCCAGAGATAGCAGATCATGTTGGCTACATGCCTTCAGCTACACTTTCTACATCAGCTGACATTAACATCTCTGCTTTACCTTTATACAGGGTATCCACATTCTCAATAGGAAACTGCTTCTTGGCAGCTGCTCTGCGATAGACCACGTGCGTTCTGCCTCCTCCCTCCTCCTCCTCCTGGGCCCCCTTCTCCAGAGGTTCGATGAAGAACTCGTCCTTGTCTGTGCGAATCATGCCAGCCTGCAGCGACAGGGCAGAGATCGAACATTTTGCGTTAGTGCACATACAGCAGACGTTGTGAGTAAACAGTTACAATATGCTTAAGCACACTTTAGTGCTCTCCAGAGAGCAATTAGGATGCAGAGAGGAAACCAGGTGAATTCTTTATTAGAGCAAAACGAAGCATCGATTCCCCAGCTTGACAAGAAAGGACAAAAGGTAGAACCCCGAACCAAAAGGGCTTCTCCTCAAACCACACGAGCAGAGTACAGGTCTAAGAATCTGTCTAGGAAATACACTCTCCATTAGAAACCAGCTACAGTGAAAGTTACTATGACCTTAGCTATCTGTCAGCCCCAGACCGCTCCAGTGTTTACTATCTCTGCTAAATAAAGGATCAGTTCAGCACAGTAAGCTGGTCCTGATGTGCAGTCCAACAGTCAAAAAATGTAGAGTCATCCTTTCTGTTCAGAAGCAAGATGGAAAAAAGTACTACGTCTTACATGCAGGCAATGAAGCTTCATTATTATTTCGCCCGTGACACAAAGGGTTACACTGACAAAATACTCTTTCAAGAATTAGCCCCAGCTAGTTTTAAAAAGGTGTCAGTAGTGCATTGCTAAGAGAGAAAAACTTATTCAGCCCGGACCAGATACCCTGGTATGAAAAAAAGAGAAACTTGCACTTCTACAGAGCACCTCAAAGGAACATCGCCCAAGCGATTCTCACTGTGTTCAGGGGAAACCCCCATAAAGATTGAAAACTTTAAAAGAAAATGTCTTTTCATCATCTCCATGCAGGTGAAACAACTTGGGCACCTGGATTGCCTGCATTTGTCTCCTCCTGCCCTACTGCAGAAGGTCACAGCAGCCAGTAGCTGGCTCACAGAGACGGTTGGCTTGAATCAATTTTTCTGCATATGTTTGCACATCTGTGTTTGAGAACTTAAACTAATGAGTTCTTAGCTTGTAAACAGAAAGTCTGACTATTAATGTGAAAAAAATTGTTTAGATTATTATTGAGAGAAGCCCCGGATCTAATCTTCAGAAGCTCCTTCATCATGCTCTTTCCCACTCTGCCCACTGATGAGCCCGGAGTCACTGGAGTTTCAGGCTGGGCACAGGAGAACATTTTGACACTGTGACACACTTCATCTTGCTATCTGAGCTTCTGGGAGCCTAAATCCTCTGCTGGGTGAAACCCTACCTCAAGTTTCCACGAGAACCAGTTTGGCCCCTTTGAACCCAGTATCCTCACTTGAAACAAGTATCACCTAAACACTCTTTTCATATCGTAGCACTAGTTCTCACATAATGCATATTTTTCTTCTACAAGCAGCAAACTATATTCCTACTGCTATAAATACAGTATGTTCTTCGGTTCCCTCCTTGGAAAAATGTCAGGTTCATTTGTCATGTCTTAACTTACATTAGGCAAGATTTCCAGTCCCAGATTTCATATATATAATGTATACAAAAACAGATTGAAGGGAAAGGATTAAAGCAGCAAAATTATATCGAAGCAATTTAAACTGATGCCATCCTGCCTGTATAGAGGAAACTGAATTTGAAATCCTGTCCTGTTTCTTCTTATCTAATTTAGATTCTACATGAGACACAAAAAAGGTGAGACAGGCTCAGCAGCTCAAGGAAGCTAAGACAACCAAGAAAATAAGTGCTGAACCCAGAGAGACAGAAACTGATCTTTTACTGTAAGAAGGAATACATTAAAAATTCAGAACTGATGTTATTCTCCGTTTAATGTATATTTCAATTGTATACACACACACTTCTTCTGGATTTTAAATATTATATCCAAAAATTTTAAAGTCTTTTTATGAGAAATGCGCAACTAAAGACCAAGAAGGAAAAAGCACTTGCATGCTCAGCTGCACAGAATACGATGCACACACCATACATACACCCGGGAGAAATACACAGACAGCTTGACTGACGTAAAAAAAAATGTGCTTTTGTTTTTTGCAAGTAAGCTATATGGTGGCACACACGTTCATATGTATTTCTAGATTTATTAAACCTGCTGTTAATTAAACAGCTAATGCCAGATCTTAGTTTAAAATGCAGACCATACTTCAGGATCCTGGGGGAAATGCTGCTGTACGCTGTACGCAGCAGGAGGTACTGATGGGACTTTGGAGGAATTTAGATCTTCTAAGAAAATTAACAGGTAGGCAACTTCTCCAATCAGTAGTTGAACTGATTGGACAGCAGAACAACTTTTAGAGGTGAACTTTAGCTTCCAGGGCATGGTGGCCTTTTGGATAAGAAAACATCTGTTCAGAGCGAAGACTGCCCCCTGAGAAGACGAAGGCGACACCCTGGGACAGACTGTAAAACTAAACCAAAGAGGTATTTGAGTGCTGGTTCCCAAGACATAAAACCAGTGGTCAAACACTGACGTTTCCTGCAGATCTTTGTGCCTGGTGCTGGCCCTTTTGCGTGCAGGGGGATTCATGTGGCACTGAATACTGCCAAATAGCAGGCCATCCATCAGGTGCTCTTATTTCACACTCTGCTTCTCGGATAGACACGACACCACTCTCTACATCCCCATGGCAGTACCCTCCCTAATCCTGTTGGGGTGTAGAAAGGAAGGAATTTAACCTTCAAACATGGCTGAACATTTCTTTTTTTTTCATTTTAATCTTAGACTAAAAAAAACTTTGTCTCTTACGCTGCAATTTCTCTTTTTCTTTAGTCCTGAGAAACACATCAATTATTTTTGGTCAGAAGTATTAGGAAAGAATTAGTGTGGTTTGAATAGTAAATGAATTTTAGATTTTTATATATTGTATATCCTACACAGTCTTTGAATTAGCCAACATATTCTCATGAAATAAAATAAGAAAACATGGCTGTTTAAGACTTTAAGAAGAAAATTCATTTAGACTGCAAACCAGAGTTCTACAGCAATCCACAGTTCAAGCCATCTGCCTAATAATATACCCATAGTTATAAATGATTCATTAAGAAATATGTGGGGCTCCTGAATGTCTCCACCACACATTTCCTTGCTGCTTTGAGCAAGACATTTAACCTCTTTACTTCCATTTCTCCACCTCTGAACCAGCATAACAACAGTCCTGCAGGATAATTACAAGGGCTGATTTGTTATTTTTTTGCCAAGTGCTTTGAACATGAAAAGCCCGAGATGAATTGCTTAATGCATTTTTTCTGATACTACTCAGAACACCCTCAAAAAGCCACCGTGAAAGCGAGATTGCTTTTAGTCATCAACTGAACAAGAGTGTTGTGCACAGCCAAGCAAGCAACGTCAAGGCACCACTCCAGCAGCACGGGTTTGCCCAGGCCCTTCACCCATCAGTCCTGTTTTTATCCATGGATGCCATCAGCCTTCTGCGAGCTTTGCATGTCAAGACAACTGTCAGACAACCACCAAGTTTATGATGACAACAGAGAGCATTAAGTTGCTGCAATTTCCTGGAGAATGCCTCTGGATGACTAAAACAGAAATACTGTATTGTTTCAGCAAATCTGTGCCTTCCCTCGAACACAACTTAGACTAGGACTTCAGAAAATTCTTGGGCCATCCTCTGGACATTTAGTCCAGGGGATATAAAAGCAGAATTAAGCCTTTCAATTATTAGTTTCCCCAAGTTCTGAATAGAGGAACAATAGTTGCTTTCAGGAGATAAGAGCTGAAAAGTAACGGCTCACAACAGTGATTCTTCTACCCTACACTGCTTATTGCCCATCCTGGGACTGCTGTATGTCCAGGAGTTAGAGAGTAGCAGTACCATCCTGCAGTCACACACGTGCTGTGTAATTCAGAACTAGGTGTGGGATTGAGCATCTGCCATGGAAAGGACTTCCAATTCTGGAAAAGATGCTGAGCTAAATGTTACCTCTACCCCTTCTCTTCTGGGACTTTTAATTTGAAACTAAATTGAATACGGGAATATTGCTAAATAACGATGGCAGCAGTGACTGTGTCCTGTGACTAATAAAAATATAAATTAATTGAAAAAGTGTTGCCTTCGGAATGCACCAAACTGTAGCAAAGAGCCTATAATATCCCACTATTTCCCAACGCAGGACATCCCCAGGCCTTCCTTCCAAGGGTTTTTAGATCCCAGCTGCAAATTACTCAAGTCAAGCACTGCTTAGCACTCATTAATATGCATTAAAGACTAGAGCAGAAGACACTTAAAAGGAAACTGCAGTTCAGAGAATCAAAACCTCTTCTAAGGTTAGCCAGGCGGTTATTTAGAAGTGAAAGCCACACAGGAAAAAATTCACAAAGGCAGCAGAGAGTGACTGTCCTGTCTAATTAAGACAAGAATTACACCAATAAGCCACAAATGAGTCCATTGCAATACATCAGGCTGGAGTTTAGAGCTCCACCAATCTCTTTTAGGGGAACAGGGCTCCTGCACATTCCTGAAGACCTGCTTCCAATGCTTTCAAGGACCACTGGATCTACAGATACTGGCAATGGCAGTGGCCACACGGACCCTTCTCTATCACTGAAGCTTTACAAGGCAAGTCCACTCTGCCATTGGGTCACCATCTCCACTTGGGGATTTCTGTCCAAGGTAATTACTCTAGTCCCATGGAGACCTCCTCTCTAGCCCAGGAGACCTGCCACCACACCACAGAGCGCAGCTGAAAAGCAGGTCTCTTCTCCAGTCTCCTCAACATCCCCAACTCCTCTTGCATTTCTCAAGGCATTCTTTAAAAGTCTAATTTGACAGAAAAACTGCCTGACATATTTAGATCTACAGAAAACTCCAGGTTTTAGAGCGTTAGCTCCTGTGGATAATTAAATGTCTCACTGGCTCTGCAGTTGGTGAGTGACTTAATTGTCTCCTCATTCCCATTCCCATCACAGCTCCCTGTTCTAGGCTGTAATGAAGTAACCCATCTAGCTGCTGCTTCAGGACTCCAGAGCCTCAGCCCATCCTGTAACCGCAAGTTTAATTAATGTTCATTTTCTTCCTCATTACTACAGCTTTACAAAGTTTCTCATTGCCATATAAAGGCAGATTTACTTCCCGATCTCCAAGCACATGATACAGATAGGAAGCTAAAATTAAATGTGAACCAACCTGAAATTAATATAAAAAAAAAAAACAGCTAAATGTCTGCTTAGTTAATTAAATCAGTAAACTACAAAACCAGAGTGTTTCAGAAACTCTAGAAACAGTATTTCTGTAAATAGAGAGTGCTCTATTTTTTTGAGTGTTTGATTCTGAAAAAGGTAACCAGCCACACAACGTACCTGTGCATGAACAAATCCTAAATACAGTCCTGAATTTCAGGTGATTTTCTTGAGACCAAAGGGTGGTTCAAACTGTCTGGTATTTAACCCCAGTGCCTGCATTCCCTGCGACGTCAATGAAGCCTCCAGAGGGGAATTTGCAATACGGGATCCTCCCAACAATCAATTTGCAGAGAAACAGAGAGAGGAGATTTACATTTCACTGAATCGTTGCCAAAAAATACTCTGTAGATGACTTGAAAGAGAAAAATATTTATATTTGTAGGACAGCATATTGGACAAGGTCTTATTCTATTTTTATAACGATGTGCCTGTACTCTAAATACACGACTGCTATACATTTGACCAAAACTAGCACTAGTATAGCATTTTCAGCAGTGAAATTGAAAGCAAATTCCAATAGTTATTTTTATTTATGATCCTTCTCTAGGTCTTAAAACCACAGGAACATGCTTTTTCCAAACAGCCACAGATGTGTCCTCCCAACACTGAAGTCAAATACGGGAATATTATTGGTTCAATTACATTAGAATGGACCTGATGCACCAGGAGCTCCGACAACTGGAGTGAGATCACCCAGGAAGTCTGCGGCACAAGTAAGGACATAACACAGACCCTCCAAAGTCACCCCTGCCCACCCGGGATCTCTCAGCATTTTCAGTTCTGCAATGTATTCATTCCCAATCCTACAGGACATTGATTGAGGAACAGACACACTTGGTGGTTTATTTCCATTTAGCTTCATTCATATAGATAACAATAATTTAAAAAAAAAAAAGCTTCTTATGTCATATTTGCACGTGATTCTTTGAGAACATGCCTCAAAGTACTGAAGCATTGCGGATGAGGAATTGTGCAGTCCTGCAAATTCCTCTTTCTTTACAGTGAATGGAGGTACTGAAGGAATTGTAGTAAACATGTGGAATATGTTGCCACTTATTGTGCTGTGTGCTGCTGCTGCCCTAAAGCTACACTGATTTATTCAGTCGCAGGCTGGACGGGGAAGGGGAGAAAAGGAAAGTTTTTAACTGAGCATATATATTTTTATTACTGTTAGTCTAAAGGAGTACTGTTCAGCTGTTTTTCAAGTCAGTTTGCAATTACGTTGCTTTATTTCCACATATCCGCAAAAAATTAAGGGGGGAAATAATTATGTATATACATAGGAATTACACAGACAGACTGACAGAGAGGCAGAGCCTGCCGGGTAACCCTACGAAAGAGGTATGTTACTTAGGGCCCCTATTTATCCTCTGCAGAATGGGGATAAGGTCACATTTTAATGCACTTTGAGATCAACTAATGAAAAGCACCATACAAGAACTATTCATACTAACAGTGCTTTCGTGCACTCCTTGTAGCTCAAGGGAGGATGGGCATCCACCCACCCGTGCATCTATATGCTTCCACTGCTACCAAAAATAAAGTTTTGTCCCTGGAGCCCAGGTTAGCCACCACACAATTGCAGGTGTGATTAATAATAGCAGTGGGACAAATCTGCAGCCGATATAACCTGAAGTTAGGAGAACTGCATGAGTTTATAGCAGATAAGGATCTGGACCCAAATCTTGCATTTGTATGGTACTGGTATAACTCATTTTAGAAACCCAAAAGGGTTTTCTGTGGTTTTTAAGAAACACAATAGTGAGACAGACTGTGTCTCATCCTCACCGAGCCATCAAGAAAACAGACACAATTAAAGTGATTCCACAAAGCGATGCCAGCAGATTTCAAGACAAGCGTCCTGGCCACAGTGCCTGGTTTTTACCAGTGAACAACACTAAAAATGTTGCTTCCAACTTCTCTGCCTTTGCAAGAAAATTACCAGATTCTCACCTCTGTCATTCAGTGCCTGCCTCGGGCCAGCAGCAGTGCAGAAGACCAGGACCATGACCCTGAGCACCACTGCCCTTCGGTAAATCTCCTGCCTCTGTCCCCCCACAACACACCTCATCCTAGCAGCCGCCCACCTCCGAATCCTGGTAGGTCACAAGAGGCAAATCTCATTTTCAAAGGTTTAGGTAATACACAAAAAGGGTGGCTTTCTGCAAAATGAGTATCCGCAGCAAATACAGAGTACGGGCTGCAAAAGTATAACAGAGACTTTGGAGCAGGCAAATTCAGAGTAGACTTCCCTGCAGCTGCTATACAGGGACACAGCATCGCACCTTTGCCACGTTGGCTTCCACCTTTCGGATGCCTCCACCCTCAACAGCAGGAACCTCGATTCCAAAAAGTTCAGCTGCGAGAGCTGTTACAGCTCCGTAGCTTTCTAAACAGAGACAAGCAGTTCTTTTAGCTAAAATAATGCGTAAGCAAGAACATTTTGGGAAGTCTCTAGGCTTGATGTCCACAGGTATGTGTAATTCCAAGTGGGAAAGAGGTGAATTATTAAATAGCTGTTAAGAATGAAAATGATAAATGCAGCAGATCTTGCAGACTCGGGGGATTGTAAACTTTGCTGTTGTTGCAAGTAGGGAATAGTAATTGCAGTTCCCTGCAACAGAGTTTCTCAATTTTAATCTTTCGGGGAGGAAAAGCATGAATATCAAGCCCATGAATTTGCTAACAGCAAGATCCAAAAGGATTAACTTTCCCAATTTTAACACAAGGAACCATTTGAAATAAAGCATTTCTGAGGTCACTTTGACAAAATGCATAGTTGAGTCCTACCCTCAGCAATAAAAATGAATTGACATTCTGCAAGAAAACAAAACCAGTTCGACTGGAAAGCTCTTCAGCTCACAAAATGAGATAGTTGCTACCCAAGTTTCTTTTCAAAAATATATTTGCTTAAGGCACAAATCACCACCCACTGAAGTCAATGGGTGTCACATTCATAAATCTCAAGGCCAGGATTCATAAATGGATTCATAAATATTAAAGCAGTTTAGTCTGACCTTCTATACAAGACAGGCCAAAGACTTAAACCAAAGCATCGCTGCAGCCTCCCAAAAAAAGTCTTCATGCTGAATTCAGCAGGGCTGGATCAGATCCATTAATGGGTAGGAAACAGAGTCTAGGTCTTTGGTACAATAAACAAGATAAAAGGATCCAGACCACAAACTGGAGAAAAAAGTTTACTATATTAAAAAAAGTTTAAGATATTAATCTGAGGTGAAACAGCATTTAAAGTTAATTTGAAATTATGTTATCGAAATCCTGAATCTTCACTTTAGAAGATGTCACTGCAGCAACATTTCATATTCCAAAGGAGTGTGTGAGCTGCAGAGTGCAAGCTGCAGGGCAGCAGGAGGCAGCTCTGGACTGGGACATTCCCATCTCCTCCTCCTCTGCTGTGCTCTACCATCCCTTCTCGCACAGCAACCCCAGTGCCCACGCAACCACAGACTGAGCAGGTTCAGGCAGCTGACACCAAAATCACATCCTAGAAAGATGTGCACTTCAGCGGAACCAGGACTCCCTGGTCCGCAGCTCCTGACGTTTGCTACTCTGGTGAAAGCAAGACCCCCAGGAGGCAAAAATTCCCACCTGGGAGAGAGCATCTCACACCCACTTTGCGCTGTTCCATGCAACAGCTTAAACCCCAAATCCGGCCACAGGTCCAGAGGTGACCAATGCAGTTACTCAGGGCTTGCAAATCGGACAGGGTCCTTCTCAGCTAAATGCAAGTTTTACTTAAACTGGATGCCCGTAAGGGTGAGGGGAAACAAAAGCACCAAAAGTTTGCTACAGCTGGGGCTTGTTTTCCTTTCCACACCCTATAGACAGGCTTATTTTCACCTTCCTTCTCTTACGCTGTGTTGGAGGAATGAACCGGGAAAGGGGTTATCCAAATGAGAGCATGAAAAACTACTGAGAGATGAGCTCTCAATTTTATACTGCACTCAGCTGTAGGTTCCCAGTACAAGATGTCAACAAAGTGCAAGATTCAGTACAGAAACTAAAATAATTAATCCCTGGAGGAACAGGCTTATTAAGAAGGATTAAATCAAAGAATTAATGTGCACTATTTGTCTATATGACAAAGAGGAAGGGAGGCATATGATAACTCTCCAAGATTTGAAAGCATAGAGAGAATAAGAATTGCTGATGAGAACAGCTTGGACGTACCAGGAAACAAACAAAAAAAGAAACTCAGATAGAAATTTTAGCCTGAAATGTTATAGGCAGCCTTATGCAGCTTAAAAAAAAACCAAAACAAAACTCAAAAGCTTGTCCTTAAAAATCTTTAAATTAACATTCCCTTATTTTTCACATTGCACTAGTACCTACAGTTCAAGGAACAAGGTTTAGACACTGCACAATAACAAATACATTTTAGCAGACTTCTGCAGAAGAAGAAATAAAGAACATCAGCTGAGCCCGAACCAGGCTCAGGGAACTCGGCAGGAGCTGGTGATCTATGTCCTTGGAAAAGCAAGATCAAACACGAGCTGGGTCTCTTCTGCCAGCCCCTTGCTTGAGCACAGGGAGCCCAGCCTGCCCCAAGGCTCTGTTCTGTCCTGCCCGAGCCAGCGAGGCAAAGGGGAGTTTCAGGGCAGCTGGAGCTTGGCTGTAGCTGGAAAGAAGCTGGAGGCTCTCCATCCCTAACTTCACAGGCCAGCCAAAAAAACAGAAGCCAGACAGACCATCCAGAGACACCTGAAGCAACCTCCTCACTGCTGCAAGTGAAATAGTGCAGTCTCATAAATGAATACTGTTCCTTAAGAGCAATGTATCCACATCCATATGGCAATCTGACCGCTAGAGCAAATGTGCTGGATCTCACAGCATGTCTAGAGGGCCTCTTAAGAAGCACTGGGGAGGAGCTGGTGCTCATGGTCATTGTGAGCATGTGGACAGAGGTTCTGGATGTCAAGATGCAAGTTGAAACCAGGAGTTTCATCATGGCATTGTTTTAATGTTCCCAGTCTGATGAAAGGACAAGACAGGGAGACAGTGCGTGGCTGAGGAAATGAGCTGTGGATTCAGTGGGTATGGAAACAAGGGTTTGGATTCACCAGGCTTTGGGAATAACTCCAGAATGGATAAAGTCTGTACAGAAGAGATCAGCTTCTCCCACATGATCACTGTATTGGCTACTGGAAAGAGTACTTTAAATAAAAGGAGAGGAGGGTACAGAAGGGCAAGCTTGACGTGTACTGATAAAAGCATATCAGAAACTCAGTGAAAAGAAGACAGTCTGGGGACACTGTAACAGCGGGATAGGAAGCACACAGGAACACCAGCTTGCCAATGAAGAAGACAGCCTAGAATTAACTCAGAGTAACCATTTAACCATGTCAAAAAATAATCCAGAATCCCTCTAGATTAAATTTCTAGGTGTGTATAGAGCAAGAACAGTATAGAGCTTGACCAGGAAGACAACAGCAACTGAGATACACTGAGGGAGAACCGAAGCACTACAAGGGCAGGAAGCACATAGTAATGGGAGATGTCTACAATCCCTGTGGAGACGGGGCAAATATCATCTGGTGGTGTTGAGGACGGATTTTTATGTATCATTAATGATTGCTTCATGAAGCTCTTGAGACCAAGCCCCGCAAAGGGGATGCAGCCCGCAACTGCGTGAGCAGCGCAGCTGAACTGCTGTCCTTGAAGGATACCCGTAGCACTGACCACACCGCGCTTGTGTTTGATGTCCTGGCAAGAGTAACAGAACTTGTAATGTTTCTGCTGCAGTGCTCACTTCCAGAAAGGATGACTACATAAGAATAAAGAAACTTGTTCAAGAAGAATTAAACAGGCACCTAGAAGAGCACCTCATTGCAGGTAGCATTGAACTATTTAAAGGCAGTGTATTGAAGGCCCAGAGTTAAGTGTAAACCATCCACCAAACAAGTTCAGAAAGAGCGAATGAAAGTCAGCATTGCTAAACAGCAAGGCAAGGGAAGGTTATTGGAAGCATACGGGCATCCTTCAAGGAGAAAGAAAAAACCAACCAACCAACCAAACAAAAAACAAACAAACAAAAAAAACCCCAATAACACCAAACACAACCAAAACCAAACCCAGACACCAAATCAGGAAAACTGAAAGGGTCATAAACTGTCAGATTAAAGGTAAAGTCACAACAAGGCAAGTCAAAAGAGAGTCTGAGGAATAATTTGCAAAAAGCATACAAACTAATCATAAAACCTTTCTGAAGCACATCAGGAGCTGAATACTCACCAGGGTATCTGTAAGGCAAACAGACGACCCAGGTGTAAAGAAGCACTCAGAGACAGTACCATAACAGCAAAATTAAACCAGGTTCTTCAAAACATGCTCGCCTTCGAGAACCTGGAGGAAGCCCCTACGTAGGAGCTCTTCCCATCTAAGGTTGAACTGAAGGATCTGCCTCAAACTGAAAAATCAGAAGAGGAATAAAATCTACAATAAAGAGGTTACAGGACTTCATCCTGACAAAACTAAGAAATGAAACAGCTTAGCTACTGCCTGCATCACGGTTTGCTCAAACCTGCTTCAGAACCAGAGCACTGAGTGCAAATGAAAATGCAAAGCCAGGTTCTACGAAGAGCTCCTAAAAAGAACATGGGTACAAAGACCAACCAGCCTGACAGACAATGGGGGTACGCCTTCATACAGCACACATTTCAGTTTCAGAACGCCTTACCGTAGGAAGTGTCGACTGAGAAAACAGAAGGCTACTAACACTAAGACACCAAAGACAATCACTCACTACTGGTCAGTTTTGAAGACAAGATAAGGACTTACACGGACATCTGGTCCAACATAGTATGGCTCATATGATTTTGTCCTTCCCTCATCTCGATCACCTCCATTTTTTTAACTTGTTTGCTGTTTGTGCTTTTCCTGATATTTTTCTCCTCCACTCCTTCCAAGGCTGCAGCTACTTATAAAACAATTTAATATTGCCTGAACTGAAGAACAAGAATGTTCCCTCTGCCTCTTCCTCAGACTATGGCTCCAGTTACCATGAACTTTTCACCAAACTCCAAGTAGCACAAAAGAACTTAAAATACTCACACGCACACACAAAACTCTAAGGGATGCTACCACAGCTAGATAATAACTGTTGAAACACAAAAAATTAGCAAGTGTTTAAGTAGACTGTTAATTACATTGTAATTTGGAAAACAAAAAGCACCTATACTCTTAGGCAAAAGTTAAAAGCAAAGTGCCTGTTTTCTCAAAACAATAGAAATGAAGCTCTCTGGACACAATATACACTGAGTCAAATGGAGCCTATAAAGGATGCACTCCCTGAAAATAAGGGGGGGGGGGGGGGGGGGGAAAAACAAAANNAATAAGAGAGTACAGAAAATAAATGCAAAGAAAGAAGCATAAATCAGCCTGTAAATCTTTCAGAACTACTAGAAATCAAATTACATACCATATGTCAGTGGGCTAGTATATTCACACCAGTAGAGGTGGGTTAGGGCCACCACACATTCTGGTAAGTTTACAAGTGGCATGTGTTTATTTGGACAATAATATTACCACAAAAGATATTAAGGAAGTTCTTACAAGAGGTGGTTTCCATACTTTACATGTCTTCCATGAAATGATGTGGCTTTCTCATTTAACTTTGCCTGTAAATCTCATGAGATTGCTTTAGAATTAAACAGACATGCATTTAGGCTACTAGGCAGAGAGAAAAAAAAACATTTGTAGCTCTTGAGCCAACAACAATACTTACAAGCTTCTCAAAGTCAATTGTCCAAATATAGTTACAAGAACTACAAGCCAGGAATCTGGATCAGAGGAAATATTATAGTAAGAAAGCCATTTATCTCCCCTTACAAATGCAAAAAAATGTTAATTTTCCAAAGAAATTATCAGATAATCTGTATCAGCTCCACCACCCAAACCAAATTCAGTTTCTACAATCATCTCACTAAGTCCTGCCTAGAGAAGGAACAAATATCCAGCACAGGCCAAAACAGCTGCTCCGTGTTTCTTGAGGGCATCCAGAATGCTGATGAGGATACCCATGGGTGACATGGGGACACCTAGGGCCTGGCAGTGAAGCATCCCTCATCCAGAAAACAGAAGTTCCAATCAACTCATGTGCACCCCGGACCAGACAGATGAACACATGGGCAGTAAGACATGGCCGTATAACCAGTGAGCCACTGAGCTTCATGATGAACTTCCAACATTTCTGAAAAACTGCAAAGGTGATCAACAAAATCCTCACTTTTCCACTTTAAAGTTGCTGCTAACTGCACAATTCAGGTTAGAGGTAGCACTATCAGGAGCCCAAAAGACACAATTGAGGAAGACCAGGGAATGAACACACTGGAAACTGTCAAGTGGAAGCTAACACTGACAAAAAACTAAATTGCTTTGAAAGGAGCATTTAACTAACTTACACACCTTAAAAAGTCCTAAATTAGCTACTTCCAGCTCAGGTGAGGGATGGGTAACTACTGCAACAAGTTCAATGAAGACTTCCTCTCACTCTGCAGTCAAAGTTAACCAGCACACACACACAAAAAAAAAAAGGATGTTTAAATATGGGATAAAAAAAGACAAGACAGATGGCATTATTATACTGTTACACAAGTCAGTGGCATAGCTGCATTGAAAACACTGGATTCAGGATGCTTGCAAATACAACCAAACTGAAACGTTTCCAAAGAAGTTGAATGGGAATGGCCAGGACCTCAAAACCGCTCTCATTTCAGCAGGGAGACTGAAGACATCAAATATTTGTTTTAATATGAATGAGAAAGACAGAGGAAAACAATTAATGGTGCAATAACGAATACCTGAAAGTCATCTCTCCATTTCACAATAAAGAGTAAGAGAGTATCAATTAAATTAAAACACGATTTCCCCTGCCTCCCTCTGCCTAAAACAAATCACAGAGTAACTCCACGGTTCTCATTCTCCAGCTGACATCTTATAGCAAGTTAAAGACCTTTAATACAAACAACGAGGAGCCTCAGAAGCTCTAGGGTGCCCCAGAAAGAACAGAAGCAGGTCTGGACTTCTTGGTCTTGGAGTCCTGCCAGCCCATAAGACTTTATCAAATGAAAATGCCCAGAGGATCCTAAAGAGAAAAATCTCTTTTAGTTTATTTGTTTAACCAGTTATATTACTTCATATTTACGGGTTGATTTTGTACTGATAGCTCTTTGTTTTTACAAGTCTATGTTCCAGCTGACCCTGGTTTCACAGTACTTACACCTACTGTGACAGTTTTACAACCTGTTGTAGCTGCCCCACGCAACGCAGGCAAAGCTGAGCTGTTCTTTTGGTAACACCGTCAGGTTTCATAGCTCTCCTTCAACAGGTTTCAAATTCTATTTAGGTACCTCATCTCTATGGTAACTGCCAACCCTACAGAGCCTCACAGCACCATGCCGGAGGAAAGCAACCCCCCACCCCTCGCTGGGGAAATGGGCTGCAGGAAAACTGGATGACTTGCCCAAGGACATGCAGGAACTCTGTGGCAGAGATGGGAAACCAGATGTCCTGAAGGCCAAGTCCAGAGCATGAACCACAAGATACCCTTTCCTCTCCTACCAGCAAAACCTCACGCTCCAAGCGGCTCTCGGCACCCGAGTCACTTCCGACCATACTGCGGTTCTCAGTTTACAAAGCAGGAGCCTAAAGGGATACGTCATTACATGCTCCATTCCCTTGCTACTCTGCTGCAAAGAGTTGGCCAACGACCAACCCTCTCTTCCAGCTGCTCGTCGCCAACACGGCCACCAGCCCTGGTCGGTCACTGCAGTGCAATGAGGAGCTTAACGCAATTAGACTTTCATGGGATTCATTTGAACTCGAGGGAAGCAGGAATTTCACAAAGCTATAAAGGTTGTTTTAAAAAGTTTTCCAGATTTTATCATTTTTCACACAGTCTGCAATTCTCCTTCCTGGCTTTTGAAAAATGACACACAGCTGTGCTTTGGATCACAGCTGTACCTTTTGGCAGCAGGCGGAGGAGGCCCGATGCTAGGCTAGGGTAGCCAGTGTCACCCCAAGCCACTCGGCATTTCTCATCAGCGAGGAGGGACCAGTCCCCCTCACCGGCATGGCAGGGTGCAGCCTTGCAGGCTCCTGCTGTATCACAGCATTTCTGAACTATTAAATACCAACTTGGATCTGCTCTTTTGAGTAGAATCAATGTGAAAAAATGAACACACGCATGAAAGGCAGCGGGGAACATACAGGAGAAAAATTTAATGAGTGTTGGATTTCACCCCATTTTATGGCAGTTTTCTTTCTTGTATTTTCTACTTCAAGTTTTTGTTTTGTTATTTTTGGTCTCTGGTGTTATCCAGGCTCCTACCAATTCTCAGCATCTTATTTTCACATCCATCTTTTCCCCAGATTCTGAACATATTTTCTGCCTTTTCCTAAGAGCTCACTGGGTTTCACATAGCTGCAGAACAGATGGCACAACACTTCGATTTGCTTTAGTAAACGGACAAATGCGATCGCTTCGTTGTTCTCCCCTCGCGTCTGCGCTTGGTGGAGAAGTCTGCCTCTGCAAGCTAGGTGGCCGAGGACAGCGATGCAGCAGCCATCAGCCACCAGCGGGGCAGGGCAGGGCGCTCCCCGAATCTCCCGGAGCTGAACCGGCACGGGTGGGTGCAGACACAGCATTTCCCAGTCAGCAGCACAAGAACCAAAGGCAAATGGTCACCTTCCTCCCAGGTCTAGAGGAATAACAAACCTTGGGAAAGCATTAAAGCGTAAAGGGAGGTAGGGAGAATGAGGAGCACAAAAGAACAAGATACACTGACTCTCCCAGAAGAGCCTGAGGACAAGGACTGTCATTTTTAGCCATATTTCAACCTCTTAAGCAGCCTTCCATCAGTCAGAATTACAGTACATGGAAGGAACCTGTTCCGTCTTGGAAAGTCAGAGGCCACTTAGTCTCATGACAGCAGACTGTGATCAGACCCAGCTTCTTGCAGGGAGGGAGTAGAGAGCAGTGAGAATTAACCCCTCGCCTGCCAAGTGCTCTTCTGTGGTGGCAGACACAGGCAGCAAGTCATCCCCGAAAGTACTGACTGGTGACGGATGAAACAATCAGTCTCTTTGAAAATCCAAGTATGGGTGGGTCACATCGTGCCTATATTATATAGTGGACTCCACTCACTCTTCAAGCGGTCTCTCATGTGCTCATGAAGCACAAACATACAGGGCCCACAGTAGTAGCTCCGGGTCTCAGTTAGGTGCCCAGAAGAAATCTGGACCAAAAGTGCCTTATGAGAGAGAAGATGATAATGAGTTCGTATCTCCAACTGATCACATCAGCAACCAGATGTGTGTTTGAAAGAGGTCTGGGCTATGAGAACTTTTCAAGTCACCCACTTGGTCTTCCTAAAAAGGCTTAAAATTAAATGGCAATCCTTCTAGCTCTCAGATGTGCTGCTCACCTTCCTCTTACTCTGGGCTATCAGCCCTTCCTCCTGCTCCAGCCCATTTCAGGGGGAACCAAAGGGAAGTACTTCAGCCCACTTTGATTCATTAAAGAATTTTCAGACACCCATTTTTGGTTTCCATTTCACCTAATACCCATTCAGAAATACCGTAAATTACCAGGAGAAGGAGATGTCATTTTTCAACCCATGGGGATAATCACAGAGGAGGAAGGGAGGAAATATAAGGAAGGTTAATTAGCCCCGAGGTCTTGCTTTGGGAAAAAACATAGCACATGAAGAGAGGGATTATTAAAACATCTGTGTGCTGCCAGAGCTCAGACGCCTCCTGGTTTTACATTGGGCTTGTGATCCTCGACGTACTACGTTTGGGATGTCTTCACTTTATCAACCAACATTAATACAGACTAAATTTTAAATGTACTAATGCACCCTTGGTTTTAAACATATCAGTATGTTCATGGGAACCAAACGATTTCAGCATGAACCAACTTGTTCACCCACTCACTAACTTCTACATTTACAAGCGTGTTGTATTTGTAAAACTGGTCACTACAGGTAATGACACTTAACCACAGCTCTGACAGAAACAACCTCTGGTAGCTACTTCCTACCTTGGACAAAGAGGAGGAAGAAAAGAGAGCAGAGTAGCGAAGGTCAACATTTTTCTATCTCTTTTTTTTTTTTTTTTTTTTAAGGGTTTTCTTACATAGTGTCTGCTGAATTCTTATAGTTTATTGGAAGAAAAGAAAAAGTCATTTTAGTTCAGTCTTGCAGGAGTTGAGAACTACTTTTTTTTTATTATTATTTGACTCTTGCCAAGTCCCTCTATGTATCTCTCAAGAGTGAACAAAATTTTGCTTTTTTCCACATCTTGCAGAGATTTTTAAAAATTAGCATAATGCTTTAAAATTAATTGCATTTTCAAAATAAGAATAACTTCAGCTTTCTTGCAGGCAGCTACTGAAGTGAATCACATGATTATGCAAACCACAACCAGTATTTTGGTGCCAAAAATACAGCTCAGCAGAGAAATGTATAAATACTGGCCAAACCTTGGAAAATAAGGGTTACAGAAGTAGATAACAGAACTCTCCTTTCAGCAGCTATTCAAATTTCCTTCCTTTTTAACTTCCTTGGAAAGGAATCAATTAAGAAACAAACATTTCTTTAGTTTCTGCACCATCCTTTTTTATTGCTTCTGTCTCATGGGAGAAACTAAATCACACCTTAAAAATTCTGTTAATGTTTCCTTTCAGAAAGCAAAGTCACTCGCTACGGCCAGACCTCTCACTGCCTGAACAGTCATGGGGCTATAAATGCAAAACCTGAAGAACTACAAAATGCAGGTACCAGCCTTCAGGACTCTGTTCTTCTCCGAGATTTGCATGGGACTCTGCAGCACAAACGAGAGATGTGTGCAAACAGAGGGTTTTCCGATTTCACAAGTGATTCGTAAGGGAAAAATTGCCGAAAGATCCATTCACTTTCAAATTCCTTTTTGCACTTTGCCAAGGTAAACTTGGGCATTTGTACGTTTCTGTTCAGTACCTGTACAAATTTTATACAGGGTCAAAATTAACATGCAGGGGCTCTTACCTACACCTCACTAAAAAAGAGCTGAAATATAATTAAGTATTTGTATGCATAAAAGAGTAAGTAAACTTGCTTTTCAAACCTGGACATAATCTTTCCTCAGTGAAGCATGCATGCAAAGAAGAGCCAGATATCTGGCATGTGCATGTACTTCTAAAACGACAGCCAAGGCCTGATATTAGGAGGCCCCTGTGAATTCTAATGGAAAAAAAAAAAAAAAATCATTAAATTAGAATATCAGTACCACAGACCAATTTTGCAATACAAATACATATACAGATCAGCACAGACCATGTGATCACACCATCTAATGTGACTACAATGTTTTTTTTAATGCATTTGATTCATACAGAAAACATGTGGATAGAGAAGCCTAGAAAGAAACTCCCCCATCTGCCACCTTTTCCTCCTCTCTCACTCACTAGTCATGCTAAGCCTGCAACACTTCTTAGCAAGGAAGGGATTAACCACACTCTTAATTCTTGCTGGAAATGCCTAAACCGGNCCACTGGCCTTCTTGCCACAAGGGCACATCGCTGGCTCATGGTCATCCTGTTGTCCACCAGGACTCCAGAACCCTTTCCACAGAGCTGCTTTCCAGCAGGTCAGCCCCTAACCTGTACTAGTGCATGGGGTTATTCCTCCCCAAGTGCAGTACCTTACACTTGCCCTTGTTGAACTTCATTAGGTTTCTCTCTGCCCAACTCTCCAGCCTGTCCAGGTAGCCAGCATTCTTGATATCCAGACACATAGCTGTAACAAAGACCTTGGACACTGTGCTTAAAAAAGCACGTCTCTTCATGCAGTACACGCCTATAGGTGTCTGATCTCATTCAACTGCTGTACAGAAGAAGATGAGTGAGTTAATTGGCTGAATTCTTTTCCATTTGTTCTCCACTGATCTGTTTTGTATCTTTTTAGTCGAGCAATATAGGCAAGATCTAGGTCTTCTAGAGTGAGCTAATGCTCATTAATAATACACACAGGTTTATTGGAATTTGTTCTTCCTCCTTCCTTTGACCCAAGTGTAAGGAACTGTGAACTGAAAAATAAATATATAGATATTCGTATTTTTGTCTTTTTGTGCCTCCCCTACACACCCCATTTAAGGATGTATAATGTCAAATCAAAACAGGTTATGTTCATCTCATCTATTATTAACAAAGAATCTTCTGTACAGATTTGAGTGTATGTTTACTCTGTGAAAACCTACATATCGCAACCTACAGTTAAGAGCAATACCAGACACCTACATAAACAGAGAAAAAGCAGGAAGAATACTGCAAAGCAAATGAGCAAATGCTAAATAGATCCTATTATATTGCTCTGACTCTGTCGCAGTGGAAAAAGAAGAATAAATATTGAACATGCAGTATTACCATTTATTTTTGCCGAAGTAGCTCAGGAGTAAAGAGTTAGGCGTTGCACAAATATACAACCCGCAAATTGCTTATGATCAAGCTACCACCCTGCATGCAAGGCCTAGATAGAAAAAACAAACCAGGAGTGTGGTAAACATCAGGTAATCAGAAAGAACTACGATCTGCCAATACACGGCAGCTGGAGAACTTGAGCTTGCCTAACTCAGGTCTAGTTCCCCAGTTGCACGTGGCAGAGACAGCACCGCTCAGCTACGCAGCTCGGGACACCGCAGCTGCCTCCTGCCTGTTGAAGTTTGCATATAGAATCATAGACTCGTCCAATCACTTAGGTCAGAAAAGACGTTTAAGATCATCGAGTCCAATCGTAATACGCAGGGTCCAGGGCACAGAGCCCTGGAGGCTGACTGCATATGGGAGGCACATGTCAGGCTGAGGGCACAACCATGCAAGAAATGATGAAAAAGCAACACGGGTTACAACAGCTTGCCAGTTATCAATTCAAATGCGACAAACGATCCCTGTGGGCAATGCTATTTCAAGAAGTGTCTACCTGGCAGGGGAGCAGCTGAGTCCGGGAGCGTGGGCTGCCAGTCTGTGCTTTCCTGAAGTTGCACTTCCAGTGCTCATCCAACAACATAAAATACAGCTGGGGTAAGTTACACACGTTTCTTGAAGTTCTTACGGGATTTTAAATTGCATTCATAATGACAACCTGATCACTGTGACAGACTAGAAAGAGAGGCAACCAAACAGAGTGTTTTATAAGGTCAGCATCGCCTCCCAGCTTGCAGGAGTCCCCAACCTCAGCACAGTGTCATAAAGAGCGTGCAGCCAGAGTGACTACAGCCAGCAAACCTGGCGTAGGCAATATACAGCACCTTGTCAAATAAGCAGCAGTATACATGTCTAATGCCTTTAATTTTGTATATTGCAATCGAGTGCTTTAATAAAGTCCATTATAATGGGCAAAAGAAAGATTGGAGCAATTTCTACAGATCGGTGTGCTTGGAAGTATTACATTAGCTTCCAGTTTTGAAAAAGTGCAAAGATACATGGTTCTCATTAGCTGACGAGTTTTGTGAAGATTACGGAAAAGATGTTTGAAGGTAACTAATTCTTGCTACTGTGCGATTGAGTCAACATTGGTT
This sequence comes from Burhinus bistriatus, assembly GCA_013397275.1. Lineage (NCBI taxonomy): Eukaryota > Metazoa > Chordata > Aves > Charadriiformes > Burhinidae > Burhinus > Burhinus bistriatus. The sequence goes on along the minus strand of VYXH01009758.1, from coordinate 688,626 downwards.
AAAAAAAAAAAAAAAACAACAACAAAACCCCACACAAACCAGCATTCTATTTATACAAAATTTTATAATCTCTGGGCCTGACATGGACTTGTTCCGACCCATTATTAGGAATAGAGAAACAGAGTAAAAACGTCCGAGTTCCTCTTCATTCACTCACTCTGCAAACTTAGGCCTGAAAGAAGTCAACACTAGAGTCTGGTAACGTTGTCATGATGATGACAGCCTTTGTATATTGCCTACTATGAAAAGCAGAAGTTAAGTTTCAAGGTAGGTAGAAGACAGGAAGAAATTTGAAAGTTTATATTTGTTAATAAAATTGCTTCATCTGCCCTCTAATGAAATAACATTTTGGCAGAAGAGCTGGCCGGTACAGAAAATCCTGGCAAATACCGCAATATTCTCATACGCTCATGAACCAGAATACTCTGGAATCTTAGTCAACTCTTTCAACAAATCAAAAATCGGCAAGTTGTGATCATCTCATCACAAAATGGAAAAATAAATCCTGGAATTTCTGTGTCCAGTGTAACAGCTGAGCTTCTGAACATCGACTGCTCACAACAAATTGCTCGTGAATGAGCTATAAAATAAGGATTGCTGACAGAAATTATTTGGTGCATAATTTTAATTAACAACTAAATTCAAGCAAGCTATGCCTTATTCCCAGGCAATTCACAAATAGAAAAAGGTGACATTCATAAAATAAATTACTCCTTATGAATTATTCACCCAGTTCTAATATCTTTTTCAAAATTTCCAATCTGTTCACTAAACCCTACTGTGAAAAGTTCAATACCATATTCATTAAAATAAACTTAACGTAACTGAACCCTGAAGGAAAGCATACAAGGATCAGCCATCACAACCAACTGTTCTTCATCTGAAATTCCTGTTTTACACAAATGCAGAACATATTATCCTACGTGCGGTTTAAAAGACATATCAACACCTGGATTACAAGTGCTATCCTTCAAAAGAAACTAAAGATATCTGGGCATGACCTACTGACCTACTTCAAGACAATCACCGGCAGACTTGAAAGACATCAGTCCTCTCCTGACGGTGGTTGGCTGTCGTAAATCTCAGGATGAAGCCCTGATCATAGACCTTTTCCCTTGCCATGTGAAAGAACATGCCTAAGGTAAGGTGAGTCACAGGCTAAGAGAGTAAACTTTCCCCGTCCTAACCCTCCCCTTACACTAAGCCACCACCTCGCTCTGTCCTCCAACAAGAGCAGGCGTACAGGCTCCTGAAACAGCAACTCTCTCCGTCCGCACTGCCAGGATGCAATCATAGACCCTCTGGTGATTCATGAACGTAAAACCTGCAACGGAAGCAAGCACACCAAATATATTCACTGACCTTTGCTTGGGGAAAGCAGCGTAGTGATGAATGAAGAGGAACCAGAGCTGCAGTTATCTGTATTACTCACCATGGAGAGTTCACTTCTCCCCCATTAGTAAATACAAAAATATGTAGTTTTATTGGCAGCCAAATAGCCAGGCTTTGGTCCTCAGAGGATAATCTGGCAGTCATTGCTGCAAAGTTTCTCCATTTGGTTTGATATTAAGTTAAATAAGATGCCTCAGATCTCTCTCGTAACAGTCATCTGGTGTGTTATCTCCCATGTATATTAGAAGGGCTGTTTTCCCGAAACCGAATGTATCATTGTAACTAGCATATGTCAGGGAATTGGAAATCAGCACATTACAAAGCATCGCCGTAGTCCCAGCCCTGAGAACAAAATACAGTACTGCACCAGAGGACAGGACCGTACGTCAGTAGATAAGGTTCTGCTCTGCTGGGAAGCTGAGGGCGTGCTGCTCTGGGCACACTGGGATCCCAAATGTCAGGCAGCACTGAAGGAAGGAGACCCATGATGCAAACGTAGTATTTAGATTCTTTACCAGAATCTCAGTCAGATTGTCAACGGTTTGTTGGTAGTTCAAGGAAACCCATGGAAGTATATAAAAGCAAGAAAAGAAACACGATTCTGCATTACCTGAGAACAAACAAGAGAGCCCAGGACAGGTAGTGATGTACCTCAGAGACTTCTGTCCCTCCAGGTCATCAGGACAGAGGGTGAAGCCTGTGCTCATGGAGGAGAGACGAGTGACGTTGCTACACTCAGTGCTTCTGTGCAGAAGTGATGGAGAAACAGAGGAGGGGAGAGTAGAGAGGAAGGGTGGCTCTTTGAAAGGCTGGAAAGGGGCTCCCATCCGCTTCCCGAGAAATATGTCAGCATAAATGAACTACCTCTGTTCTCAATTAAATAGAAACATTTTCAATATCTGCGTTCTCTGAATACCTCAAAAAAGTTGCTGTTTCTCTTTTTTTTTTTAAGGAAAACCTGAATTTTACATAGATATTTTGGAGCAAATTTAGGGTTTGCTCTGGGAAAAAGTATTCTTTTCAAAGGGGAAATTGACCAAAAACTTCCATCTAACCCTAATGGATCTACAGCTGCGTTCCCGCTGCTACATCACCACCCCGACCCTCCACAGTCCCAGCCTCTGCTTCGCATCCACAAAATATGACTAACATGCCGGAGGAGTAATGTGATGACTCAAAATTCTGGACAGTGACCTCTCAGGGCAGCATTGTATGGCCTGAACCCAGCACACGCTCTGACCTACCAACAGTTCATTCACCTCTTGAACAAGGACAAGCTGCAGAGGCAGTTAAAGGCACAGAAGAAAAACAGGCCCCACAAGTTGCTGACCAGGTCCCTGCTGCTCTGTCCACTCCATGCCAGCCTAACACCCCAGAAAACATTTCCTTGGAGCCTCAGCAGACCCGCAGGTGAAAATTGCTTAAGATAAATCCTCTATTGGCTGTGAGCAGGAAGGAAGATGGAACAGGAAGGCCCATGACTCAAAACACCAATGGGAGGAAAGACAAGAGAAAGAAGAGACGAGAAAGGCAGAATGGGAGAGAGAAAAACCTACAGTAAGGAACAAAAAGTGTTCAACAGAAAAGGCTGGAGTGGCAAGGAGGAGAACAGTTTCAACTGAAGTCACAAGGGGTTTGCTATCCAGCTGCCACCAGTGCATTTTTAGAAATGGGAAATTTATATTCCCAGGTCATGGAAAAAAGGCAAGAACATCATTCGAAGTTCCTTCCTTCAAAGTTTCTTCAGTGGTTCCCAGCAACAGGACAAGGGGCAATGGGCACAAACTGGAACACAGGGAGTTCCGTCTGAACCTGAGGAAAAACTTCTTTACTTTGAGGGTGCCAGAGCACTGGAACAGGCTGCCCAGGGAGGCTGTGGAGTCTCCTTCTCGGCAGATATTCAGAACCCACCTGGATGTGTTCCTGTCTAACCTGCTCTCGGTGAACCTGCTTTAGCAGGGGGTTGGACTAGATTTCTGAAGGTCCCTTCCAACCCCTACCCTTCTGTGATTCCTCACCACACATATGCCTGTAATTATTTTTTATTATTCTTACTTTTTAAAGGAGAGGGAGAGAGAACCAAGCCCATCGCGCTGTTCCATGATAGTTATCATTGCCTGGGTGCAGCAACACATCCAGCAAGAATGACCTGCGGCAAGTGAACACTCACACGCAGTTCAACAGCTGCACATTGTTTTAAAGATGAACAGAAACAGACAAAGTACATTTTGTGTTATTTTAATATCTACATATATAAATATATCTAGTAGGTAAAGGAAATCAAAATCCAAAGTGCTAGCAGACTGCCAAAAGCAAAAAAACCATGGTATTGCTGTTGGCTCCAAAGAAAATGGTTTGTCTACCTTCTTCCAGGAACTTTAAAAGATAGTGGCGGAAAGCAAAAGGAGAGGAGAAAAAAATATATAAAAATAAGACAATTACCATGTAAATTGAAACCACATACAGGATCCCATCTGTGTGTCACATACTCCAGCTCATGGGATGTATTGGCCCTGTAACTCACAACTTCAGGTCAATACTCTCTACTGTGACCGTTCTCTCTCTCACACACATCTGCTCTGGGTATTTTTACACTCTACAGCTTATTTGTTCACGTAGAGACAGAGGGAAAAACCATCTGTAAGTAACAGACAACTTACATTATTAACAATACAAAACGAGTTTCCCTGGAAAGCTTCACACACCACAGATGAAACTCTTATCTCCTCTCCAGCAATGAGTTTCGTGCTACCTGACAGAGCAGGCAGGGAAGGCTTCTATCCCAGAGGAGCCTCTCGCTTGTGATCACAACAGCAGAGAGGTGCAAGGCTGATGTGACCCCATTCACAGCCATTAGCCATGTTTGAGCTAATCCGCAGCATTTTTAATAAACCAGATTATTTAGAAAAAATTAAAATTGTGTGTTCTGATTTGTGATTGAGCCATGCCTCCTTCCCCCGGGCTAACCAGGCTCTGAGCCTCAACAGCCCAATAGAAGGGGGACAGTGGAAGCTGGGCAGTGTGGAGGCCTTGCAACAGGACCACTCTACCACACCATTTAGACATTGCTGCAACTGGTTTAAAAACAGGGCTGTGAGCACCAACCATGAAAGGAGATCTTAAAATATGTGTAAGGGGAAAATTTATGTGAGAGATGTTTCAGGTGCTTGGAGTAGTTTGGAAAAAAGTCAGAGTTTAGCAGGCTTCCTTCCGGATAAGGGGGCATCACAATCCAAACCTACAAGGGCTTGCAGAATAAGCAGAGGTAAGTGAATCAACTAGTGCCACAAAGGTGACACACATAAATGAAAGGACTATACTCCTCTGGAACAGGCATTTGTTCATCATAACTTAATCCTAGCCAGAAGATGAACGTACAGCAACTACACCCACGTTACTGCCAGACAAGACCATTCTGATAGAGGTTTGTTATGCTCTAGCTAAGCCACAGTAACTTCACAATTTTAGCGAGTTTGGATCAAATTTGTTGGTTCTTCAAATAAAACAAGCCCCAAGCATTGTTAAAGTAAATCTCAAGGCTACTACATCAAGTAAATAAATCATCATATTTCAGGGCAAAAAGCAACCACTCAGGGCTTCAAATTGGGATGACTTTATGCCTGTTATTAATCTTCGTGTACCTACGACTGGGACTTTTGACTTTGGCCATTTTCGGGGCAGAAAAACTGACTAATGGGAAAACAGATGTTAACTGATATGATAAAGCACATATTCCTGACACACCAAAACGACACAATCTCATTTACATACAGTGCAACCCAACTCCCCCTGCAATCCACAGAAACGCAGTACAATCACGGCTCCTGCTCCACAGCTGTGTTTCCTCAAGGAAGAGGAGAAGGATCAAGAATGCGAACATGCAGAATTCCTGTTGGTAGAGAGGCAACAAAAACAAGATTGTACAGTCTGTGAATTCAGACTGATAATCTAAGTTTCTACCACCACTCTTCCTCTCATTGCACCACCAAAATTAAATGAACCTGGAGCCAGTTATAAATTGGCCTTTATAAAAACAGGATTTGTTTTCTTTAAATGCACAGAGCTCTCCCATCCTGCAATACATGAAATCTGCAGCCTTTGCACTTTAAGGGACATTAATTCAAATGAATACAGTAGCATACCGCTACCATATATTACACTTTGTTTTTACAGATGTACATAGTTTTCAAATTGAAAGATAAAATAATGCAAACGTAGGCAGAAGAATTAGGGATGAAGGCAAAGTCAATGTACAGGTAGGAAATATAAAGTAGGACTGGTGTGCTGACAGGCCTTTGCTATTCTCTAGGGAAAACTAACATTATAAGAGGGTAGAGTGTGCAGCTTGAGAACATCTGAATGGCTGAACACAGTTTCCTGTTTACATAAATTAATAGAAGATTAGTCGTTTCCAAGGTTTGAGTTCAGCAAGTGACGTGTAAATTCCATGTGACTCACAAATCCTTTGCATATGACCCAAAAGCATAGGATTTTCCACCCCGGATCACAACTTAGGTCCAGCATTTTCCTGTAATGGCGATTTCTGGGAAGGGGGATAGAAGCTCTAAGACACTGCACTCTTTTTTTCAATCCATCCTTCTAAAGACATGTGGGACTGGTCTGCCTTAGTGACTTTGTTTTGCAGGAGCAAGCCTGGGAAAAATGCAGACCAGATGGAAATATATAGCTATTATGAACCATCCTAAGAAACACACGGTATCTTCTCAGTCTGAGGGCAATGTCCTGCAATATAGCACTTGGTATTTCTCCTGCAGAATGGCAAAACATCTTACCCATTCCATTCCCAATGTAGGGATTAGAATAAAAGTGGGAGGAGTCCTCTACAGATGGCAAATACTCTATGCTGTAACCACAAGATGGTAAGAAAGATGGGAAACAAACTCTTACCATGTTGGGAATTGCATCTAGGGTCTGTATTCCTCGAGGAAAATACTGATAGCCACGTCCACTGAATTTTCAAGCCTGGTGCATGCCACGAAAAACAAGATTAGAAAAGCCTCATCGCTTCATTTTCCACTGAGACCAAGCGCTATTTACTACAAACAGGGACTCTTTGATGAGTGCCCCACTGCCAGCATGGAAAAGGCACGCTCCCAGCAAGGACGGGCATCACACTCACTATACGCTAATTGGAGGAATCGTCTGCTGGCTGTTTTAGCTGGCCTTGCAACCTCTTCGCACACAGTCCAAACACTCCTCGCGGGAAAGCTGGCAAAAGCCCCAGAGAATTATAAAATGATGAATTTTGCTTGGACAAGAGAGATTGCCAGAGTTAATTATGAACCATTATTTAGACATATTGGTGAGGAAGACATAACAATCCTCAATACTCAGACTTATTATCAGGCCGGCCAAATTCATGCCTCTGGGTACAACACTGCACGTAGACCAAGAAATTTCTTCAGAAGTTGGCACTGATGAAATTTTATGAATAAGCAAAACATCCCATTAGCAAGGGGTCTCTGAACATCCGTTAGTCAGAGCAGCCATAAAAGCATGGGATGAAGCAGCCTACATAGTCACTTCTTGCCCTGTCCCAATGACATGGATCATGAGAAACAGATTTTCATCCACAAAAAGACCCAAGAATGTTGATAGCTTGGGAATAAACTGAAATTTTGCACTGTTATCTAGAGGGACCAGGGAAATGATTCTGCACACTGCCAAGAAATTAAACCAAATTTAATTTCCATCTTGGGCTTTTTTGTGTCTTCTCAACTTCTTGCAAATCAGTCATTATGCCAAGAAAATATCTTAAAAATATCACAACGAACACAAACCCCATACTGCTAAAGCAAATGGTGAGTTAGAAAAAGAAAACATTTTCTCCAATGTCTGAAAAGCTTTGATGCCAACTAACAGAAGATGGGAGAACTAGTATAATAAGAAACTGAGAAAAGTTAATGCATGGAGAGTGATGGGATATTTGGAAAATAAAATACAGGAAAGCTACTGAGAACTGCATTAACAACAAAGCTCCAAGCTGCTCCTAACAGCACTAGTGGGGAGTGTTGATGGGACTGGGGAGAAATATGCTATGTTTTTCCATACCATATGATGAGTAAGACCAAAGGCCTGTGCTTACCGGGCCAAAGACAGACACAGAGTTTGCAGATCTTTCTGTCTAAATAAAGGATGCTAGAGAAAGACATGACAGCAGTGCCTGTGAGCCTACTTATTGCCTGCAAAGCCCCAAGGGTCCCCAGTCGCAATAACATAAGAACAAATACTCTCAGTACCCACAGAGACTCCAAAATAAAAGCTTAATATCCTGTTTCTAAAGGTGTCCTATAACTGCTTCTTAAGAAACTATACAAGAGTAAGGCAAGCAAGTAGCGATGTTCTCCAGAATATACCTCCAACTCCCAGTGAGGTGCTAGTCAGGGATTTCCTGAAGCCGCGCTGGTGACTGGATACTTCCCAGCCCTTAAGCAATTTTTCTTCCGTGGCTCTCCAATAACTTTTTGAACACACTCAGCAAAGAGTTCCAAGGCTTTATTTTGCTCTGTGTCAGCTGCCTTGTGTTTGTCTGAAACTGCTTTCTGTAAGTTTTATTTGATGTCCTTTAGTTGTTATACAGGAGGAAGAGACATGGGACAATGATTACCTATTTACCTTCCCTTGACCACTCATGATTTTATAGGCCTCGATATCTCCATGCCTCTTTCCACCTCCCCTCCCCTGGAATTGTTCTGCCCTTTGCAGCATTCCTTAACTACCCTAAAAGGAGACAGGTAGTCCTTATCTCGCTTCCAGGGTCCAAGACCACAGTTTCACTTAGTTCCCATACTGCCGTATAAACAGTCTGACCTTCCAGAGGCTCGGATGAAGAAGAGTTCTGTGGAAATGCTGCACATTGTCACTGTGACTCACTAGCTGTTCCCCTCTACGTGCTAAGTTCTGTAGAAGCGCTGCATTTCATAGCTTTGTCTTATATCATTTGGCATTACATGCCATACCTCCTGCAAACTCACTGCAAAGACCCCATCTACTTCTTTAGTCTCAATTCAAGGTTAAGCTCCAATCTGAATACAAGATTGGCAAGTTATAATTCAAGATGACAGAACACTATAGTTGATGAAAAGTGACAGACAGCAAAATTAGTGGTTTATCCTACACAACCACAGTCTCTTCTATCCCAGTGAAGTCTTTTTTCTACCACTATAAAGTTCAAGCAATTCATGCTTAGAGGAAAGAACTTATTTCACAATTTTATCACTGTTGTTATGATACCAGCAGGGGTTTCTTTCAAAGCCTACTCTGGCAGGAGCATAACTCCCTGTGATTCTCTCCCTGCATTTAAAACAGAACAGCTCTAGCTGTTGTGGTTGCAAAGAAATGTCTGAACTTCAACGCAATCTTAGAAGCTCAGAGGAGGCGGCAGATATAAACCCAAACACGATGAGAAATTAAACAACAAATCTGAGGATTTTTAACCAAATCTCATTTTCTGAGCAATTGGATTTAGTGCATGAACCTCCCTCTACACTCTACGGATTTTCTGGCTGCTTCCCAATGTTGTGCCTACAGCTGATGCAGGCTAAGACTGACTAGGTTTAAAACCGGCTCCTTGGGTACTCATTTCACCATGGAACGCAGCTCAGGCTTATCACTCTGAGTGACGGGGCAGGGGGGAGGAGGGAGGTTGCAGCCTTTCCATCAAGCTCTTGCTGCCTCAGCAGCAATACTGTCACCAAGCTCGGTTATTTTAAAGCGAGTGCATGTAGTCTACGCAAGTGGCAATCACACCTTTGACTCGAGGGCGATACACCTAAGTTGAGTTTGGGAGCACTCCAGGTTGGATTAGCAGCTCAGAGCTTCTCTCCGCGGTTCCGAGTACAACTGAAGCATCTTCTTTGTTCTGTACTGCGAACCAAGTTACAAAATAAACTCACATGTCCTCTGAAATTCATGTTGTAGTTTGTACCCAACCTCCATGTATTCACATCTGTTTACATGCAATCGTTGCATATTTCAAGGCTTTACATAAGATGGGAACCTAGAAACGGTAAGGGCTGCTCTAGGAAATTGGTATTCACTTAGTTTGTTTACATTTGATTCAGAACTTCTTTTCAAAAGCTTCTCCAAATTATTATTAACAGCTTTTATAAAGTGTTGAAAACATACAGATCATTTTATAAATACTATGAAGAACATTGTCTGTCCTGAAAACTTAATCGTGGACTGACTTAAGTTGGACTCTGATTTCACAATCATCCTCTCAATTTGAGAATATGGATGGCAATATGCAGTCACTTGAACAAAATGGCTTAGACGTCACCTAAATACATGTTTAGCTGAATCTTGCAGGCATTTATCTGACAATCTTGGTATGTACAAAACTTATTTACAGCAAATGGAAAAAAAAACAAAAACAAACGGAGTTTGAAGATACATGGCTTCAAACATCCAGTGTTATAAACTGATGTACAATTGTTCCCAGCAAGATCAGTGGCACATTCACCAGCTATGTTTCGCACCCAGCTCTGGGAATTGACCCTACCCATCTCCTTTAATTTGTTTTTGGCTTATGACTTGGCAAACTCCTAGCCTGTTGCTCACTTTCGCAAGCACTGACACGCTTCCCCCAGTACCGCATTCAGGCCTCAGTGGTTTCCAGCCACATCTGAACACATTCACAGATGCTACTGGGAAATTCCCTCAGATCTTTCAAGGTAGCTCTCTGAGGAAATACTCCAGCTATGAGATAGCAAATTTTTTTATTTTTTTCTTTTTTTTATTTTTAAAATACAGATCACATTACGTTGCTCCCACATCACTTATTTTAATTGTCTCCCTTCTCTAGATACGCTGTGATTTGGCAGAAGACAACTCTGCCTGGCTCCTATTCTCACGCCAGGCTTTTACATTCTGTATGTTCCACTAAAAACAAAGGCTTTCTTTTTCTTCCTCATTTTAAACATCGTGTGTTTGAACACACATCAGTGCCCTCTCACTGATGAGATAGCATAGACTCAAGAAAGCCATGATGGAACCACAGGCTACAACCAGCTCTTTAAGCTGTGCAAAAAATTTGCATTCCACCTGCACGTCACCAGGAAAAGCTACAAAACATTCAACAGTTAAGACTATATTTAAAAAAAAAAACAAAAACAAAAACAAAACAAAACACAAAAACCAGCAAAAACCACCTCTTTATGAAGCCTTTCTACTCACTAATGGAGACTGCTTTTTTTTTTGTAATATAACATAAAGAAATTCTTTACATATACATACTTACAGGTAGAATGTTGAAATAAAAGCTGGATTAGCCACTGACCATAACTTCTCCAGGGAGAAAAAAAAATGCTCATCATTAAAGCAAGTGAGCTGATGAGTGGATGCTCCTGCTCCAAGATGGCATTAAATGGAATTTCCACAAATTGTTCAAATTTGGTTCTTCATAAAGTAAGGTCACAGAGAGTACACCACCGCCCTTCATCGGGTCCTGTGATTGCTGGAGAATCACGCATGCTTCTAAACGTACAGGAGAATGGGACCTCAGCATTCAGCTGACCATCCTCAAGGAAACAGGACTACCAAACCACTTGAACTGAATTTAAAAATGCCATCCTTCATATAAGGAAAAGACCCTCAGTCTGACATACCATGCCCAAACTCATACCATCACAGACTCTTGAAAAGTATAAAAGGCTGTGTCGTACAACACGTATTCAGTCAAATAGATTTCATTTGGATAGCCCCCAGCAGACAAGGGGGGCATTCAGCGTTTTGCAGCTGCTCTCTGCATCCATTTCCAGAGCCCAGAGCTCACACGAAGGTGTTTCCATGGGATGTCAAGGGGAAATTGGTATTTGGAAAGGGAAGTCTGCTCTCAAATTTTACCACTTTAAAGCCTCTTTGGTCTCCTGGAGGAGAATGTCATGTTCATGGAGCTGCTGGATAGGAGAGGATAAGGAAAGGAGCATCTTTTCTTGAAGACCTTCTGGTGTGGCTTTCTGAACGTACCAGAGGAAAAGGAGTTCTCCCATCCATCTTCCCCAAATGTCAGCACTGACACTATGGATTACTGCTTTCATTTAAGTGTCAGCATATCATCATCTAGGAGCTCTTAGTAGCTGCATGAGCTGCAGTCAAAGCAATCTGGACATCTGTCCAGGGTGGCCAGATATGACTTATGATCCCTGACAGTTTCTGTTCATTTAAATGAAAGTCTGTAAGTAAAAAAGAAAGAAAAAAAAAAAACCCAAACAAAAAAACACCACAACCCACACATATGCCTTAAGAACCATCCAAAAACCCAAGACAGGCAGTACGCCATTTATCTGGAGAATCTGACAACACCTCCTGACATGTAAAGCTGGACCTTCTAATCTAGCCAATTTGTAAAACTACGGGAATTCATTCCAATGCGACACAGCAAGCACACTCCAGCAGAAAATCAGAAAATCAATTCCAATGAGCAAAAGACTGTGGAAAGCACAGAATACTTAGTGTTTGGTGAAGGCTGAGGTGGTTATTAATTTTTGTTTTACCATTATTATCAATATATTTTCTGATGCATGCATCTAACAAATTTCCAGGGAAAGAACGGGTCAGATGACACAGAAATAATCTTCCTGCTCATAGGTTTGCTGGTTTCAGTATCTTTGTGAACCTCTTCAAAACAGGTCTTAGATCCCAATGGATGATGGACTGCAGAGAGAAGATGACTTTTGTAGTGCATTCACAAAACCACACATTTCTTGTAGACAGAGAGCCCAGCTCTTAATTACCCTACAGCTCCATTCCATCTACTCTAAATAGTTTTTATATTGGCAACACTTATTAGTATTTAAAAAAAAAACCAAAGCATGCTTTCTGGGTCTCATTTATCAGATAGATCCAAGCATGAAGCCATTCCGTTCTCCCACCATTAAGTCAGGTTTTGCTGCTTAACACACCAGTATTTCCAAGCAGTTCAAATTTTACAGGGAAATCTTAGGCTTAAAACAGGCCGTATCAGAATTCCAGATCCACAAATCCCAGATCTTGAAGGCAATCAGAATCCTAAGTCAGACTGGATGCTCACCTTGTGCTCACAATGTAAGTGGAAACACTTATATTCAAGAGCAGACAGTTTTCTCTACCTCTTTAAATATTTAAACAACATATTATGGTGGGATGTTTTGCGTATTGTCCAGCCACAGCAAAAAAAATGAGAACTCCGGAGGGGGGAAAAGTCCTACCACATCCCAAATATTTGCTAGAAGGCTAAGAAGTACCACTGCCCATCAATGGGCTTTTAAAAAGCACAGCTCTGGGACACTTGGCAAATCCCTACGTCAGGGAAAAACTCCCGCTGCCAGGACCTTGCCTGCAGGGTCGAGCACGGAGCAGCGCTAAGCCCGGGATGTGTTTGGCAGCCCCGTGGGTGGGAGCATACCCTGGAGATCACGTTTTAGGAACTCTTCTATAAACCTTACTGATTATTCAAATTCGAACGGTATTTTGAGGAACTGAGCATCAACCAGAGTGCTTGCTCCTCCTGTTCCCAGTGGGACCAGGATACGATACAGAAGGAATCTAATAGACTCCCAGACCTGGAATCAATTTCTAATTATAGAATTATTTGAAATCTATTGTCTTCTTAATTGTAAGCAATTTACATTTATTCTCCTGGTTTTATCAGAAGCCTCACAGGATCAAGTTTCAACTCCTGTCTTTAAACATACACGATCATATTCATACAGTGGGCTTTTAAGAAAAATTTAAATAAAGAAGCAAATTTTTAGCCCTCACAATATGTAAACAACATCTTGAAAATACAACAGAAAATTCATGCTCAGGGTCAAGAAACAAAAAGATAAGGCGAACAACTAAAAAAAGAATTTATAAATTTTATTTTTTTTTTCCATGATCCTGGAATTGTGGGGTGGGGGAGCAGGACTGAGCCAGAATGCTTGAAGTTGGCTTTACTGCAACACATCTCCAGCAGAATTTAAACACAGCAAAGGAGAGCAGAAGCCCTGGTGTTCAGCCCAAGAGCTGTCTGGATCAAAGGTTACGGAACATATCACGAGGCCACGAGAGCGTTTGTACTTTGACACGCAGGACCTCTTCTACACCAGGTTCTGCCCAAATTCTCTGCAAAATAAACGTTAACAGTAATCATCTCTATAAAATTTATTCATAATGCAATGATATGGCAGGGGTTTGAGTTCTTCAAAGGGATTAGTGACTTTCACACTGTGCCAGAAAAGCAGAGAAAACTTAATCTTTCCATTTGCTTTGCAATCAAATAATGACTGTTTAAGCATATTTTTTCCTCTATGCTTTGCTTAAGTACTGGAATATCTTATGTACATGAAATTGCCTCCTGTCTATGATCCCTGTTACCCCACGCAAACTGCATACTTCAAAAGAATATTTAATTATAGGCCAATAATACCAGCATGCCACAATGAGCTTATTTCACAACACCCGCTTGTGTTGCAATTTTATCAGTTATTTTTCACACCTGCTTGGCGACAAGCTTACGGCACAAAGAACTCCATCAAATACACCTGCTGAGGCACGACAAACTGCAAGCAGTGAGAACAACATTAAACATCCTGTTTAGAGTGCTAAGTGTATATGTTTAACGGAGCCTGAATGGCAAAGTATCATGTCTCCCACACCCTTCCCCATAAAGTTAGGGAAGTGTTAGGAGCAGCTTGCTTGCCTGCAAGTGAAACATGCATTTTTCTGCGGCAGCTTATCTTAAATTCAAGCTTTCAACCTTAAGGGGTAAATAGTGTGAGGATTTAAGAATAAATCTCAGTGAAACACATGGAAGATTTACTACAGACTTTGAAAAAGTAGGAGGAAGGAAGCATTCTGACAGAAAATTATTTAGGTCACTGGGATAATTCAATGTCTATGCCCTAGAATTTACAAACCAAGACACTATGCCACTCGCTTACTATACTATATGTATACATTAACAAGTATATTATACTCTTACATGCTAATTCTGACACGTGTACTTCACAAACACTTTTATAGTCAATAAACATCTTTATACTGACACAACCGCATTTACTTTTCACCCTCTCAGTGCGACTGCTTCTCAGGAAGGCTGCCCCTTGTTCTCATCCTAAAGCTGAAATAAATTATCACACCCTTCATTTTATATATTGCTTTTGCTGAAGTGGAACAGTTTTGTGTGTTATACAGCCAGCCTCTGGCAATTTTTTAATGTTGTTTTGTTAGCCCTTGAGAGCTTCTCAGTAGCGTTTAAGAGAGAATGGAAAGCTTATATACTACTTTATAAACCATTTTGATACACTGAGAAATGCAAGCTTGGGCCACAGTTAAACAGTAGTGAGAAAGTCATAAAACAATACTGCACTTCAAGAATATTTTTATTTTTTAAAACTGAGACATACTGGAAATGCCCGTTTGTGACAGACAGTGGGTCAGGTCCTGACTAGATGTCGGCACACGTCTAATAGAAAGACATGTCTGACGGGTTTCATTCTAAGACTAAAATAGCAGTACATGACCCAAACTGAAATTTAAAATAGACAACAAAGATTTTTCAATGGACTTACTGTCCCAGAGGGACATAAACCACAAATCAATTGGCAAGTGAGATCAGATCATGGAAAAGAGCTCAAACCACCCAGTTTCTGTGGAACGCTGCGCTCGGCCTTGTGGCTGATAGAAAGCGTACCTTGACGTATCCTTTAACAGGGCACACACGGATTTGATCTGGAGTTCACACATGACCAAGCAGATGTCTCTTCACGGAGGCACAGCCAACAGGATCACCCTCACCAGCCAAACCAAACTGAGCATATTGCAAACACAGCTAGGAATTATCTGGAAAGCCTGGGCTGGCTACAAAAGCCAAGACAACCAACCACAGGCACAACTGCGCGTCTACAGTTGTGTGACTGATTCCAAGTCACACCCTGCCATTGATCTGCTTACTAGATCCAAATGCCATCAGGTTACACTAGTGACATCCCGGCTAGTCTCAACAGGGTTAAATCAGCCTAAGAGAAGACATCTTTTCCTGTGGTTTTAAGGGCCAGCCACCTTGTGTCTTTTTCCCCACGTCATCCGGAGTACTGATGAATGAAACCACAACCGTTTCAAACCACTCTTAGCTGCACAACCCTTCCACAAAGAAAAGGGCTGACACCTTCCAGAGGTTTTAACTCTCCTCATACCTCCTGACCACACAAAACACTCTCACTCCTCAGTACCACTTCCATCTTACCGAAGTGAATTTTAAGACTAATGGTTTTCACCACATCTTTACCTTGACATCAGGCAAACAAGAGGGCCGTGTCACAGTGCCATCTGAAAAGGCATCTTACTGTCAATATGAGAATACTGGAGAACTAACATAGTCCCCTCTACCTCCCAGTCCCCTTTTGAGTCAGCTCCACACAACTCTAGCAGAGGGAGACCATCTGCAGGAAGAGAAGAAATTTTGCTCCATATTTTTTCCATTAACATCCATGGCATTTCAGAGTGCTTCACACTTCCTAAAATCAGATCCAATGTCAACATTCATACCTATGGAGACTAAGGAAATTCCTCTGGCTTGCTCCATGCTACTCAAGTGTTGTGCTGAGGGGTGAGCAATCCACTTAAAGTCACAAATCAGGGTGATAACCCTTCAGGAGCTCTACCAACAGTTTTCACTGCTGTTAGAAGAGCATATACATGCTGGTAAGCTAGCTGCAAAAGAAGTTGATCAGAAAAATTACTTATTAAATGCTCTGCAAAAATTTATTATCATTTTCAGCTGTTTTCCAAAAGCTCTAGTAATGAGCAAACGAACTACAAAAGATTTGTATCTCCCCCTTCTTTTGCACTTAAATTTGCTAATTATCCCCAGCCCAAGAGGCAGCTCCCTAATTAAGAAGTAAATCTCTTGGCTTGAAAGGACACCAGCCAGTAATTATTCCTGCATGTTCATTTTCATTCTTTGCAGCTTTCCATGATGCTTGTCAATACTTCCTTTGCCTTTGGATATTTATTCTTTGCCATTTTCTTGATGATGAGTTACCTGTAAGGAGAACGGACGCCACTTTTATTTAACCTTCTCTTTCTGTTAAGACTCTTGCAATGCACAGTCTGCAAAATCAACACAGCGCTGGAAGTAGGGTTTCAGTTACTGCAGTTTCTGAATGAGCAGGAAGCTCGTAATGACTTGTGGCTTCACATCTACGAGACAGAACTCTATCCTCAAACTCGCCAGGCTTCCTAAACAGACACGAGATCGTAAAATGGACCCTTAGGCTCTTTATGTTCATGTAACAATTTTACTGACCACAGCAGAGTTACTACCTATTTTCATTACTGCATGGCAGGGAGTTGTACCTTCTAATGTCTTCATCCTAAAATACTGAAGACTGCTTTCAGATTAAAACTGTTCAAGATTAATACATGTATCACAAATTGAATTTCAGTTGAATTATTCCATTTGCTTCAGAAATTTACAGTAAGAAAAATTACTGGCAAAGCTAAATCCCATGCCATTTGTAACCTCCACAGTCAAAACACACTTTTGATCGTAGAACCTGGCAGAACTACGATAGAGACTTCTACTTGGTGAATATTCTGTTTAGAGGGCAGCGTAGTGTAACTGCAACACAAAAACTCTGGCTTTGTCCTAGCCCTGCCACTGACCCTTCTACGTAATTGCCACAGATTGCTGGTTTGTGAAATGGAGAGCACAAAAGGGACAACCTCGCACGGGTGCTGCAAGGAAAGGGATCGTGTAACATGACCGCCCGCATCGAGGGCAGAAGGCATGCAGCAGCTCAGGAGGTTTCTTCCATTCTCTTAAAAAAATGTAATTTATATAAATGTCTTTGAGATCATTAAATAAAAAACATTATTTAATTGAAGCTCTTTTTATAGGTCATTTTTTCATCCGTTCCCTATCAGGCATAAAGGGGAAGGAAATAATTCTTGAAAACATTAATAAAAATATAATCTGACTAATGTTCTTACTACTTCAACTTCACCCAGATTTACCTTGTTCAAAGTAGACCAATAAAATATGTATTCTATTGCAGTGGAAACGTGTAGGCGTACAAAATAAACTGTAACTACAAAGTTAAGTTCTAAAAAAAATACCAAACAAGCAGACCCAAGATGGATACATCTGCAGCCTATCATTACTCCAGGCACCACTTCCAACCCATTCACAAGCCTTTCCTAACATCAGTAGTTTTTAGTGAAGTTCCATCACAGTAAACTGACCTACGCAGAGAAGTTAAAATTTAGAGAAAGTGGTAAACATCATCATTCCGATGCTTTCCTATAAAAGCCAGGGCCAGCTTCAGTTTTGGCTAATCCAGTTTCAGAAGTTCTTGCAGTTTACAAGGAAACTTCCTTTGCGCAGAGCAAAGCCGAGCTCCGTGCGTCACACTGGAGGACGACACCAAACACAAGAGTACATTCTGTGCAGTGCAAGTAATCTGCACTGTCTGGATGTCAGCGCTGTGATATGCAGTATTTGGCCACAACAGCGGTTATTTCAAACTTCAGAAGTAAGGAAAAATGTCTTGAGATTAAAGCCTTAGCAGGTAAAATAAAATGGGTAATGTTGGAGGTTGTGAAATCTCAGTTTGTGATTCTCATGGATAGATTAAGTTCTGACACTTGGATTACAAGTAAGCATTAAAAAAACCATGGCTCTTTTTTTTTTTTTTTTTTGCTTTTGGAGGAGGATCAAAGGAGGAGGAACCGGGATGAGAAACTGCCTGCAAATCTCAGTGCAGCAAGAAAGAAAAAGAGAAACCCATGCATAAAGCCAAGAAACAAATGGATAACTGGAGAGCAAAGAATCCCTCCATCTTTCATCATCCTCTCCTAATTTTCAGGCATTAGCTGGGACAACAAGCCCACTGCCTAAGCCTGCTACCACAACTCTCTGCCTTAGTCATAAATTAGTCTCTTAACATAACGAGCTTTCAGTTCCCATGCTCCTCCCACACTCCTGGGTCTCCCTTCTTTTTTTTTTACACGTATCTGCAGGGTATGCAAATACACTTGAGGAGCAAATGGCTCTCATCTGCTCATGGCTTTGACAGCAGGAGGCATCATCATCACAGAAGAGGTAGACCTTGCCTCTGGGAGCCAAAAGGCAAATTACACCAAGAGGAGAGAGGAGAAGAAACTCCTGCACTGGTCTCCCACGATGTTCTGCTGCTGGTGCATCCCATGCCGGTCACTGACCTGGGGCTGTCCTGCTCCTTTTGCTAACAGCACAGATGCTCCACGCGACCCCAGGCAATGGGGGATTTGGCAGTGCCTCACTGTGGTCTTTTTCATGTCATTTATTTAAAGCCTTTCTGAAATCTCCTTTCAAACTGCAGCAGAGCGAGGGATGGGTAATTAAAAATAAAAGGAAGTTTTCATCTGTTTCATCGCGATCAAAGGAGAAGGTAAAGGAGCGTGCGAGTCCTAAGGGACCCACGCTCCCCACCGCTGCACAGTCAGCTATTGTCATAAAACACGGATCTGTATTTTATTCAGGCAGTTTTGCTTAACAGGATATTCTAAGATGCAACATCTCATTTTCATGAGGGGCCTCAGGGGACAGAGTAAAAACACCCATCCTGACCAAGTAAAGAGCATTTAAACATCAAAGTAAGAGGGGGGAAAAAAAGGTAGAGCAGAAAGCTTTGTCCAGCTACAGAGACTAATGAACGATGACCCAGGTTCATTTACCATCAGCTAACTGAACTTTCTTACTGTAAGCAGGGCTTGGGATAAATTGGGACATTTATCCCAGATGACAGGACCAGAGTAAACAAATAGATGCTTTTTAATTTCCCCTTTTACTTAGGGGGCCATAAAAATTCGATGGCAAAGAGACTGCACAGGGGAAGACATAGAAGATATAGATTAGCACAAGAAATATAACACTGCCGTCTGAGCAAAGGTTTGCCTTAAGAAACCAGAAGGAGCATTTTAAGTCCAAAAAGGCTCATCCTTAGAGAAAAGGACAAAGACTTTTACCCTGACCATTACCCTTGTACACGTCCCTGCTCACCTCTCTTTTCTGCCAGCAGGCTGGTGTCCAGAGCACCCCTTACCTTCCCCTCTTCACAGAAGTGGCAATGGTTTACAATCCTCTTGCATCTTGTGAGGAAAACAAAACAGACACCATCACCCCTAGCTAAACTAAAGCTGGAACACTCGATGTGTGTGTGTGTAAGTTTGGCTCTTCAAATCCCTATTTGAGCACTTTAAAATGACCTCATTTCAAAAGCTGTTTGCATACCCAACTTGCTTGCATTGCCTTGAAATCGTGGAGCTGGATTAGCCATTACATTGACTGCAGCTACCTGTATCATCAGCCCGAGGAGACTACAGCCCTGAAGTCACATCTGAAGCAGCACTTCTAGTTCAAAGACAATTAAAGAAGAGATTAAGAATACCTTATATACTTCATCCCTGAGTAAAATAACACCACTGTCTCACGCAGCAAAGCATACACCAAGCAAAACCAGTTACGGGTATTGCTGTGCATGGGTGTATCTGCTAAGTAGGACCACCAGGATATCACAGAAAGCTCTACGCTATTGACTTTACACAGAGCATCAAGTTGTGCTATCAATAGGAATTGTTTCCTTTATTAAGGATAACACCTTGTTTCGTACATGGATCTCATGAGTTATATCGATTTTTCATAAAATTTTACCTTACTTTTTATTGCTGTTGTTTAAACCTTAGAAATCAAAGTTTTTCCAAAACCTTTCCCTAACTCAGAAAAAAGCCAAAAGCCTTAGGAGTCTACTGTATACTGCACTTTCCTTGCAACTATCTCTTTTGAAGGCTTTTTTAATTACAAAAGGAAAATGGCTTTTGGAAGGCACAGGAGTGGTTCAGCAAATTACTGCCTAGAGCACAGCATAAAACCCAATGCCAACAAGGGGGTATGTTCAGAATTTTGGTCTTAAAGCTCAGAAATACCAACTGTAATGAAAGATGGTTCGATTTCAAAGTGCCAAGCGACAGCTGTGGTCCAGAACTTTTAGTCAGATGTGCAGGAAGGCAGACTCCAAAAGAGGAGAAATTGGTGCATGCACATCTGGTAGAAGAGCATCCAGTAATTTACTATGGGCATAACAGAGCCTTAGCTTTTAAGGCAATGTAATTGGACATGTTTGGCTATGGTTTTAGAAAGCAGCTTTCAAGATGCACAAAAAAAGAGGTATCATACATATGAAACCTCCATACAAGTAGTTAAGAATTTCATTGTCTTGTTTTTGGATCTGGACCAATGCCTGGAGATGACTGTGGAAAGCCTCACTTGACCTCTGTGATCAAGGTCTGAAGAGCTACAGTATAGTGAGAGAGAAGGACAGGAACTCTGCATGGAGCAATTCAGATACACAGACTGAAATTTCATTTCTCATATGGGAGGAGGGGGAAGGACTCTATCACTCTGGAAGAACTTGAGCCAAAGATAAGTAATATTATTAAGAGTAATACTAATGCATAGGATTGATCCTGCAAAATTCTAGTCATCAGAAAAATAATTAAAAAAAGACAGTGAAGAGTCTGGAACTTTACAGTATAACTTTTGCTTTTCAGATATTTTTTTTCTGATCGTTTCTCATGATGACCAGATGTATGAAGCACCTCTGATAAATGCAAAGGGATTTTTTCAAATTAAAAGTAATGTTTTTGTTCTAGATCCAACTCAGCATACATTTTGTTTAAGAAATGCTGCCAAATTTCATAACTTAATTTGAAAAAATGATCTTTTTCCTTAGTGTACAAATTGCCACATTCCAAGCACATCCTACACAGCATGGCCAAATTAACATAGTCTAATAAAGCTTCGCAGACACCATTTTCACTTGTCCTGGCAAGACAATACGACAAGGATGAATGTTGCCTATGATGCTACTAGAAATGAAGGTACAAAACATGGACATGAATAACTCAATGTAAGTAAACTCAATAGTATAGGACATGTCTATTTTTCTTCAAAATCATATTCTTAGCCACCATTCTTTAACGTCAGAGCCTATTGTCCAACACATCATTTGTAATTTTGGCCTTTTAATTACAAGCTTGTTTCTTTTGCATTTTAAGTCCGTACTATTTCAGGGAGTTCTGCTCCAGTCTTTCCTCATCCTAGTTTACACCCTTGCATAATGCAACCTTATTAAAGATTACAATCTGCTGTAAAAGGCTTTCTTCTGCCTGGAACTACAGAGAGAACTGAACTAAGGTTGGCATCATTTCAGCAATAAGTCAGACTATTTCCAGCAAGGCAAACTAAATAATTTTCTGTCCTAATTACTTTGGATAATCTTGAATTTAGCCTTATGCCATCTCTCTATGTAGTATTTAGCCATGAACTGGAGACTTGCTAACGCACCCTGACCTGCTTAATTGGAAGCTGAATCATAATTGATATCAAAACAGATATCAGAAGAAAACGTTAGCCAGTTCACCAAATTTCCCATCCCTTCCCATGCTTGAAAAAACTTCAACTGACTCATTAAGAAATTACTTGAAGGAATGAGATATGGAAGAGCAGAGACATCCTAATTAACAGAACAGGAAACACATAATCAGAGGGAGAACCATTTTGTGTAGCGGGTGCACTGTCAGATTTTTTTAAGTAAACCAGGCAAAGGCTGGGTTCATATTCATGTTTCCCTGCATTGATGGTACACTTTTCTCAATACCACATACAACTGTGAGTTTAAATAAACCTGCCCGACAGTCAAGCCTTAGTATCTGCCTACCAAATGCAGACCATCTTAAAAGACTTCCAAAATCATCTCTTAATCTCATCTCTTGAGATTATAACCTCCTCTTGTGTGTTTCAAGGTTTAAAAAAAAAAAAAAAAATTCTGCTCCATTGCAGAAGGATGCATTTTAACCAGAAGTAGGCCAAAACGAAAACATTTCTTCCAAGTCCTTAACAATTCAGGTGGGGCGCCCATCCAAATCTGCTTTGGATGCAAGTCAGATCCAAAGCTTGAGAAAAACTGTTTTCTTGTTCCAGTTCAAATACGGACAAAATCTCAAAATCTCTCTTGAGACAATGAACATACGCCTCAGATGAAACACGATTAAAAATACTGTTCTCCCTTCACCTCCTGCTTTAATTCTGAGTAGATGGTCCCACTTTGCCCTCTTGCAGCATCACACCCAGCTCTGCTGTTAGTCCACGTGACACTGAAGCAAAGCAATCTCCTTTTCCCAGCTACAGACTTTCCACCACTTTCTGCTGTTCCAACCCAGATTTAACTTTAATACTTTAACGAAATATGGTTTAGTCCTTTCCATTTCCAAAGTAGATTCCCAAAGATTAATACACATGGATTTATGAATCAACACATAGGAGATTTAACTTGAGAAGTTCCTCCCTTTGCCCTCTCTTTCTCTAACTGCACTCCATATTCTCAGCTACAGGAACTACGTTAGGACAGAATTACTTCCAAATTCATTAATTAATGCCTTAATCTATCCCACAGGAAACTAGTAGAGGATTCTTCTTCTGCAAAACCCTGCTGGTAAGGAAGGCTGATCTACGCTTACCATGTGTGTTTAAAATCAGCAACTTTTCCTCCTCCTTTACCCCTCATTCTTTTTCACTCCCACCTCTTAAATATAGTTTTCAAAAAACAAAAATATAAAATAAAAAAAAAAAGGCAAATCTGACTTGCACAGGGTTTCTTACAGGGTGACCACCTTTCTCACAGCAGCAGCTGTCTCAGACTCTGAGCAGACCAGATCGCACATGGGTGATGTCAGACACCTCCCTGCGTCCCGCAGCGAGCCCCTCCAACACAGCCGAGCCAGGTTCTGGGAATGGGACAGGTAAAGAGGCACAGACCAAACATTCTTCACCCAAATGTACGTGCTGCACTCAGAGGCACCAGTAAGCAACTTGTTATTTGGGTGGTAACTGCCTTCTTCTTTAATGTTACAGGGAAAACGGGTTAGCCCAATTCCTTAGAAGCTTAAGAGTTCAGCATAACATATAAGAAACACTTTTTTTCCTACAACAATCTGCTCTTTGGCACAGCCTCAGAATACTTTACTGCCACGTCTTACTTTGAAATGGGAGGATGCCAAGAATGAGATAAGTGCAGGCATCCATGACTGGGAAACACAAGTAAAAGGCCTTCTCCAGAGCCAATTACAGCCTTCAGCAGACAAGCGTTTCAAAAAAAAAAAAAATCCACAAAACTAAACAAACAAAGAAAAAGCAACAGTAAATTTGTCACTCTGTATTCAAGTAGAAACAGAGCATGTATTTCTTTAGATTAAAAGGCTCTCCTCCTTTTTTTTATTTAAAGTCTCCAAAATATCCAGCCAAATTGAAATAAAGCCTTTGTTTCTTCAGAACTTGAGTCTGAATTCTCAAAAAAATATGAATGCCTACATTATTACATTAAAGAAGAGATCATTCTTTATCTGCTATTACCCATTCAATGAATGGAAACCTAGATTAGAGCAGAGACTCGCCATGAGATACAACTGCTTTAGTGGCCAGATTTGTCTCCCGCCAGCTCCATTTAGCTTTTGCCTTCCTTAAAAGTCTGATAGTGTTTTATCACATAGTTTTATACGCAGTTTTTCCACTACTAAATATAATCAAGATGAGACAAAAATGTCAACGTGACTACAGTCTTCATTTGAAACCATATAGCTTGGCATATTTCCTTTTGGAAAAGGAAGAGTTAACTTAAGTCAATTAGGCAAAGCATGGTATGAATACCTTATAAACCATCAGGAGAGAAAAAATTGAGTGAAATTAAATAAGCCACAGCATGTAATTGACTATTTAGATTCAGCATCATACACACTTAAGACTATCAAGGATCCCAGACTGATCCATTCTGCATACACCACTCTTGCCTGGTTAGAAAAATCTGGTTGTGTAAAGCCAGGAGCTCACCAAGAAAAGCCAAAATAAAGGTAAAGGCCAAAAGGTAAACTGCAAAAGGGACTTTTGATGATACAGGATCATTTTGAACCTCCAGGGAAGACCTCAGAGAAGCAAGCAGGGGAATGTCCGCATAACAGAAAGACAGTACCAAGTCATGCAAATAAAACTGCAACTGAAAACAGCTCTGAAATCTCTAACCTCAAGGAAGTTCACAAGCGAACATGTTTCAACCAAGCCAGTCATAATGAAACTGAAAATTACCTTCAAACAGCACTAGAAATGTACTTTAGCTCCTCTCCAATTGCCTGATGAGTTCATGTTGCCTCATGCAAGAGTTCTGGCTACTTCAAAGTCCTTAGCTCCACATTCCCTTCTCTGCTAGAACAGTGATGCTCATCACAGGGGAGACATAATTTTTTTAAAAAGCATTAAAACAACTCCAAAACATTTTGAAAGAGGTTGGAAACAAATTCAGAAGAGGACAGTGAAGTCCAGCACACCTCCACTTCCTCAGGAGTTTACAACATGGATCCAACAAAACCCAACGACTCACAGCTCAGAGACTCAGCTGTGTGGGGTTACATATTCAAAGGCGTTTACACATCAAAGAGGTGGTTAGCAGGAGGTGCAAAGCCCCCCAGCCCCGGTGAGTTAGATACTTCAAACTCATTGGAGCTCAAGCAAGTTAAGACCATAACTCCCTTGCCACGTGCAAGTTTCACTTTTCACTCAGTGCCATGTATATCCTTTTTAGTTCCCTATTTAACTCTACTAAAATGTGCACTTTGGACTGGATTCTGGAGAGGGTAGGTATATATGGAGTCCTTGAGAAAATCCCCTGTGGCCTTTGGTATCACTGGAAGTTTCACAACCTTATTTTTCTGAGAAGGCTGGTTTGGGTCTCAGACACTTTATTAGGCTGGCTACAGGCATGACTCCAGGAGATTTTGCGGTTTGTGTTGTACAAGAGATCAGTCATCAGTGTCATAAAAGTTCTTTGGGATATTAACAATAAAAGGCAAAGGACCATAGCAATATTTTTGTGAACATCTGCAAAAACATTCATTGCTGACTATTTAAACTACTGAATTAACTTCAGCTGATCACCCTGAACACTGCACAAGACGCTAACGTTCACCAGACCCCTCTCAGCTGTTGTACCATTCGCACAGCGGTGGTAAAGTGGCAGGAGCAGCGATGAGAGGGACAATTTAAAAAATGATTGAACCAGTTTTGTTGAAAGTTTCCACACAGAGGAGAATTCACCTTTGGCCTAAGACCAGGAATGAAAAACTCTTAGTCCAAAAAGAATGCTTTGGCCAAGGCTGTGTACAGCTTGAAAAGGGGCTTCTCGTGACAGCCCGACTACTGTGGTTAGTCTGGCATCTGCTATCACATGTTTTACATTTTCCTTTCTTAATGATATTATGCTCCCTGTAAGTACTAAAAGTAAGAAAGATTTACTTATTTTACCCATTTTTCCCATATGCTGTAGAGGTGCATTAGCATCATTTGCCAATTTGGTCCATTTTTTAAGTATTTTAGGGATTTTGAATGTACAGTAATTTAAACTATTCAGCCCAAATTTCATTTAATCAATATTTTATGTTCAGTTTCTGTGAGTTCCACAAAAAGAAGCAACTGCCTTTTGCAAAAGCTGGTACTTGGACTATCTTGAAAATACAATATAACGTTACAAGTATAGTGAAAAATAATGATATATACAGACTACTCCAGGAAACCTCTCTTTTCCAGTAGTTTCCATAAATCTTAATCCAGAAACTAAAAAGATATTTTTTTCCAAAGAAAAGAGCAATATATACTTGGTAAGGTAACCATGCAGAGGATTAAAATAAAGGATGCATGCAAATACATTGCTGAATTGGAGCTTTTATGCTCTCTTAAACCCTTCCCGGTCTCCCTTAACGTGAAATTATTCTGATAGCATTCTCTAAAAACCAATTGAGTAGTAGTGACGCAAGGCAACCACAAATACAAAAAGAAAAACATGAACCTGACAGTTGATAAAAATAAAATTATTGTTACATTCACTTTCGTGTGTTAGTTTTTAATTGCACTGGCCCAAATCATTGAGCAATTCTCAATTTCAGAATTGATGCAACTGCTATTTTACATAAGCAAAATAACCCTGAACTCAGCCAGGCTAACCTCTTTTGAGCCAGCACTGTATTGCCACTTCAACTGATTTTCTACAAATGGGAAAAGGAGAGATACTTTACCTACCTCTTACCCAAGTGGTTGATATCTGTGGTCTGGGGAAGCTTAAAAAAGGGAGATAAAACACTGTCCCTGAGAGAAGGGGATGTATATGCAGCATCTGGAGCACTTTCCCTTTGCAACCAACTAGTTCCCTCTCCAACGCCCCCAACTTTACCCCCTCTTCATGCGGGGAGGCTGAACCGAAGCCTTGCAAGCAACTGCCAGGCTGCGCTGCCTGTTGGGAAGCAGGAACCTGGGGAATCGCAGCTCATCAGCCGCTCAGAGGGTGACAGTACCAGCAAGAAAGAAGGGTAACAGACACACAATAACAGACACGACTGCTGGGACACGTAGGTCCTTTGGAAGAGGCAGCCTTCACTTGGAAGCAGTGAATGTAGTGGGTAATGCTACGTCTAGTTGGAGACTCAATATGCAGAAGAGGCATAAATGAAATAAGGAGATGAATCAAAGAAGGGGCAAACGCTTTAGAAGAGTTCATGTAAGGACAGCTGTGGAGAACAGACAACGTTTCTTACAAACCAGGGGCAAAAAAAAGGAATACTGAAACTCAGTAATTCCCTCAGCAGCAGCAGAACAGAACTTTCCCAGTCCTCCAAAGAGGATTTGAAGGTGGTATTTATTGGATTACACCTCACTGAGCAAAAGATGCAGAAAACTAACAGAAGAGAGCACTATGTGTATTTACACACCTAGAATTTCAAGAGAACCAGCTGTATTTTGAAAGGAAGGAAAGGCCACTCTCTTGTCTAAAACTGGATTTACGGAACACAGAAAACACAAAGCTTTATGTTATTTGTATTAAATGTTTGGTTGGTTCAGAAGCAAAATAGAAATTCTTTATCTGAAAATTAATGTCTGCAAAGTGACCAGAAGGCTTTTCTTTTTTCCAAAAAGAGACTTTTTATATGAATTATCTCATTTCCTGATTAGCAAACTAAAAGTATGAAATTATTTTCCTTCTGGCTATATCCCAGCTGGATCAAAGCACTGGCCTGAGAACATACTGTACCAGTGTAGTTATTGAGAAAGACCAGGAGAAATTCAGGCATCTACTTCTCATCTCTCTTGATAAAGATATCAACCCAGGAATGCAAACATAGGGCTGGATATGTAATATATATGGTCGGATATTTGCCCAGGTAGTTTTATACCTGGGTGTTGTTGCACTGTTACTCCTTCAGCACAAACAGTACCTGCTCTGCTTTTGGAGCAGAGTCCATGTCCAGTCCTAGATAACAAATCACCAAAGTTCATTATACCATTGCTTCTCTTCCCAGGTCTCACAGGGAAAGGTTTGCTCCATAGCTGGAAATACTTCTAATGAGGACTGGAGCGCTACAGCTCACACGGAATCGTGTGTGCATGTGGGCCAGCGGGCCAGCTCACGGCACAGGGACACCCTGTAAGGAGCAGTGTATGGGTGGGGAGCTTGAGCCCAATTCCTAACAGTTAAACATCACTGCGATATCTATTTTCAGTGAATACAGGGGAAAGAATCCACACCTACATCTTCTGGATGCACAGGAACATCCATGAAAGGAGTCTCCTGCTCCAAACCATAAAGTTACAAATCAAGACAAAACAAGCCATTAACCTCATTTTATTTTAATGTGGAGATACACCACTGGAGTAAGGGTTTAAGGCCATGACAAGTACTTCTGGGTAAATCAGCTCTCTCCTATGTAATCATGTGAAAGATAAATCCACATACACACTGACAGCCAAAATAGGAGAGCAATATTACTCTCTCTTTCGAACAGATAAAGCTATCTTTCAGGAGGGTATCTGTATAAATACTACAATACGTGAGAACTGATTACTATCTTCCAAAGAGCAATGTTAAGATAGGCTTTAAACAGAGATCAATAGGCATTTTTTTATTAGTCACATTTTTGGCAGCTTGCCCATATCTGCAAATATGTATTTTAGAAGCTCAAATCAGCAGCCAAACCGTGCTATATACAGAAAAACGAAGACAGTAAAAGCACATCTCATACAATTATATTAGTGCTCCCTCCTACCTCCAAGTGAAAGTTTTACAATTATGTCTGGCCAGTCAAGCTAATTCCTCTTTACTGCTCACTGGAATACCATCTCTTCTACTCCCTCCTAGCCGACTAGGTCTTTTCTGTTCCCCTTCCTTATTCTTTTATTTCATAAACGTTTTGCAAATACATTGTCAGTTGGATTAGACTGCACTTAACCTGAAAAGGGTTCACCATTTACTGGGTTTAAAATACAAAGCAACACAGAGGCAGAGAGAGATCTGGTGTACATCACTGTCCAAAGCCTACGTGCATCCATGGTGCGTTCAACTCCGCCCAACATGGAGCAGCTTGAGAAGCAGGTGCACCTGAGAAAAGTCAGGGAGACAGCCCAAAAACACGCAGTGCAGAGAATCAAACACAGACCCCACAGACGAACAGCCCTAGGAAAAAACCTAGACTTTGAGTCAGCTGTTGGGTGAACCAGCCTTTGAGCTGGGAGCAGGAATCTGTGTCCCGTTGCTTGGTTTGAGTTCAGGGAAACAGGACTTCTTACGTTCTTTGTAAAGGAGCAGGAGGTATGAGGAATATCTGACTCCATCACCCCTCCCTAACTTCAACTCACTGCAAGAACCCAGTTTTTGGCAAAACTCACTCAGGTCCAAAGAGGTAGCAGTATGTGTAAATGCTTTATAGTTTAAAATGTCATATGTTGATGCTGACAAGTTCAAGACATGAGAAGAGGTTGCTATGGAAACACACACTGTATTGCCTGGAACATAAGGCAACATTTTACATTAAAAAAGGAAAAAAAACTTGGACCAACACTTGCCAAATTAGGTTTTGGGTGGGGAAAAATTAGTTTGTCATTTGTTCTCAGACAGAAATATTTTAATTTAGAAACAATAAAACTAAATGTGATGAAAGCATTTACGTTATATTTTGGATTGTTTCCCTTACCTCACAACAAAAAGTAATTTTATATGGAAAGACTTTCTTTTGCAGTCCGTATAGAGCAAATCCATCTCTATATTCCCATGTGCTGGAGACTCCATCTAATTTTCCTTTTATAGTTAATGAAATCACTTTAATGGATGGTCATATTCTTTGAAGAGTTAATCCTGTAACTCTTCTGTAACCTTACTTACCTGTGTACCCACATTGGCCAACAGCACACAGGAATAGAATTGATCAGAAACGCCTGATTTTAAGACACAATTCCCACGCACCCATGGCCTCAAAAGAAAAAAAATTCTTTCCAATTAATCTTTCTCACATAAAACATATAGCCAGAAGAATTTTTTTCTGGAAGCTTCCTATTAAGTAATCACTGGATTTGAAATGGAAGATTTTTAAAGAAAAGGGAGGTGGAGTTCTACTTTAGCCACTTTATTTTTGGAAGCACAGAAGAAAGTTTGAGTTGTTAAGCTCAGACCGATTCCTTCATCCTTTCCTATTTTGAGTATTCTAGGAAATTTCATTTTACTAGGGCATCTATTTGTTTTGGATTTTTGGCAATCACAGAAGTGACAAATCTACAATTCAACTTGAATATCTACAATCTGCAGCTGATGCAACCTTCGTGATTTTTGCAAATGGGAGGCCAAGATATGCTTACAAACACAGAAGATGGCATCATGGTATCATCGTGTCATCAACAACATTTTTTCTTGATAACTTTAATGAAAATCTAAAACAAATTGCAGACAATATTTCTTCACAAATACCTGAGCAGCGAAGGTGGGGAGAAACTGGCTGCTCATGGCTTGGACAGGCGTACTCTTCGCTGGGTCAAAAACTGGCTAGAAGGCCGGGCCCAAAGAGTGGTGGTGAATGGAGTTAAATCCAGTTGGCAGATGGTCACAAGTGGTGTTCCTCAGGGCTCGGCAGTCGAGCCAGTTCTGTTTAATATCTTTGTCAACAACCGGGGCGAGGGGATCGAGTGCACCCTCAGTAAGTTTGTAGATGACACCAAGTTAGGTGGGAGTGTTGACCTGCTTGAGAGTAGGATGGCCCTACAGAGGGATCTGGACAGGCTGGATCGATGGGCCGAGGCCAATGGTATGAGGTTCAACAAGGCCAAGTGCCAGGTCCTGCACTTGGGTCACAACAACCCCAGGCAGCGCTACAGGCTTGGGGAAGAGCAGCTGGAAAGCTGCCTGGCGGAAAACCACCCGGGGGTGTTGGTCAACAGCCAGCAGTGTGCCCAGGTGGCCAAGAAGGCCAACAGCATCCTGGCCTGTATCACGAATAACATGGCCAGCAGGACTAGGGCAGTGATGGTCCCCCTGTACTCAGCCCTGGTGAGGTCCCACCTCAAATGCTGTGTTCAGTTTTGGGCCTGTCATACAAGAAAGACATTGAGGTGCTGGAGCGTGTCCAGAGAAGGGCAACGAAGCTGGTGAGGGGTCTGGAGCACAAGTCTGATGAGGAGTGGCTGAGGGAACTGGGGTTGTTCAGCCTGGAGAAAAGGAGGCTGAGGGGAGACCTTATTGCTCTCTACAACTACCTGAAAGGAGGCTGTAGAGAGGTGGGGGTTGGTCTCTTCTCCCAAGTTACAAGTGATAGGACAAGAGGAAACAGCCTCAGGTTACACCAGGGGAGGTTTAGATTGGATATTAGAAAAAATTTCTTCACAGAAAGGGTTGTCAAGCATTGGAACAGGCTGCCCAGGGAAGTGGTGGAGTCGCCATCCCTGGAGGTATTTAAAAGACAGGTAGATGTGGTGCTGAGGGACATGGTTTAGTGGTGGTTTTGGCAGTGTTAGGTTGATGGTTGGACTCGATGATGTTAAAGGTCTTTTCCAACCTAGGCGATTCTATGATTCTGTGATTCTATGAAAACCTCTTTTTTGCTAAGTTTAACAGAGAGGATGTTCAGTGGACACTAGCAAGCCTGAAGACAAACATCTGACATGGAAATAACTTTGTGAACTGTCATGAGAGCACTACCCTTATCATAAATGCATCAGCGGGCAAACAATGCCAGAAAGATGTTTTTAGAAAATTTCTTTTAGGGTTGTATGTTCAAAGACGCCTAAGGAGAACTGACATCCAAACACAGATGGGCACCTAGTCCCCTCAAAACTTCAGCTTACATGGTTACAGTTGAATTCCAACACATCCAACGTGTTCAAAATGCGGCATTTTTCCAACCATCCCACTGTCATAGGGAAACTCCTCTAAATGTGAGTGCTGACCTCGGTGTCTCAACAGTGCTGTAGGCTACTGAATTCAAGGGCTACTGCTGCCACCCAGGCAAAATGGGTCACAGCAAAAGGAATGAGAAACAGCATGTCTGATTTTTAAATGCCAGATCATTTTTGCATTCATCCAGCAGTACATATAAATTCATTTATTAAAGTATTTTTAATCTGCCTGTATATGATTGATTCTGTGGCTAGTTCCTACTAGTCTTTTTTAAGAATTTTTTTTTCCCAAACGTAACCCACGTTTTATGTAGACCTTCCAGATGTGTACTATATGAGCCTTTCCCCGTACCGTACAGCATCAGTAGCACTGAAAAATTGTTTCTCTTTTCTTTGGAATCCAGAAACTCTGTGTTCCTTAAAAACCTTACAAGAATAACTCAAGCAAAGTAAGTGTAAATTATTAGCACCTGACTTCACTATTGTTTAAAGCCTACCTTTTTCTTCTGTCACACCTCACTTCACTTTTTTTTTTCTTACTATTACTTTCATTGAATAAATGTGTGTACGGAAACTTGTAAATAGGCAGGACAAATGTAAGGATCTTTATAAATCTAGTTCTCTTAAAAACCCACAGTTGTTCCTATTTCAAAAGGACTGAGGCAGAGAAATATGGAAAAGCTCATCTGTAAAGATATTGAGACTTTGGCTACAGTTCACTCAACTTCACAAGGTTCATCACAACAGTATTTGGCTCTCCTCTCTTCTGTTTTCTTCACTGCTAATGGATACTTTACTATTTAATTAGTGCAGCGTGATCCAAATCCCATCAAAGTCAATAAAACTCTTTTCATTTATGCTAATGGGCTTTGGACCTACTCCTGAATTAGTACCACAATCAAATAAAACACCCTTAGGAAAAGAATAGATACACTAAGCTTACACTTTAAAGTACAATCTTAAAACCTTCCTAAGGTTTTTACTTGCTTTAGAGTAAATCCCGTTATTGAACATCTCATAAAAACAGCTGGACAGCCCTTTTTTGTCAGTCTGATTAAAGCGTCAGAAGGAATCTAAATGTATGCACTGCTTCTCTGCAAAAAAACCTTCCCATGATTAGGACAGCAAAAGGCTACATCTTCCTGAAGCTATTCCTGTGGCTCGTACATTGCGCAAGTATGTGAGGGTTCACCCTGTGGGAAGATAAATTTGGCAATACAACTGTGTTTAAAAGGTCCTGCCCCCAGACACTTGTTAATTCTCTGGCACCACTTTAGTTGTGCCAACACAGCTCTCTGTTGGGCTGCTCTGAAGAAAACTTCACCAACGTGATTAACCCATTAAGGCTGTTTGGCCAGACATCATCCAAACCTGACCAAGTGACATTAAGACGGTCAATGCCCAACTGAGGAAAGCTCTGTTCAGTGGAGCAGTCAGCATTAGATGTAACACAGCTGAACTTCCATAACCACTTTAATCAAATTAGTAGAAGAGAGCACCAGCTATTTTTATCACACAGAGTAGGGAGGAGGCTTTCTGTTCTCAGACTATACCCTAGTCACTGAAGAAATTAATGAACCACAAAGCAAGCAAAATGATACTATGTAAACAGGGATATTAAACCTTCTTCTGATACTTTCGACCTATTTTGGCAATACCAACCAAGCCGCACAAAGCCACTGCATCATTTCTTGCATAGCAACATGCTTTAATTGACCAGCACGTAAAACATCAAAGGTTTTTGCAAAGTTTGACCACAGAAATCACATTCAGAAATCACATCCCACCAGTGCTGACTCAGCGGCAGAGCCACAGAATACTTTTTCAAATTCCCAAAAGCCCAAACAAATGAACCAAACCTGTGCAGTGGGTTGGGACGGGGTTTTTTTATCTCACGCTAGCCGAGCCTGGCAGCACAGCAGGCTGGGAGACAACCTTCCTTGAAAATAGCTTTGGCAGAAGGAAGAAAATTCAGGTTGAGGATGAGAGGTGCTTCAGCCCCTTCCGGGCTGGAGCTGTGAACCCTTCCCGTGGAATCAATCACAGCAGCTCTGGAGGGGACTGTCCTGCAGCACACAGGACACGTTGGTGATGTGCACACGTGGCTCCAGCTCTCTGCTCCCATCTGCCCAGTGCCTCTGGGCAGCCTTGACTCACCTTATAGCGTCACGTGTACTGGTTTGTGAGATGCAAGAAGTTCAGTTTGCTCTCAAATGGAGTCAGTATTCCAGCCCTGCCCTGCAGACTAGCACTGAGGATAAATGGGGACATCACTTCTTGCTTCATTCGCCCTTCTGGAGGTACTTGTTAACAGAGAATATTCACTGAACAAGGATTTTGTTGTGAATAGCCAAGAAATACAGTGTTTTCTGCTCATTCCTGCTGCATGGGCTACTCATAAGCTATTCTCATCACCTCAGCACTCCAGTGCCAGGGCTCAGCATCTTGCCCTGCTGACACTGATCAGATGTCTCTAACTGCTCTTTCCTTTGACCTTTTTTCTGACCCATTCCTTCCTCTCCCCCAAATCACACACAGAGACAGTCATCTTGCTGCTCTGAACACTACGCTCCTCCGCAGGAACCACAGCGCATTTTTCTCCAGTGAAGAAAGTATTTCCAGCTCGTGAAAAGGAGAGTGGTACTGCACACCAGCCCAGCAGCGGCCTGTGGGGACACACACTCTCAAACAATCTGTGTAGCTTTGGAATTCAAACCCATTAACTGTGGTGGAGCGTATTAACCGCCTCTTGGCAGCAATTTCAAAGATGGCCATTTGCTCCACATTCCTCGGCAAAGGAGCGATGCTGACAAGGTCCCTGGCTCTGTGAAGGCGAGGGCTGAGAACCTGCAGGCTTGACTACCACCTAGAACCAGCTTCAGGGAGGACATCATCACAAGGAGAAAGCTTCCTCCACACAGACTAGAAAACACAAGTATTAGGGCTAATCTAGCCAGTGCACCATGCTGCCCCGTGGCACTGCCTAGTGCTTTCACATTTCAAAAAGCACCAGAAATTATGAACAGTATATCGGATTACCTGTGCAGTACTCTTCACAGATTAAGTCTATTGCCAGAATCAACCATATTGTTTTCTGTAGCTGTCCTCTGACACTGTGGCCAAATGCAGCAGATAAAGCAGTCCAGGAAGAAAAAAAAAAAAAAAAATCTCTTTGTTAGGGACTAAGGCAGGTTCTTAGTGATATTTGAGCTATAATTAATACCTGAAGGTTTTGGAGCAAATGTAGCTGCCTGCCCACTTTTGTCTCTCTGCTTTACCCCCACTTTACAAGGCTGGGAAACACAGCCAGGGCCAACTTGCATGGACGCTAAAGAAGCTTGTGGAGACCAGCTACTGAATAGCAACAGGACTCTGTACCAAACTTCAGGCAATCTGCAGTCCTCCTGCGGCGGCGGTGTTATCCATCCAGTGGTGATGGATATTTTTCTGATCTGTATGACAGAATGCCCCCAGCAATAATCACTAGGTGGTTCACCAAAAGATGAAGTTTAACAGAACTTTGTTTAGTGCTTTTTTAAAAGGCTGGGCAAAAGGCTGGCAAGGTAGCACGGAGCCAAAGGGGCAGCTTTATGACAAGACACTCAATGTGTGTCTCTGTCACTGCGTTCTGCTCCCTCCTAACACTGCAGCATCACAGCAAAGCTGTAAGGTCACTTCTACTAATTAGAAGTAGTCAAAAGTGCATCTCCACTGAAGCATCTTAATGCAATTTCAAAACTCTGAGCTTCTAGCTTGGTAAAATGTTCCTGCACTTTCTAATCCATGTTCAGTTGCCCTCTTTGAGCGCTAACAACTCCTCCATAAAGCAGCCTACAAAGATCAGAGCTTCCTCATAGGAAACAGGGGTCAGTCTATCTTCGTCGTTCTTTCAAAGGGTACTTTAAAGCATCTCACAATTTCTCACCAATAGCATATAGGTCACTAAGCAGCCTCTATATATGAGGTTCTGCCTGTGACTCTGCCTTTTTTAGTTAAGAATGTGATGTCCTAACAATAAAATAAAATTTAAACTTAAGGATTTAGTAGACTCCTTGCAAATGTCGACATTGTATTAAGTCAAAGGAATAGACTCAGTGGCACAGAAGAGATATATAAGGGATTAAATGTGACGTGATAGGTCTCTGATGTCAGTGAAAAGTGGTCTTAATATAAACAAATATAAAATTAAAACAGAAAAAACCAACCGTTTCCCACAGTGGGATAGCTAGAACATACGGTAGGACCTGCAAGCAGTGATTCAATATTCCAAAATTATATCCTTGGTTTAAAGACTGCATGGAGTTCATTCTGGAAGTGGACTATAAAAACATTACCTAGGCACAAACATTTCCTAAATCCACAAGTCAAAGCAAACACCTCTTTCAGTCACCCCAAAGGAACACAAAATTGCCAGAAGCAGCTAAAGCCTTCAAAGACGTAAGTATATCCATCACGGATGAATTTCACTTACTAACATCGTATTTATTCAATAGCTTTGCCAGTGGTGTCATGATTTCGACAGGCTTGCATGATAACATGAAAATGTCACAAAAATTACATCAGAATGGTAATTCAGAGACAGGAAGCCATGACGCCTTCAGTGAGCCCACGCTTCTGAGTGAGAACAAACAGCGCTCACAGCTGTGTCTTTAACCCATCTGCCCATTCGTGACCAAGGACTCTGAGAACCTTCAAAGACGCTGGGATCCTTGGTCTCCTCTTCCAATGCATTTCGCTATTTCCAAGTATGTAAACAAATCCTGAATACATTACTTAACAAAATCTCATGTTAATACTGCATACGTATTCACAGATCTTGTCTGTCCTGCTGCCTCCCATGAACGAGTGTATCTCTTTGCAAACCATGGTAGCCTGGAATCCAGACTGTCGGAGGAGGGCATGTCACCAGAAGAGTGTGAAAACATCTAATTACACAAGGCCAGGTCTCAGCTAATGCAAAGTGACAGAGCTCCCAGAAATCCGTGGAGACACGATGATGCAGATTAGCAGAGGTTTGGCTCATTATAATTGAATAGACCCAACTCCTGATTTTCCTATCTAGTGACAGATTGTTGGAATCGTGACCGCCAGAATCTCAGAGGGCAATGGGGAGTTGAAAGGCGATTGCATCGGAGAAAGTAAACTCCAGTTTGGCTGAAAGCATATTTACGATCCAGGAGTTTCAATTAGCTGTTGCTGAATTATCACAAAAGTCTGTTGAACAGATGTGCAATTAGAGGTTTTCTCATGTTGCTCTCTCTCATGATCTGGGGTTTTTTTTGGTTGGGGAGGGTTGGATTTGGCGTTTTTGGGTTTCTTTGCAAGTGATGCTAGTTTTATTGCGGACAGAGCTAATAATCTCAGATAGGCAGAGAAAGCTCTTCCCACCATCACACCTCCAGCAGTGCAGAAGTGAAGAGGGGCAACCTCTGTAAGCAGGAAAATCTTTCTCCTTTCTGGCCCCATCTTCATAGGGAGAAAGCGAGAGCAGAGCTGTCAGAATGAGCCTGCAAATTCAAGGCAGCTGGAATTGCCTCATCCTCCTGGCATGGACAAGAAGAGGGTTTCTCCTGATCCCTCCCCCTCACTTAATGCATCACCTCTTCTGTGGTGGGGATGTGGTGTGAGGCAGAAGGGGAAGAAGGTTTAGCAGAGCTATTTCAGTTTTAGAAGCACGCAGTTCTGTCCTGTTCCATCCAGCATACGGGATATAAACAGCAATGGGAAAAGCTGCACTTCAGCCTCTCGTACTCACTTCCCTCACCACCACCACCACGCCAGGGGACAGAGAACAAGGTGAAAGACAAGGTTATGTATGATGTGGAATACTCCAAGGCATGCTTTTTGTCCCAGATTCTTTGCTAATCAACCTGCCCATACAAAGCCAAATGAAGCCAGTGAAACTAAACACACTCACTTCAACAGCTTTGGAACAAATCCAAAGATCAGCTACTTGCCATGGGACCTCCCAGGTCTTTATGCAAAATGATGCTGGACCATGACATAAAAACTTACATAGATCTGTTTTTCTGTATGATTCTCTGTTTAGATAAATGCAAGATTACACTAGATTTTCACAGGTTCAGCATTTTTACTCTGTTTTATAAGACGTGTATGATTATTTTTGACCTTAATTTGACTGCAGTGAACTAACAGCTATATTTTCATAGTAAATTCGTTACCCATTCCTACTGAGGAGTTTACATTAATTCAAAACATCTTGTCAATTGTCTTGTCTTTCTTTGCTTGTCTATTAGTTATCCAGACTGAGCTTCATATTCCTCTTTTGGAGTGGTAAATCATCCTTTGATTAATCACATTTTTACACTTACTGCTTATGTCAGCCTTAATGTGCCGTAACTTTGCAAACAAATGTAATATTGACAGACACCTCTAGCATTTATTTGGGATTAAGTATTTTGGTTTACGGATAAATGGTTGATCTGCCATTTTCACAACGAAACCTAAAACTATTAGGAAACTCTGATTTCAAGCTTTGTTATAAATCTCAAATCAATCCAAATTCATCCCTAAAACTTCTTCATCCATAAGCTCCTTATTGGTATTGAACTGAGGTGGTGTAAAATTTGTGCTTCTGGGTTTTGGGGTATTTTTTTATTCCCAATAGGTAAAAGATTGTGACCTTAGGTAGGTTCACACTGTTCTACAGAGAGGTGTTTTGCAAAGTTTCAAAGCCAGATTTTTGTCTAGCTATTACTTACTTTGTTTAGGTATATGAAAATTTTTAGACATTTTCAGCCTTGCAAGCTTCAAAGCCTGCCAGGTTCCAGCATAACTCCTGTCACGTGAGAGAGTGCTGGCACGTGAAGGACTCTTGGCCCAGCTCAGCTGTCTTCATCATCAGGTAGTGATTTATTTCTCAACGACTGTTTTTTAAATACATTCTGGTTTGCAGAATGATTTCCAAACAACATCTCTCACATTCCTTCCACAGCTCCTCTGCTTGGGGAAAGAAAAAAGCCTAGCAATTTTAACACTCTGAAGAATCAAAAAGTATATTCTTCTGCGTATGAGTTGGATGAACATGATTTACCCAAAAGCCATGATTTTAAACAAATAAAA
The DNA here is from genome assembly GCA_013397275.1 of Burhinus bistriatus. NCBI lineage: Eukaryota > Metazoa > Chordata > Aves > Charadriiformes > Burhinidae > Burhinus > Burhinus bistriatus. The sequence goes on along the minus strand of VYXH01009758.1, from coordinate 649,877 downwards.
CCACTATTAAAACAGTAACCACAGCCTGTGCTGCCACCTATCCTTAGCTAATCTCTGTATTTTCTGCAGGCTCTTTTTCCACTCCCAAACCACGGGCTCTGTCCTGCAAACAGGTCTGCCCTTCAGCCAATGTAATGGCCATGGGCACTGGCCCTTGTACTGGCCTTGGGAGCCACACACTTGACTGTGGGAGAACATGCAAGATGCATCTGCTTAGAGCAGGTATTGGATGTTAGTACCGTCTTTTGCACATGGGGGGACATATCAGCAAAATTAGCAAGTCTTTGGAGTAAAATCTGTGCTTTCCCCTCTTCCCTTTTAAATTCTATTATTTTACTGTATTTGTATTAAAATGTAAATGGTTTATTACTGTGTTTAGTGCTTGGAATATTTTGACTCCCAAGAAAATAAGCCTTTTCTTTCCTGTTGGACTTGCCATACTGTTTTGACTTTCTCCATCCTATACCGTACAATATTCATTATATCATGCCAAAAAGCCCACGTTCAGGAGCGCAACTTGACAAAGAAACTCCTCCTACAGGCCAAATTGTGCAAGAGTAGCACTGAACCTGCAGCCCCTGTCCTTCTGGGTGCGCAGCGTGAAGGTGCCTTTGGACGGGTTTGCCGAAGGGAGCTAATACATGCCCAGAGCTCCCCTGGACATGCTGGAAGCCCAGCAACCCACAGGGCACAGAGCGAGGGACTACCCAGCCAACAGAGGGAAGCGGGCACAAGAGCAGGCTGAGGGATCTGCGCTCAGGGCTCCTACAGAAACATGCTGTACTGGATACCAAATTCAATCACGTCTGCCACTTCATGGACTGCTTCTTGGAAGTACCGCAAGTGATGGGGTAAAAGAAAAGAGGTCAGGAAGGACTGCTGGCCAGAATACTAGCTAGCCATGCAGGTTCTTCCACACGTCAACTGCATTATTCTTACAGGGGTAGTAAATCAGAAAACACATTAATAAAGACTTAAAGACTCAGCTGTGGCACTGTGCCGTCCTAAAACCTCAGAAAGATATTTTGCTTCTATGTCTTTTAAAGACCAGTTTAAATGCTGACCATATGCCAGCTATTTCCTTCTAGTTTTCTTGCTTCAAAAATCTTCTAGAAATAGTTCACCATCATTAAAGGGCAATAACAGCAGCTACCTATAGTCAATACACCTAGTGAAGAGAAATAACTTAAATGCATTAAATTAGCTTTACCTAGTTACAGGTAGAAGGAGCACTTCTTATCCACAAAGCTACCAATGATGTTTACCAACCCTTTCTCATTACAGGATTAGAAGGTTTCATGCATAATTTCAGTAGAAAATATATTGTAATCTGTCCCCTGAGGTCCACCGGGCTAGCCATTAAATGCTGGGAAAAAGTGGTCTGACAATATAATGAAATTCAAACACAGAGGTGGCAACTACAGGAAAAGTTAAAGGGAATGACAGTAGGAAGGAAGTTAAAATGGCTTTATTTACAGCTCACCACATCAAAAGAAAAGTGTAATAGTGTACTTTACAGGTGTAAGAGTCAGAAAGTACCACTGACCCTGGGCACTTTCAACCTCTGAATTCTCCATGGAGGGATGCACAAGTGAAGAATTAATTATATTTATTTATTTTGAAGATAAAGGTCACAAGTGCAGCAATAAAGAGGCAAAACATTAAATCTGATATAAACCAATATAAGGGAATAAGAAAGAATATAAACCTGAAGGGAACGCTGATAAACTGTAACACACTTAGGATACCAAGACCAAAGAGTAACAGCAAGTTGTGCAAACGGGACTTCAATTTTAGGAAGTCAAAGTTTTGGAAAACAAATAAGATTAGTAGATACAGTCCTACAAGGGACATGAAGGAAAAGAAAAAAAACAAAAGAGGCAAGTATATAAATTAGTGGTCAGGGCAGGTTCTATCAGTGGCACCAGAGAGGCTAAAATGACACTGAAGTTACCACGTTCAGCAACTGAATCTCTCCCACTAGAGGGGCAGCCAGCCCACGTAACACACACCAGTGGGCAAACTCTCTCAGAAGGACACGGAAGACAGGAGACATCCCCCTCTCTAGCTTTGTTTTTACCATTCAGCTACTTGCCTTTCCCTTCCGACTGCTTCTCCCACCCTCCCTTCCACTGCCAGAATGACTCTTCTCCTCCCCACAGCAGTAAACTCCACTCCTTTCTCTAACCCCATAACTCCCCTCCCATGGAGGTGGAATGTTATTGCGACGTACAAAAAAAAAAATCAAGCAGAGCTACAAAGTAGAAAGCCATCATCCACAGAGCAGAACAATTTGTTTGTCCAAAGCTGCCGTTCCAGCTTCCAATGCTCCAAGGCACAAGTCAAGCTGCCTTAAATAGACCCATTTCTAAATCATGAGAAAAAGGATGTGGTTTTACAATACAGCTTGAGTCTGTCTGTTAGCAGAGGAGCAATCTCGCTCTCCTCGTGCCCAGCTGAGGGCATTCCCACTTTCATCCCTCTGCCTGTACAAATGTCCATCTCGCCCCACAGAGAACCAGTTCAAGCAGGCAGACTGGCAGGCAGCAATTCACTCACCCACTGGGTTGACATAGGGTGGAGTAAGATGAGGAGGGTGCCAGAGCAGGGGAGGAATGGGAGCACAGCACGGGGAGCAGCCAGGGGAACGGGATTACCCCTCCCAGCAGCGACGAGGTGCTGAGAGAGACTCATCTGTGCTGTAAAATGACACCTTCAAAACAACATACTTGGGATGATCTTCACCGGCCTGATGATTTTGAGACTTCAAGAAACACAACTTACATTTCTCTGTCTTTTCCTTGAGGGAAACTCTTACTTAAAAACACGCACTTTAAACAGAAAACAGTTACTTAGAAGAAAAAGTAAAAAAATTAATGTTGAGATTCACACTTAGGACTCCAGGAACTCCAGATTTGAAGAAAGTACCAGACATTTTGAGACCTGGGAATAACTCAAATCTATAGCAGAGACCGTGATTTAGGTATGAGGACGCAACGTGCTCTTCAGCACCTGAAGAGGACACTCATCTTTTCAATGTTACAGTTTAATAGAACGGTGCTGAAAATAGCATGTGAAATGTAGGCCTTTCATTTTGCAGACTATTAAAACTGGGAACCCGCTGTGTCAAGACTCTGCAAACAAAGACGAATTTAAAACACACACAGATAAAGGGGCTAAAGAAACCAGATGTGATGTGTTCAAGAACTTACTGAAACTTCGAAAGAAGGAAAGCAGTAAGGGGAGAAGGTGATCTGAAAGAGAAAGTGTGCACATCAGAGCTATTCGCGGGAAGCAAACGCAAGGTTGTGCAACCCCCTACAAGAAACTGAAGACCTGCTCCTTGATTCTCGGTTTTAATTAGACCCAGTATGAGAAATGTCCTAGTGTGCAATTAAGTAGTGGCATGACCTGCTTATAAAGCAACAGTCACCATTAATAAAAAGTGCTCAGAAGTAGGTCAAATAGAATACTCGTGTGATTTGTAGAGAAAAGGTCCCGCTCCGCGCAACAAGTCTGGTTGATCCAAAAAAATATTTTCCAACCTTCTGTAGCAAAAGGTAAACATGTAATTAACTCAAAATGTGGGAATGTCTTGCCATTTGAAGGAGTCTGTGCTGTTAAATTCTCAGAGAATACTGGCACACCTTTCCGCACCGTGAGGAAGCACTGAGCTGGTAGCTAAGTAAGCTAATAGCAGTTTTCAAGGGACACACCTTTGGAAGCTGAAGAGGGACAGACTTCTCAAAATAGATGTTCTGCTTACCCCAGAAAGTAATTATGACTTTATCAAAATTAGCTACTATATTTAGATCTTTCAAGATGGAAACTAGAAGAACCCATTAGGCATATTTTCTTGGATGTACATGGTTTAATATTCTGGTTGGAAAATTAGTTCTAGTGTGGTCGAAGAGAATAGTACAGCTGAGGTACTACCACAATGAGGACAACGCAACACAAGGTCAAATAGAACAGAAGGAAATACCTATCTTTTATCTAAAGGCCTACAACATACCACAACGATACCGGCTTTGATTGCCTGAGCATATTCTGTCCAGATGGCGTCCACCTGTATGATGTAGGAAATGACTTTGCTCTCAGATAAATGTAGGTGAGATGATCCATGCACAGAAGATGCAAAGAAACAAAAATAGTACTTACTGATGACAGAGTCTCTTTTAAGGACAGCAAAATGAGAATAATTTACTCCAGTTAGAGGCTGAATCACAGTGTTTACACTCTCTGTGTTTCAGAAGATAACATTTAAAAGGGAAAGTCTCTGCAATTTACACAGCAGAAGGGCCTGTCCAACTAGGCTAGTGTCGGCCAGGGACATGAACAGTAGAAACCGAGAGAATGAGTTATGAAGCAAAGTCTCCGTCCTGTCAAAATACATGGATACTCTTGAGTGTTGGGCATCAAAATAGCTCCATTGCTGTCTGTCAGGCAATGCAGGTCTTTTATATCATGTGTGTGGTTGTGGATGCGCAGTTAGGCTCTGATCGTACTAAAATTTACATACATGCTTAGCTTAAGCATGCAGAGACCCCAGCTGAATTCAAACGACCATGTGGGTTAATGGAGATCCCACTCTAATCATCTGCAGAGGAAGGGCTGCTGTTTTCTTAAAGAGAATGGCTTTTAAATTTTGTTCTATACTGTCACAGGAATTATTTGCATTTCTCCTGCCACTGTATTATAGTTCTACTTGTCCAAAAAGAAAAAAGCCCACAGTGGCTTTTGCCATAACACAAAAAACAGATGGCAACTTTGGTTTGATTTTGGTTTAAAGAGAAAATGCTCCCAAATGAAGAGATTATATATGCCAAAGTTTAATCCACTAAAAATGGATGCAACCTGATCATAATGTAAATGCTAAGAACTTAGAATACAAAAAAAAGAATTACTGGAATTATTTGTAGCAGGCATCTGTTTTAACTGTCAGGCACTCGACCTGAGCAGACTTTGAAGATTAATATTGTGCTACCTTGAGTTCTGCTTTTTTGCTGCATCACAAACCAGTGTAATCCAAAAAACAGATAAAACAGAAACAGAAGTAAATTGTAAATCCATATGAAAGCAGGAGATGGATGTCTAAGAGGAAAAATAACACAGTTATGTAAGCATGTTTGTCTTCTCCTGGTGTGTCACCGTGAACAGATCCTTCGCGCTCTCATCCAGGTAAATTACGTGATCCACCTAAGGTGAGTTAGATTCAACTTCAGCTCTGTGGCAAGTTCCAAGAAAGCATCTCTGTGAGGAAGGTATTTAAGAATATAACCTTAAAACTCACTGACTTCAAAGAGCTCAAGCTCATGCTCAAAGTGAGGCAGGATTATACTAAACAAGGATAGAATTCACAAGGTGTTCAAATGTCTTCAGGAATGCAGGGGATGGGGGAGAGGGAATATTCCTCCAGGAAAGAGAAAGGTGGGCATTTCACATGGGTAGTTTGAAGTGCTGTCAGGAAACAACATTGATGAAATCTGGAACCTGGGTTCCTACATCTACATTTACATGATGTGCCTAAAATTAGATTATATGAATACTTCCCTGTAAAATAAAGACTGCAGAAAATAAAAATATGCCGTTATGATTTTAAAACAGTGAGGAAAATACTAATAATACAACTAATGTATAGCAAAGTCTTGGGACAATTGACAGACGTGCACTTACATTAACAGGAGTCAAAGCACCAGTCAATCCCTGAAGATTCATGACTGGCTAGTAAAGTGAACATATCACCATAAACCCACCCAGGTCAGCCCAGTACTACAGTTACTATTAGCATTGGGCATGAGTCTAAAAAGCATTGCTGGCTTCCCAAGCATTTCTAGAAGAAATAGCATCTGGGCAGGCAGCCAGCCACCAGGCTTCTCTCAAATGGTTTGCGAGGGTTATTACAGCATACAGGAAAGACTGAAATGTTGTCGAGCAAACCCTGCCTATTTTATCACATAAGAAGAAATACTTAATGTCCATTATACTAGGAAGGTGACTATGGCTTGGTACCCCAAGATACGTCATGCTTACAGTTCCATAAGAAAACATACAACCATAAATGTCCTGAACAGCTTACTTTCTATATGTCCACTTCTAATAACTTCCCATTTTAATGACAATATAGTGAAATTTTTGGACAGCTGATATTTTAACTTTGAAAAAAGGAAGAGGATTATACTAATGAAGCAGAGCTAAGACATCATGTTGCATTATTGAAACTGATGTTCCTCGATTTGCTTCAGTGGGTGCTAGATCATACTGATTACTCAACCTGAAGCTGTGATCCTCAGTCCTTCAGGATCCTGTCAGTAAGTCTCACTCTGCACTGCAGCCTAATTTAATCATGTGCTCATTATCCATACCAGATGTGATGTTTGTATTGTGTTTCCCCTGTATCTGCTTGTGTTTAAGCACACACTCTAGCCCACAGACTACGAATGTTATGAGGAGACTGGGAGAGATTTTGTGTCTCTCAAGTTCCACAACCAAATACTGCCATCCTGTCAACCTGAAGAAGATATTTTTGGCACATCAGCCTCAAGCATTGCAGAAATATTTACCAAAATAAGAAATCTAGATGCATAAAGAGTTCTTCTACAATGGCAGGTTCATCTGCTGGGTGAAGAAAGGGAGTTCCCATAGTTAAGGCAATAATATGGAAGGACTGCCATAATTCTAACTCTTTATTGTTTACAGCCTCCGAGCACTTCTCCTTAGAGAGGACAGCCGTCTCCCTCATCCTCCAACTGCATCCAGAAGGAAGGATTTGGCCAAGGACCAACAATGTAGTCAAAGTGCAATATCTTCCACAACAGCCTGCAGGCCACGGAGAGCTGACCATGTTGGTTCTGCCCACTCAGTGGAAAATCAGTTTGAACGCTATCACGTCAACCAAGATGATACCAAGTTGTCCAGAGCGGTTTCATCTCAAGTGGTAAACCTTTCACAAAAATTTTTCTTATATGGTAAAAATTACATCCATAATGCGGAGAGCTGTTAAAAAACCCTATTGATCAGCTTTAACTTTCCAATGATTTGCAAAGACCCATTTCGGCTCTGAAAACACACCTAGATTGCGTACTCCAGAACTTCTCTTCATCTGTCTCTGATTTGATTTTTAGTTCAATAAAACTAATTCTGTCATTGACTTCGTTACAGAAAACTGGGAGGACCCAAACTAACTGTGTATCTCCTCAGTCAGGCCAGCAGATAATTCTGTATATGCATTCACTGTACCTTTTCATTTTTTAGAATTATTGCAGATTAAAAACCTTCATCATTTATAGTACAGTTCAAAAATCTGTTTGCAGATCTACTATTTTCATGTAAATCCCTTCCAGTAACTTCTCATTTTGGCAATACCAACACCACCAGACAGTTTCTTCTCAGACAATAATTGGAAAATAAGACACAGTTGGCAGTAAACTGCAAACCAAAGGGGATGTTCATAGAGGAAATAACAACAGAAGTTAGCAAGGTAGCAGATGCATTCACTGACTTGAACCAGATTCAGTCAACAAAAGTTTGCAATGTAAAGAACAAACTATGAAACTTGAATTCAAATATTATTTCAGCCCTAATGTCTGGATGCAAAAGCTGGAAGCCCACCAGAAGCATAGACAGATGTCAAACCCCCTTCAAAAGCAAGTACTTCAAGAAAATACTAGGAATTAAATGAAGCAAGTTCATAACAAACAACTCTAACACTTGTCAGTTGTCAATTCAGTTCTCAGACAAATCCATCCCTATCTCCAGAGTCATCTAGAAAAAGAGGTGGAAATACTTGCGATATGTTAGGAGCATTAGCCATGGCATGTATATCGTTAGGCAACTGAAAGAAAATCCATGATACTACTGAATTTTGCCACTGACGTAAACTAGGTATGAAGAAAAAAGATGGACATAGAAAACCAGTTGAGAATAGCCTTGTCTATGTCTTCATTCACATCTGAAATACTAATAAACCTGAGAATAACATACAGCCCAGTGGTCTCTAAGAACATCTTCCTTGCAACATGTTGCTCCAGAGACTCTTCCATACTCCTTGCAAACACAAGAAATAAAAAGGTAAACTGAGAGACAGTTAAGTACAGTATTAATTTCAGTGGGTTAGTTGCTCATTATTGCTGTCCATGGACCAGTGGCTTTTGGGGAACCACTTCATTTCTTGGAGATTGTGTAATTCTATCGGCATCTGTTTTAAACTCTCCTCCCCACAAGAAAGAAAGAAAGAAACTGAGAAGGAGGGAATGGGTAGAGATGGAACATAGTACCCAAGGGACTGGAGTTCAATTTGTTGTTCCACAACAGATTTACTGCACAATCTCAGGGAAATCATTACAGCCAGATGCTTAAAGGTATTGAGGTAATGCTTCCTGCAGGAAGGCTTCAGTGACCTGGGCAAAAACAAACATGGTCCCTGCCCTGCAACATTTAGAATGTAGATATGCACCGGAGGAAACAGTAAGTCATTTCCAAATGTATTAGCAGAACCACAGAAGTTGTACTGCCATGCGAAAACCAGCGTGACATGCAGATTAGAATATGGCAGCTCCCGTGCTAGACCAATTCTCCTGCTTCTTCTAATGAAAACAAGAATGCTGGAAAGAGGCAGGCATACAGCTTGTGGATGCAGGTTGAAAACTACAATTCTTTTGGTAGCTTTCTGGATTCTAGCCATTTATGAGTGCCATTGAATTGAGGCTTGACTTCATTTCTTTGCATTTGAGAAGTTACTTACAAATGCGAAAAGTGCAGCATTTTAATAAACGCTGTCATTTACATATGCAACATGAGGCCTTGGACCTTCAGAGTCTTATCCATACTTTGGTTTTAACTCCTGTTATATTTTATCATAATTGTTTCCTCCAAATATAAGGAGTCCACACTCTGGCTAACACTGGGAGGAAGAAGGAACAAGCTCCCCACTGCTCCCCACTGCCCGTAGAGTCTGTGCTGATGAGAAGAGCCAGCACAAGGCAAGGAGCAGCCGTCAACAGGATCTTCCTCTACCTTTCAGCACAGAGGAACAAGGAAGAAGAGCTCTGGCTCCACCCCAGTTCTGCAATGCCCAGAGCAAGTACGTTTTGCCGTACACAAAATGATCTGTGCCTGGTATGGGGAGAGCAAAGCACTTCTGCATCCCCACCAGAGGCAGGCCTGCAGGCTCATACTCTGCTTTCTGAATTGCTCTTCTTGCTGATGTTCCTCTTGCCCTCAGACAGCTGCCCACATCAAACAACCGCAACGTTAAAAACCTGCTTCTCAAAACAGGAATGCACATGGCTAGGAGAAACCACAGGAAAGGAAAGAGTAAGGGGAAAAGTATTTGATTCCCTTCCATTCTCAGACAGCCAACATACTATCTCCATACATGTTATCTTCTTGGCACCGCAAATGAACAACTTTCTATGATTAAATAAATAGAAATCCAACTGACTCATACTGGCTTTTTATGCAGAGAACAGAATGCATTAAAATTAAGTAATCTCAAAATTATGAATTCTAAAGGGTATAGCAAGAAAATATTGGCTGGATAAACTGTTCATTATCAAAAATGTAGCCATTTTCTCACTAAACAACTTGCTGTGCAGTAATTACTGTTCAAATGATAGTATGACAGTTTAGGATGTCAGGGACAAACAGTAATAATTTGACTGCTGAACATGCACTCCAGAACAGAAAGCTGCTGCAAGTTTGAAAACACACAGCCTTGCAAAATCTATCACAGGGAGCTGTTTTGCTTGTAAAACTCAAACTCTTTTGCGACCTTCCATCAATCACTTGATTAGGCAATGCAACTCACCAAGTGAAAGATCCACGAAAACAGACTCTGAAACAATTAAAATTTTCCAGGGCAAAACCATATTTTACCTATCATATTTGTTTCCAGGGCAGTTCTGCCCATTATTCGGGATTAACTCTTCTAAAATTTCCCTTCGCAGACTGGAAGTGAAAAGTGGAAGAGGATGCCGAGAACATGTCATTTCATCCTCTGTTTCAAAACGTCAGACACCTCAAGCAACTTTACCACAAATCAGCATAAATCCTGGCTTCAGCTGCGCTGCTCCAGAGTAGCTACCAGAGAGCATGCGCCCAAACTTCCCGTGCCACTGTCTGTAAAGCAGCGATTCCCACACAAGGGAACATTAGTTAATTTGCATTCACAGTTACCATATGAGGTGTGAGTTTCTGACAGTCCACACATTTTATATTTAAAGACTGCAGGAAATTAATGTAATTATCTTTGATATAATAACAAAAGTAACTTACCAGCCCATCGCAATTGCTGATAGCAACTGAAGCATTTGGCAAATCAGTGATATCCCCAACATAGAGGCAATTCCCATAGAGAGGTTCAATGCGAGTCTCCTCAGAGTCCTCCTGCCATTCAACTGTTGCTCCAGGGGCCACAAGCCTGGAGTTTGGCCGCAACCTGAAGTGAAACTCTCTTCCAAAAACAGTGACATTGTAAAATATCTGCTCATTTGCTGCTTCATGTCGCAAGTCCTCCGCAGCTCTCCTGAAGCGTGCTTTTGGCGGTCCAGACACCAAGTGGGATAGGAACCTGCCCTCTGAATCGGTGCTGGTGGGGACGACAAGGCTGTACTCCTCTATATTCCTCAGAACTGGATCTTTACAGGGAGAAAGCAAGAGAGCAGAGAGATACTAGAACTAAACACATCCTCATGCCGCGGGATTTTTATTCCATTATTCATTAGCACAGCAGACACTTACATAAGGCAGATGGACACTGCACTCTGTACAGGCACTTCGTTCACCGGCGTAAAGCGTGCAGAGTTCATTCAAACTTGCCTTTTGCTCCCCAAAACACCAGACGGCAGCGTAAGCCTCCCCACCCAGCAGGGACCCCGCACTCCTGCCCAGGCAGCAGGGTCTCGCTACCCTTTGCCCACCTAGCCGGGACCCCGCACCCCTGCCCACCCGCTCAGCGCCCGGGTCGCCTCGGGGATTTTGGGGCTACCCGGGTGGCCAGCGATGATGAGAGGACACTGATCCATTTCGGGATTGCTCGGAGGGGCAGGGGTAAGGACTTGGTGGGCAGGTGGCGAGCCTGCAAGGGAAAGGCACGTCCCTCAAACTACCCCCGGTGCGGCGGGGATGAGACGAGCGGTGATGGGGGCGCCACGGGCAGCGATCGGCAGCGGTGTCAGCGGGAGCCCCGGGACTTTCGGACGGCGGCGATGGCCGGGGCAGGAGGAGAAGGAGGCAGACGAGCTGCCATGTGCTTCATCCCGCACGGGGAACTCCAGGCACCGAGCCCTGCCCGCCGGGGCTCGCCCCCTCCGTGGGGCAGGCAGCGAGCGACTGCGGGGGCTGCGGGCACCGGCGCAGCGCTGGTGACAGCGTCTCTTCCCCGCCGGCGGCGAGGGTGCCCCTGTCCCGGTCCCCGTCCCCGCCTGCCGCTTGCAGCAGGAAACAACTGGAAACCCGGCAAAAGTAGCCGCAGAAGAAGTTCACGGGGAGCGGAAAGCCCGCGGGGCGAGGAGCCGCGACTTCAGACGGGCGGGCTGCAAGGCACCGGCGGCGGCGGGGCAAAGCGAGCAGCCCAAAGGCGGCGGGGCGGCCGCGACGTCTCGGCGGAGACCTACCTCTGTCCCCGGGGCGCCGCAGGGCGCCGGCGGGCAGGGAGAGAGCGCAGCAGAGCAGGACGCAGGCGATGCCCGCGGGAGGGTCCATCGCGGCGGCCCCGGCCCGACGCGGGGGCC